>VXBI01001019.1:0-95879 GCA_013397375.1 Toxostoma redivivum
ATTATTTTAATTTTTTTTTTAATGAAAAAAACCCAAAAAATATCTTTGCTGATTATGGTCTTTGTCATCATTATGGCTATTATATGCATAAATTCTATGTGCTAAACTCTTATCAATGCTTTTCTAATATAAGAAAGATGCTGATTGCTGGATATTAAATGCAAAAAAAAATTAATAAGACTAAATATACAGTAAAACCAGACTGAAATTAAATTTAGGAAAAATAAATAACATATTGGGGATAAAAGTAATATGAAACTATCAGTTAAAAATTAGATTGGACAAAGATACTATTTTCCTATTTACTGAAAGAGAAGCCTTCAGTAATACTATTCCCCTTAATTTTCTTTCAATAATATTAGATTTTGTTTATGCACCAAGAAAAAAATCTAGAAAATTAGACATATTAAAATATAAACAAATGCAGTGAGTCTAAGGCAGATTATTGGAGGCGGGGAAGAATAAAAATGCAACGTTTTTCCATAAAGGTCTTTCTATAATGATACAGAATAGGATAACTTTGGAATTGGGATTTTGTAGAAATAGTCATAAAAAGGTTGTTTCTGGAAGGCAAATGATTCATTAACTAAACAGATATAATAACTCACAAATAGCATGTTCTCATGTTCAAAATTTAAGACAAAAATATACAGGGTGACAGTTGCATAAAGTGAGCAGTTGTTGAGGCTAGAGTGTAGGAAGATCATAATGAAAACTTTCTTCAAAATGGGACGCATCATTTTCTGGTATTTTTCAGCCATAATGTAAGAGAAAACCCATACCTTTACCCTATAAGGTGCAATACATATAGCATCAAAATATCATGTAGAACCCTGTTAATATGTGGTTTTTACCTATTTGCTTGCTTAGTGACTGACTGAAGGGATTTTTTTAACATTTGGAAAATTAAAATTTTTAATTGCAAAATTTTAGTCTACTCCTTTTTATTTTTTTTAAGATTTATGGTATTTCTATAAAATGAGAGCTAGTCTTATATGGGAGTTAAAAACTTTACAAATTTAACTATTTAACTATTGATTCATATTTATTGATGTGCTTGTGATTTGTGGATATTTTTACACCTACTGAAAGGAAAACATAAATTCTCTGAATGTACATATATATAAAATATAGGCTAAAAGAGTTTAGACACACTTACTTCGGAATAGTCTCCTAGTTCAAAAAACTAAGAATATCTCCAAGGAAGCTGCAGAAAAGACATTTGGAATAGAACATCCTCAACAAAAATAATATAATGACATTTTTCTGTCACTACCTGGAAGAGCCTGGTCTTTCCAGTCAGGACCTCAGCTTGAACTGTGATTGTCACTCTGGATGCAGGAGAGTACTGGGGCATTTCTAGATAAACTACCAGAAGAGGTATTCTCCAGCTACAAGATTATGAGTTATGATTTTCAGTGTGTAACCTGTCAAAATCTATTAATCTCTTCTCTTCATACACACTTCTCTTGGCTATGTACTGATCAGGATAGTGATGTGTTGAGACAAGACCTTAAGTGTACACAGTTCTAAGATACAACAGCCTACACGTTTCCTTCAGAACAGGACATAGAAAATACCAAAGCTGTGTTTCATTGGAACTTTATATTCAAAAATGAATTAATTTAGATGGAGAAAACTCAGAATATCTGAACAGAAGTCAGAGTATGCGTACAAATGTCTTCTCTCTCCAGTCTTTCAGAGTGGATTTTTCCTCAAATTTACTTTCAAGCCAGCAACTGTCAGTGGGTTTTTTGAATTGCACTAAACATTAGGGAACACCTAAAAGAAATTACTTTTTTTCTTTTCACTTGTTCTTTACCATGACTGTCTTCTACCTGTTCTTAGTCCTCTCAGTCTCTGCTCTTGCAATCCTCCTCTAATGGCTGAATATCTTCCCTCCATCTCCTTCCAGTCTGCCTGGCTATTATCCTATGAGTGTGATTGTACAGTATACAAGAAAAATGAATCATAGATGATGACCACTTCCAGAACTGTTCTCACCATTCAGAAAGATTCAGTTAGTTTTCCTAAAAATAGTTGGAGTTGGCTATTCACAGCCTTTATAATTCAATCCTTACTCTATCATAAATGTCAGCATATTTCATTTATCAGGACAATCCAATCAACCACACAATTCATTTTCTGTTTTAAGTGTTCTGATATATCCATGCTGTGACAATTAATAGATCCCACACGTGCTTTGGATACAGAACTAATTTCCTAAAAAATAGTAGTGTGGTAGTTGCATAACAAAGGTGTGAAAAGCTTCACGCAGTGGTGAGTGTGCACACCAGAAAAAAATGAAAAAAACTGCATGTTGGAGTTGCTAAAGAAATCTTATCAGCAAAAAGAATTGGTTGACTGAGCTACTGACTGGAAGGTATGAACCAAGCAGGGCAAGGATGACTGGGTCTGCAGTGTGCATGCTGAGAAAATCAGCTGTCTTGTCAAGAAAGGAAACGTACCATTAACCCGTGATAAAGCAAGTCACTGATTAATAAAAGTACATTGACTTACAGAAAATAACCTCTCCACCTCACAGTAGAAATAACATTACTTTTTTACTTATGGACACACTGGTAGTTCAAAGTAATTTGAGTTTAAAAGTACACATAGCTGCATGTAAATATTGTCAGTGGGTGCAGTAGACTTTGAAGGAAATGAAAATAATTATGTTAAAAATATTTCCTTCTCTGATTTGACTCTTTCTGCATGACTTAAAATTCTATTACTTTTAATGTTATTCTTGTTTATTCTCTTTTGTAAAAAAATAATCCTTCTAGCAGTCCTCAGCTGGCTTTCAAATGTAAATCAGACTTTTATCAAGGTATTTTATGCCAAATATATTATTTCTCCTTTTAGAGTTCTAACTCCTTCTAACTCCTCTTCAGCAGCTTGTACCAGATTGTATAATTAGGAGCCTTTTCCTGCATTTCATTCTAATCCTCAGTACTATCAGTGACTTAAGCAGTGGAAGCCTCTATTTACAGATATCAGTTCTAAAAAAGCCACCAAAATCAGACCATCAAATCTCTTGACTATATCTGGAATCTATAGCCATCTTAAAACCATTTTCAGATTGATTTTCCTGCTCTAGTGGAATTATAAACTTCAGTGAAAACAGATATTTTAGATTTACAAGAGAGGCCTGGCTTTGAGGTATTTGAGTGTAAAATTCAGTTTCTTGCATTTGGGTCATCTTGGGCTAGGGTAGCTGGAATGACTCTCCTTTCTACAACTAATAGTTGATTTCTGCTCTATATGGGACTCCCTGGACTGCTGCATCAGAATGCAGTTAGATAAGAAAGGTCATAGAACTACCTCTTTCAATTTTGGTAAATTTAATTCATGTCAAAACATTCAATTATTAAAATAATATTCATCCTCAAAAAAACAGTTGAGCTTAGTAGGGTATACTTGTCTAGACACTGCTGATTTTTTACAGTCACATATTCTTGTCAGGCATTTCTTCTGCTTTCCTGAATATTCTAAATACATGTATTTGAGATATTTATCCCACTTCAGAAAAAAGTTCTCATCCCCCGTCTTCACTATGAGCTATGGAACAGACAGTATCTCCAAAGAATGCATTTTTCTACACAGTAACATAATTATGTACCTGTATTGCTTGTGGAGTTGACTGGATTGATAAGGAGCTTAAGAAAGTAATGATTTTCTAAAACAATTTAAATAGCAACAGTTTAAAATGGTAACATTTCCCAGTTTTTAAAATTTCAGTTTGTGGAGGCTTGTCTCAAGAGAGTGTTGTGAATACAAACTCTCATTAAAACTGGTTACACAATACCTAGTTTATATAAATATGCATAGAAATATGGAAATCTATGCAACTTTTTTTTTTTCCCACTGAGAGAAAGAGAATTTGCAATGATTCTACTGTTAAATCGTGATTGTTTAGCTAGACATGGTAACTGGTAGCTGCTCAGTATGCGCAACTTGTTAGTTAGAATACTCAGGGCATATTCTTGCACCCAATCAGTAAATATAAGTTTTTATTTGTGTAAAACATCAGCTTAAAATTGACTTATTGCTTCCTCTGATATTTCCTAATCACCATCAGTAACTGAAACAGGCACCCACTGTCTTGCATCGTGCTTTTGTATTAACACCTGCTCTCGGAGATACAGCCACCAGATCAAGTAGAAATAGTTGTGGTGGCTACATTTTTCTGGGAATTTTCATGTCATTAGATGGCAATATGGACTTCTACAGACTAAGGAATTAATTATTGACTTCACTGAAAATTTTATTGAGGGAATGCAGAGCTATATCCAGTGTGTTGTGTTGCTGTAGGTTGACTTGTCTGTTTTTTTAACAGAATTATAGATCCAGGAGAGAGACTTGGATGACATGAAGTCAGGCTGTAGAGAATATATCTCTCCAGCTTCATGAGACAGAGGAACTTTGCATTTGAGCTCAGACTGCATTCAATATTTGATGAATGAAAAGAAGTCTATCACCCCTTCAGATAGTTGTGAAGTAATAATAATGCATCATGACTGAAATGCTAGAATACTTTCCTCTTCATATTTGACAAAAAGTCATGGTTGATCAAATTCGTTAACACACATGTAAGATAAGACCACTACTGGTTTTTTAAAATTAAATTTGCGACTACAGACAGTCTGCAGCACAGACTACATGATTACTTAAACCTTTCTCCTCTGCTCTGAAAACAATATTGTTGCAAATCTGTTTACCAGGGAAAAATAAGAAATCCTTTCCACTTTCATTTTCCTCGACATATAGGATTTTCAACATATCCAGGGCCATTGTACTTTAACAATCATAGAATAGTAGGAATCATTTATGTTGGAAAAGACCTTTAAGATCATCAAATCCAACAATTAACCCAGCACTGCCAAGTCCACCACTAAACCGTGGGCTGTTTGCTGAGCTAATGTCTACAACAAGGAAAATATTTGATATTCAGACAGACTGATATGTTTCCGTGGAAACCATAATGCTTAAGTTCAAGTAAATTTGGAGAGGAAGCTAAGCATTGCATTCCAGCTGAAGAACAGGATGGTCCAAATAACTTGTTTTTTTCAAATGTATATCCAAACATATAATCCCCTCTCCCTTGGGAAAGAATGCAAACGTGATTTAAATCCTGTGCCTGTTGAAATTACTAAAATATAGCCTATGATGTTATAACACAGAATCAGATTTCATATCCCTAAAATATGGATAATAAGTAAAATAAGTAATTTATCAGAATTATGAGTACACCAAACATAAAGAATCAGAAATAGAAGTCTGTGAAAGGCCTAAAAGATAAACTGTATTCAGGAAAAAAATTGAGACTCTATAGAGAATATTGAGAAAGTATATAAGGACATGTAATCAGGGCAGGAAAAGAAAAAGAGAATAATATCTATCTAGTAAAGGCAAATGGGAGCTGTGGGGAGAGTAGAAGAGAGTGATATAGCCATGCACAGTGGGAAAGTAATTTTCAAGGATATTAGATATTGACATCTGTTTTCCTTCCTGAAATAAAATAATAACACCTTGGTGAGTTTAGGGAGAAGAAATAGAAATCAGTGTGTGTGTTACAAAACAGTGTTCACTGTTTGATACCTATTTTCTCTTTTTTTTTTCTCCCCCCAACATTTTTTCTTGTGCAGATTATTATTACATGGACAATTTCATACAGATTTAAACCAAAAAATAAATTTTGATCCACAGTAGGCCATTGGAATACTGGGGCTTGTTTGAGGTTGTATAAATGTATTTTCACATGGTCATCTTCTTCTGTAAAAAACAGATCTTTATTTTTGATACCTACACCTCTCTCAGACATGGTCAAAGGTTATAGTAAAGCTATTTGAACAAAAAAAACCTATTGCTGTCACAGCACAGCAATCAAATGCAGGGGAAAAGTCAGAAGAGAAAGAGAGATGAAAAAATAAATATTAACATCAGTCAGAAGATTTATCTTCTCAGTACAAGTAGATTTTTTTTCTGCTGCTACATTTCAATTGTTTTTGTTTTTGTTTTTTTTTTTTTTAAATTGGGATTATTTTAATACAAAATTTGTTTTTCAGTTCTACCACAGTATGACAGGGTTAGAAGAGAAAAACTGATTTGGTTGCAAAAAATGTTTTAGGAATATTTTTCAATCACAAAAAATCTCTTTTATAATTAAAATAGTCAAGAATTATTGAAGTCCTCAAAGCCAAAAATTCAAAATAAACTTCCTTTATCCATCTTAAATAAAATCAAAACTATATTTTCTTATCTTAGATACTTAGCTTTCTTAACTTAGGTGAATTTTCTTTCTTCTGGTTTAAGGCACTAAAAATGGAATATTTATTAACATAATGAGCAATTAAAAACTGAGCTATTCTACATTCAAGCTGAATGGCCTAATGCACTCTTTTTAGCATAATGGTCATGTCTCTCTTATTCCTCACTCATGTACAGTGCCAATAGATTTATTGCTTTATCTGTTATACTATTTCCTCTCCATCCCAATTTTCACTGCTATGTGTGTTTTCATCTTTGCTGTTTTATCATTTTTGTGCAGTGGTATGCTTCTGTGGGTAATTATCCAATTATTGAGTAATGAAGATGTTCTCAGAAATCACTTTAATTTAGATGTCTGAGGGAGGTCTGTTGCCCATCCCACATCTCAGGATATATAACTGGGAAACACAGAAAAAAAATACCAAAAAAAGCCAGAAGAAAAACGATATTAATAAGATCTTAGTAAGAAAATTTATTTCTAGGCCAAAAAAATATTTCTAGGCCAGGGAAATAAGACATGAGACCTAACTGGAGAGATAGATGTCTTGGGAAGGCAACCTGAGTGTTTTTCATCTCAAAGCAAATGCAACAATTCCAAGAGAAAGAGGAGATGTCTCTGCATAGACTGTTTAATGATCTTAGAATGCTGCCAAAGAAAAACATGAAAACTAAAAAAATAGAACATGGCCTTTCAGAGTGAAAAGCTCTTCTTTGAATATCAATGTAGTAAAAGTAATATACATCAAATCAAATAATATAATTAAGAAACTACAGAATTAGCAAAGATTTTTCATCTGTGTGCCCGTTGGTTTCTTTATTCAGCCAAGGCTCTAAACATTACTCAGCCTCTGTACACATGAAAGAATGGAGTAACTGCTAAGTGTAACAATGTACTATAACCAAATAAAAAATGGAAATGTTTTGTGCACAAAACCTGCTCTTGCTAGGAAAACGAAAAATGAATAATCTAAAACCTGGAAACAAGTTCTCTCTGGGAAAACTTATATCTCTATTACATGTGAAATAGTGTATGAGAAAGATCACAGACAATATATCTTAAAATATTGTGTTTAAAAAATCATGTTAATTGTATTAAAGAACACTACATTAAGGTGGGAAAGTAAAAATTCATAGGAAAATAAGCTTTTAAAATTAAAAGATAAGTTCTATGCAAATTACTGAAAACTAGGCCTGAATATTAATTTTACTTTTCCAAGAATTATGAACTTTAAGAGCATTCCTTCATGTAGCATAAGTCATAAAACATCTAGCTCTTTATCTTGAGGATTACATAAACATTTCAAAGTATTTGCACAGAAAGAAAAAAAAAAATGCAAGGATTTAAAAGTTCTGATAAAACTGATGATGCTTTTCTTCTCCCAGCCTGAGAAATCGGAAAATATGTATGAGAAATCTCAAATTTATGAAAACTCTTGATACCATATCTTTCACTTCCTCTTAGTTATTTTAATAATATCCTGAACATGCTTTCTTGTCCCTTTCTATACTTAAACATTAGCACATAAAACCATTAGAAGACTGAAGGTTCTGACACCATTGAGTTTAATTTTTGCAGAAAAATTCTTTCCCCCTCTCTCTCTTTACACCCCTTCTTATTTACAAGAGGGAGGAGCAGAACAAGAGATGTGAAAATCAAGAGCACTACCACTGTCTCTCATTCTTCTGACACCCGGATATTTTAAAGCAGATACTCTAAAAAATGTGTAAAACAACTACACGCAAGTAATAAAAGAATTATTTTGTTTTGCTTTAAATTCTAGAACCTTTAAAAATCATACATAAGAAGGTATTTGTAAGATGTTAGTTCTCCATTATCCTATTTAATCCAGTTGCTAAACAAAAAACTCAGACAACCAAACAAAAAAATTGATGGGACCATAACTTTATCAGTGATTTTGTATAACTCTTTTTCTTAAGCTGAAAAGGATTAAAACAATTTTCATACTTAGAGCCTCACCTTTAAAGAGAAAATCTAAATTTTACAACTGATTTTCACACCTTCTTCTGAAGCTTTCACATGTATATCTCCTCCTTCTATACACACATTCCCCAGCAGTAGTACAAAATGGAAGTCCCACTGCCCCCCAGCATTTACAGAAATTTGCAGTATTTAACAGTTTTGTTTTATTCTTCATTCTTCAGAAATTTATAGTGACCCTGAATGCAAATGGAAAAGATGGTCCCATGGGACATGGTGCTGCAATTGCTACTCTGCCCACTCTGATCAGGTGGGGGGAAGGTTCATGGTGTGCAGCTTCCCACACCCCAGGGTGCAGAGGGTTGATAAAGCAGGAGTTGCTCTGGCATTTCTCTTGCTGAATACAGCTCATCCATCCTCCATGAGAAGAGATTTTGCCCTTCTGCCAGTGTCTGAAATGTAGCAGTAAATTTGTGTCTGTTCAATGATGGATGGAGGTCAAAGTCTCTTTGTTTCAATAAGGTTTGTTTCAGCAAGCCTAGTTTATAAATATCAAAATTTACATAAGTGGAACTCATCTGACATTCTGATGTTTGCTTATTTAACTTACTCAAAAGAAGACTTTTTTCATTCTCTTTCTGGATCACTCATAATTTTAGCAACAGACACAATGGGAACATGTACTTATTTTGTTTGAAGATATGGGGGGAAATTGTCCTACAACTCATTTACTGAGGAGCCTGCTATTTCTAGCCCAGTGCACCTTTTTTGCTCCAGAGTTAAACCTCAAAATAATAGATCCATCCTGTCAAAAAATTTAAGCATATCCTTGTGACCAGACAGATGCAGAACAGTAGTAGAAAAAAAAATAATTTCAATTATGCTCAAGACGTTCAAGTCAGTGGTGAATAATGCAATATCTGAATATTTCCTCCTGTTTGATTACATGGAAAATATCTGTTAAGTATTTCTGGTTTGCTTTAATGATTCAGCTGGAGTCCAAAATATGCCAACACCACACCTGCTATGTCTACAGCTCAAACACTTTACAATTTCAGCAGTTAGCAAAACAAACCACCCAATTCATACCATGTTCCTGGTAGCAGTATAAACCACAATATTTAGGGTTTTTTCACCTTTACATCCTCATGTGCCATCTGTTCAATGTGCAAAACAGTGTACTGGAGAGGGGACTTCATAATTAAGGGGAAATTCACAGCTGGGTCTAGTGCTGCAGTCTTGGAAAGAGATTTGCCCTGAATTTAGACAGAAGGAAATTACAGTCTCAGTGGCTGAGATACCTCCCAGTCTCTGGAGGTAAGGGTGAAAAAGGACACTGTGTCATCCTTTGGTTTTTTAAAAGAAGGCTTTTAGTGAAGAAAGGTGGAGATGAAAGGCAACCTCAAAGAAACTTAAGAAAGCAGGAAACAGTAGTACAGGAGATGCTGACTGAAGAGGTATAAGGTTACTATAAAGTGTAAGTCTCCCCTGTCTGAATCCTGTAACCAAGAAAATAGGATTTGGACAACAATTTTTAATTGTTGGTTTTGTTTGTTTGATTTTGATTTTGTTTTGAATGAAAATATAGACCCAAAAGCGGTTTTCGAAATCAAAATTTTGGTAGCGAGACCGAGCCTGCATTTTAGGCACAAGCTTCAGTGGAGAAACTCTGAGTTTGTGTTGCCGTTGAAAGATGAGAGAAGTTTTGGAAGAACACCAAAAATTTCATAGTCTGAAAAAAGAGATTGAAAAATAAAGTGCAACACAAAACCTGATTATTTTATAGGTGTTGTTGGAGCAAAGCTTAGGACAATAGCTAGAAGTTTTCTGAAATGGACCAAAAGCTGGATATGATCAAATATAGATTGTTGGACCAGATGCTACAAAACGTTAATTTTACAGTGCTTTTTCGTAAAAATCCTATTTTGCCAGGGTAAAAGATGTCAAAGAGATGAAAGGCTGAATAATAAATCAAATATTTTCCCACAAAACAGTCAAGAGACATGGGAAACAGCACAATGCTAAGCCTTCTAACAGATGATTTGCACCAGATAAAAAGAACTTTAAAACATTATAGTGAAAAACCTTATGTGAAGTGAATAATTATGATGAAGAACAGAATAAAGATCAGTATTTTAGTAATTTATCAGAATTTTCCATTCATGAAAGTTGTATTTAATATATTCTCCAAAAAGATTGTGAACGAGACTTGTATAGTGCTCATAGTAGGGATTCTAGGAAAACCTAAAGAGGAATCTTTGCATTGTCAATTTCTTCTCACAAATGGAACAACTCCAGAATAAACACATGGTGTCTATATATTCAGGCCAACATGTAGCAATACATTAACTATGAAATTATTTCAGAAGCTACATAAAAAGCATATTACTGAATTTGCCTGATTTTCTAGCAGGTATTGAACAACAACAACAACAAAAAAATTAGACTAAGAACATGAGTGAAGTTACAGTTATGAACACCTGAAGACAGATAAGACTCAAGAGAAACTCATAAAGGCTCAAAGTTTACAAATGGGCACCCTAAGGCAGTCCCAAAAAGTGAACAAACTCAACCCCCTCGTGAACTGAATAGAAGTCTACACAGTTCATGAGCCATGGAAATTCTGTATAGAGTTAAGGTATCATATTAAAGCTACATGAGGTTTTGTTAGAGCCATGTACTATTTTATCTGGATATTTTAAATACTCTTTCATTTTGGTTTAAGTACACTGCAGGACATCTAATTCAATATTTATTGAGAGTGTCACATATAAGACATGAAACAACAGTTCCTAAGGATTTGTGTAATGTTTAGTGACAACTCTAGATTGCAATCAAGGTCATATGCCTACCTTTCTTGTTCTCTTTTGTCATTCAGTATTTTGACATTCCTTTTCCCTTCAATGACATTCAAATTAGCCTATAATTAGAAGTACCAGGAACACTTTCTACTCCATTCACTTTTATGCACAACATTTAGAAAATTTTGACAGAATGAGGCAGCTTCTTGTAGAAACAAGTAAAAGAGCTTTTATTATATTTTTGTAAAGATAAGAAACAACAAAATAAAATTATATTTCCACTTGGAGACAAAGGAAAATAAATTTGCGGTACAATCCTCCAACAATTTTGAGACACTTGAACCTGTAGTTTGACCCTACTTTCTACAAGAATCATGTCAGATGTTGGAAATTTGGTTTTACTATGTGCCTTTGGTCTGATTTTAATTATCACTCACTGATATACAAAAAGTTCAAGGGGGCCCTGTTGTCCCATAGAAAGGATGAATAGACAAATGAACAAGAGAGAAGGTACCTTAGGAACCATTGCAGACAATTAACCCCCTTTGAAGCACCAAAAAAAAAATTACAGCTGTTAATGTCAGTGCAGAAATGCCATTGTCCTGGTCCAGAAAGAAGGGACTGAGGTGTTTTTAGCAAAGCACCATGTTCAACATAAAGTAATGGTAAATGCAAATCATAAATGAGGGGCCCTTCTGCTTTTTGCCAGGCACCAAAGAGCTTCTACACATTCAGCATAAATGAATTAATGTGTCGCTTTTGCTTGGTTTTTTAGTCTCCGCAATTCAAGTGTCTCCATAATAATACAGAACCCTTTTGTCCTTATGGGACAAGAATGTAGCTCTTTTTGTTGGTAATTTCTGGCTTCTTTTACCTTTCCTCTAGGCACAGAAAGTGGCTAAGATTTGTGGGAAAAATAACAATATACAATTATGTAATTGAATTGAATTCTATAATTAATTTCTTTACTGTACCATATTGAACATTGGTAAATTTTGGTAAAATGAGTTAACAATATTATGACAGTGCCGTGAGCTGGGCCTCAGTATGATTCCTGCAATGTCTGCTATGTTCTTCACAGGAAATATCAGATGTGATACAGAATATTTATTCTCATAAGTTTGCATTTTCCCAGGGAATAGATTTTGTTTTGTATTAAAAGAGAAAACAAGATAAAAATGTCACTTGAACACTGAATCTACATGTTAATATTACTATATTTTTTCGAAGCACATAGTTTCATGTGACATTTTCAAAAAATAAGGAAAATGCAGCACTACCTACTTATTAAAGGTAGGATAGGATTTGTTATGCCACTTGACAAGTTAATCGTATTAACCTCTGTTTTCACCCTTGCATGATCAACATTGCAAATTAGTATTTGTTGTGACTGTATAAAAATTTGTATTTCTTGCATGTTAAGTTTTGCATATGATTTTACTAGAATACTTAGCTAAATTGATCAAATTTGAATTGTGACTTCCAAGGGGCTAAGTACTTTTAGAAAAAAGAAAAAAATATAGAGCTTTTATTTTCTAGAAATTTGCTTTTACGCCAACCACTATGAAGAATTATTGACTTGCAGGCTTCAGAATTAAAGTCATCATAGTCTTTATTTATACATTTGTTTCAACATTGTATTTTTTCCAAAAGCATTTAATTATTCCGGTTAAGACAAATACTATTTAGCAAGTGTGACAATAACTTCTTCTTTACAATAATTTACATTGTAATTTTTTATTTGTGAATATTTAATACTTATTTGCAAATTGAAGACTGATATAGCAAAGAGATTGAGATTCAACTAAGAAGCTGACCTATTCTGAGTTAAAGCTCTTCTCTACAATTCATTAATTTCTTTTGAGCAGATTATTCTCTTCACTGTTTTTTCCTACTTAAATTTTCCTTAGAGGTTTTCTATGAACCTAAGCATTGTAATAATTACATGTCTGCAAACTCATTGCAAGAAGAATCCATCTGTTGCTTACTGCCAAAATCTGCTGTTCATGTAGTCAGTTGTTATATAAGTAATTTTATCTATTGATTGACAGGATGGCCTTTCTTATATATAATTCACTGCTGAAATATAGTTTAATCAGCTGGACTTGTTTCATGAAAAGATTTAAAAGTACTATTAGCCTAAAACTGATTTTCTATGAACATAGCAAGACTTAGGCCTCATAAATTATTGATGAGAAACAAACTGATGACACAAGAGGCCACCTAGTTCACTGAAATATTTGTGAAAAAGTTTTTATACCTCTAGTAATTCTAATTGTGAGGAAATTGAAAAATATAGAGAGATAATAATAATAAAATCAAAACATGGAAAGGCTTTTCTATTCTCCAATGAAACTATTTAAATTCTATATTGAATATGCTTTTTTTTCTGAAAGAGATTTTAATTTTTCATCAGTTTAGAAACATTTTATAAGGGCCATGTAATTCAATAAAGCAACAAAATATTAAAAACTCAAACATATTCTTTATCCCATGATAGTAGTCCTTCAACCAATCCTTCTACTTAACCCCTTAAAAGCAATACAATTTTTCCCAAATTCTGCCTTTGTACAGCAACATTTCTTTTCCCAGCAGCAGAACTCTCTGACTCATCCTTTTCTTCATTAAAACAGAATCCAATAAAAATGTGTCCAGTACATGGCACAGATGCCATTTCCTTGCACTGCTCTGTGTTACAAAAGGAGAGTGGCTGATTCTCTTGCGAGGAGCTGGTGAGCAGGCTTGATCCACCAGCTGTAGCACATTGCCTGGCACAGTTTGGAGAGGCTGGCTGTGCAGTGAAATTCACCCTTTACCTAAAGCCACATTGCTCAGCTTATCGAGAGGTACATACTGTGGGAAATCAGCCTAATCCTTCTCTTACTCTGAGCAATTTAAACTCCAGTCAGGAGGCTCAGAGATCCTGGCACGATGTCCAGAACACCTGTGGATTTGATTACGAGCCATGGAACAAGTTACCACCTTTATTTGAGAATGAGAGAATTACTAAAGTTTAAGTAGTGTTAGTATGGAGATGGTAAATGTAGATTTTAGGGTTTTAGATAAAGAGGTTTTAGGGGACAAGATGGAGGAAAATGGGTGTGTCTAAATCCCTTTCTTCTTCTTGCTCTCCATTTCTGCTGTAGAGTTGGCACTTGAGGATTGGTTAAAGTAGAAACTCACTGTCTAATATAGATGATAGTTATTGGGAAGTAATTGTAAACATTAGAGACGTAATTTTAAGTATAAAAGACAGCACCGCCCGGAGAGGCGAGAGAGATGCCCATGGCTGCGGAACAGGGCAAATCTCTGTCGGGCAGACAAGAAATGTTCTAGATAACAGCAAATAAACAACCTTGGGACTGGACCACTTGAGCTCTGTGTTTTATTCTACGAATGTGGACTGAGAAAATAAGACCTTCGTACATCTTGGGGCATCAAACACCAAAGGTACCCCGACTACATACTGCCTTCCAGTCCTTTAGGAAATCAGGTATTTTCCTATATTTCAGATGATAGGCTAAAGAAAATGTCTTTTTTTTTAGCACAATCTAGAGAATGCAAGACAGAAATAATAAAAGACAGCAAACATTTTTAGTATTGTCTCCTAACTGATTACCTATGTTCAGATATTTTGGATATTTTCTACTTTCCAGAAATTAACAGCATTCAAAGAATGAAATTTTAAATTTCCCAGATCAGCATCTTCATTCAGCTATTTTAGCTGAGATATATGGCCTTTCATGGATTTTTCTTCCATGAATTTTTTCTGATTGCTTTTAAATTGCTGACAATCTTGAAATTTTCAGAGACTTCTGGGAAATCATTCCCAGTAGGCAAAAAATTATTTAATTTTTCTTGCTTTGAATTTGTTGTCTCTTAGTGATACTTGATTGCTCACTAATAGCTTTGTGTCTCCATGTCACACCATGTTTTATACATACTAGCATGCCTTTCTCCTTATGTCACTTTGCAATGTGGAAGAGTCATAGTCTGCTCAGCTGTTTCTGAGAAAAAGCTGTATACTTGATCATCTTGTCCATCATTTTATTTTTCAAATTTGGTTAATTTTTTCTGATAAGATGGTTATATGAATAGACAGTATTCACAAAATGGACTCTGATTTTCATTATGTTCTACTGGTCTATTTTATTGTCCAGAATTAAAACAACTTGTGAAACTAACTACCTCCATATTTTCTGTAAGAATACTACTTGTACAGAAAATAAACAATACAGAAACTGGTGAAATGCTTAGAAAATAGAATTGAGAATTTGAGTGGAGTCTGCATTAGTAATAACAAGAAATTAAGTAAATCTGTATTCTATAGAAATGACATCAATCCTTTCAGAATCTGAGACTAGAGAAGAGGTTGATGAATTTTTTGACTAGTCTTATTGAACATGTAAAGCAGTCACATATCAATACTAATAAATAAATTTATGCAAATTTTTAAAACAGAGTTAATGTTGCATGGTACTTTATTTAAAGGTGAACAGAGGTTCAGCAACTACTTATATATACTTGAAATTACTAAAATGAAAAAGTATAACTTTAATTTGCAGAAAGAGAAACTGTCATTATTTTATTATTTGACAAATTCTAGCCTCTGATGAATGCATGGTTGCTTTATTACTTCCACTATCTATCCAGCATTTAAATTACTGTGTAACCCTCTGTGGTCTCTATAGAGGGAGCTAAATGCAAAGCTTCTTCTAGTGTGCCTTGGCTCAGACATTCATTGCAGCAATTACAGTATCCCAAATTGTGTTTATTATCCATTCATTTCATCAATTAAACAGCCAAGGAGACCAGTTCCATGTATTGAAACACCCCCTCAATACTGGGCTTAGGCTGAGTCTTCCCAGCTTTTTGTCTTTAAGTATCCACTTTCCTTTTTGTCTAAGTGCCAAGTTCTGAACACAGGTGTTTTTTTCCTTAAACCACATTTGGAAAAGATAGTGAAACTTCTTCCTCCTGTCTTCATGTGACTCATAGCCTGTTTCTTTTGACATCCAGTGTCAGGAGGAGAACAGTAATCCTGGGAAGTAGAGATCAGCACAAAATAATTCCTTGAACAACATGTGGCAGTGGTACCAGTAAATGTATCTCTGATCCTTAAAGTGGTTTTTTTTAATGTTACTTTTTTTAGAATAAATAGAGGAAATTATATTGGAGACCATTTACACTGAGAGTTATGGGGAAAACAGAGATGTACAGAGAGAAAGGTGTCAGAAAACCTATCAGGATGTCCCTCTGAACAAACTCATTTGGTGGAGAAAATAGTTTGGATTCAGCTTGTAATTAAGCTTATGCTTCCCTCCTTTGTGGTGTGATCCCAGAATTCAGAAAAAATGCAAAAGCAAGGGACCATGCAGTGCTTTGTACAGGGAAGACATAGATCAGTGCATCCTTAGTTTAGAAAATTATATCTATTTCTTGTTTATCTGTTACGAAATCAAAGACCAAGCCTGTGCAGCAGCTGATCTTGGTGTAAATTTCTAGGCTATGTAAGGCTTTAATTCTACCAGTACAAATTGAAATGAAGTTTGGGGATCCAGTTTGCTATATTCCTTCCCACTCATGCTTGTTTTTCCAAACTTCCATCAGAGATGCTAATTTGTGTTAATTGATGCAATTTTTTTCTCCTGTTCATGATAACACTCATTGAGAATCTGCTTGCCAATCAAAAAGATCATAAATAGACCACAATGAAAAATTTACTAAGAATAACCAGCCACTTCTGCAACTAATATCAGTAGCATTTTCCTATTACATATGCCTCCTCATGGTGAAATAAAAGCTACAGGAAAAAAATTTTTCAGGAGCATCATTTAACACCAAGAGAGATTTTTATAAGTTCAGAGAAAAAGCATGAGCATATTTTTAATGTGTAGAACATCGTGCTGAAATGCAATGAAAAGGAAATCAAAACAAAAGATTACTTGTAAACCTGAACCGCACTATATAAAGAAATAGAGAAATTGTAACTTTCCAAGTTATTGGATAGCACAATAAAAACTAAGTTCACACCTCACCTAGAAATAAGAGGGCTGATAAGATTAGGTAGCTTTTAAAGCTTGGATTTTTTCATCTCTTTCCTACATATTTTAATGCTGTATACTGGCAAGAGAACACATTTCACTCATTTTGTGGTACCTTCTTTACTGTGAAATGGTAATTTTGAGAAGACTATTGCCTTCCAGGAAAGTTTTTAATGAACTGATGGCACACGTGCATCCTCTGTCTAAATAACATTGGCACAGAGGCTGGTGTTACAGTGAAAAGAAGTTGTACAATTTTTGCTTTCATTACAGGGCTGCAAGATACTGCTCTATATCCTCCTGTGCATGATATGAAATTTTTGACCCAGTGATCAAAAAGCATGTAGTGAGTTAAAGCAAAAATATATTCACCTGAGGGAAGATGTCTTTCCCCTTTTCCTAAGTGCCACAGACCTATCAATTTATCTCCTGACAACTGTTCTTAGAGATGACCCTTGATAAGAAATCCACATTTATGATACCACTTCAAAAACTACACTTTGAATATGTTTGACCTGCCTAATCCAAGTTATCAGTTAAAAATCATACCCTTTACCTGACATACAAATGCCATCATTAAAAATAATCTATTTCAATGATTCCTATAAATGCCAATGTTTTTTCACAACTAAATTAACCATTAGGCCAGGAATTTAGAAATGACATTACATTTTTCTGGGCTAACAGTCAAAAGGAAATTGAGATGCATCTTTGAGACACCTAAAACATAATTCTTCAGTGAACATGAGTATCTTTAAAACATGCTACTCTTTCCAGAAACAGAAGTTAAGGTTAAAAGATTGTATGTATGCCATTGCCTCTCATCTACTCAATAGAAAAATGAAGAGGTCATCAGGGAAGAATGCAGGTCAGTAATAGAACAAAATACTGTGTTCCAGCCACTGATCTACAGCCCCTCTAAAAATTGCATACAAGCTGTAAAACCAACCAACGAACAAAAAATCCAAACAGATAAAAAAATCCAACAAAGTTGGAGCAAGACAGTCTTAGTTTTTTAGCTACCAAAATTGCAAGGGTTTGTAAGTTTTTTGCTATTTTTCGGCCTTGACCTATATAAATGCTGGACTAACACATAACAGCACGACAACATTACATGGTCCCAATTAAGCATCTGACAATATTAGCTACGTTTTTTTTTTTTTTTTTTAATTTTTAAACTTGCTCATTCAGATGTAAACAGTTTTGCTCAGGAAATGATTGAGGGTGCACAAACAACAAAGTCCTCTTGGAACAGCTGTTATAGCAGGAGAAAATATTTTGAACTCTACAACTCATTAATTTACAAGGTTAGAGGAGGAGCATGTCAAGCACTAGGTAGCATGAGAGAAGAACAGAGGACTGGATGAGGTCAAAGAAGCTGCCAGATCTCTGTGCTTACTGTTGGAAACTTTTTTAGCTGCTAGGAGCAAGGAAAATAACGAATCAACTGTCTGCTCCCTTTACAAGTCCCAGAACAACCTCTGAGGCTGTCCAAAGAGATAATAGCTTGATCACCCTGTCATTAACCATCTAAAAGTTACTAAATAGAAGTGGTTGAAAGTCTTCTACTGCAATAATTTTCTGTTAAAAGCACCTGATCTGAAAATATTCTGTTTTAGAGGAACAGATACATTTCTTGTATCTGAAAAAAAAAAAAAAAATACCTGTAGTAATAGGATTGTTCCATCAATGTTGATTCTTATTTCCCTTTGGGCAGGACTGTGAGGCAAGTGTTCAAAAGTTCTGATTATTGCTCTGTGTGACGAGTGGCTCCTGGTGAAGTGTGTTGAACTGTCATTGCAGAGTTGTACACAGGCCACAGGAGCACCTTTCATAGCTTCCCAGTCTTATGCCAAGTGCCTGACACATAGAGGATAACTGCTATTAACTCCAAAAACATAGTAAATATTGTCTAAGCCACCAGTGTATGCAACTTCGTTCACTTAATGCAAATAAGCAAAATTACATGAGACAAATAGAGATCAAATGTTTGACTAGAAAAACACATATAGAAAGAATAAAATAAAAAAAATGGTTTGTAAGCTGTCATTTAAATGCATTTGCCCTTTCAACACACTGGGCTGTCTAAAGACATCCTGTGGAAGGTGTTGGGGTGCTCTGTTTTATAATTCTTGCTTGCTTCTGTCAGGAAATGTAAAAGAAAGTCACCAAAGGTACTTTTTTACTTAGCTGGTTGTAGCTAAGACTTCAGACAGGCTAGAGGATGCACTAAATTGGAGTCTATATTCTCCATAAGAATCTACAAGTCAATTCATGGTTTCATTGTCAGTCTTAGTAGTGGCAGCTTCTCACATTGTATGGGAAGAGCAGGGATTTGAAGTGGGCACTGCCCAAAAGTATAGCAAGCTGTAGCAGTCTAGTGGATTTTGAAAACACAGTGAAATTGAAAGGCTGGAGAGTCTAATGTAGAAATCTGAGGTGGGGAAATAGGAAGATGAGTACAGGTGTTTTTCTGGATAAAGAAGCCCTACATGTGTGCAGGTTGTCCATTAAAGACCTCTTGTTCAGCATATACCACGACACTGAGCTGGCTGCTTTGTCCTTTTACAGGTTATCAGAAACCTTTAGGAAGCAAAATAAGTTCTATATGATCTCAGGGTTGACAGTTGTTGCAATTATGTCGAGATGAACATGACTGGCACCAATATCAGTCTTTTATTTAAAAGCTTTTTGTGCTTCCTCTCAGTGGCCCTCTTTCAGGCAGCTCTGACTCCTTTCCTCATAGGCAGCTTCACACAGCTCTGACTCCTCTCTGTCTGCAAGTTCCCTTCTTCCTTCTGCATGACTGGCTAACCCCAACCCGTCCCTTACACAACATCTTCATACCTTGTCACACCCTTGCACAACCACATGTCCCTTCCTCCTCCCAGCACAGCCAGCAAACTCCATCTCACACTGCAACTTACTGTTGACCAACTAGCCCACTCTTTTATAAAAACCCAACATCATTGGGCAGGCAAGACTGTTCCTATTCCTTAGTAATCAGCTGTAATTCATTGGGAAAGATTACCTTCTGCACTGTCCTTTCAACCTATCTTCCCACAGACAACACTTCTCAAGTGGTGTAGAAAAATGAGAACTAGGAAACAGTAAATCCTTGAAACTAAATACTAATTTTTAAATAAAATATGCCAGTGCTTACTACAGTAAGATCTGAGGGTTGATTTTGGCCCATCAGTCCACGAATACGGGTAAGCACTTTAAAGGGCACATCCATACACTAAAAAAAGTCAGGAGAAGAAAAATACTGCACGTTTGGAATAGAGTAATATATTCAAAAAATAAAGTGAACTTTACTAACAATTGATGCTCTACAAAGCATCCTAAATAGTAACAGGACAAATAAAGAGTAATTATGTCCAAATCAAATAGCAGCAAGGTAGCATAAAATTTTACATGAGAGAGTAAACAAAACCAAATTTGGAGGACCCATCAGCTCAGTTCAGTCAGGATAAGATAGTTAAACCAAGAACTGAAGCAGATAAATTGCACCTATGTAAAAAACATATCAGTCCTTGATCTGCCATCCCTTGAGATAAAGCATCGTAAACACAGAAACTAGTTTGCCAGTTTTCTATGTCCCAAGAGAGATTTACTATGGACAATGTCACAGATTTCTTGCTGAGCACAAGTACAAACAACTCGGTGCACACACAGGCAGTACCAGGGAAAAAAATAAACAATAATCTGCAGTCTGATAGAGCCTTGATATTGGATATTGTGCTGGGCTACTCTTGCTTGGACACAAGGTGCCAACAAAAGCCATTGTACCACTCCCCATTCTCAAGTGGGCAGGGGAGAGAAAACATAGTGAAAGGTTCATGGCTTGAGTAAGGGCAGGGAGAGACCAGATACTGTCAAACAGACTTGACTTGGGGAAATTATTGATTTTATTACAAAACAAATCAGAGCACAGTAATGACAAGTAAATCCAAATCTTAGGAATAGCTTTCCCAACTCTTCCCTTCTTCCCAGTGTAATATTATTTCCAATTCTTTATCTCCTTCCCACAGCAGCACAGATTAACAGGAAGTGGGGGCTGCAATCAGTTTATTACACATTGTCTCTGCCTCTCCTTGCTCCTGATTGTTGTCTCCTGCTCCAGTGTGGGACCCCTCCCACAGAAGACAGCTCTCTATAAACTTCAAAGTTAACTGGAGCTAACTTCACATTGTAGCAATTATGTTGAGATGGACTGGCATCATCACCAGTCTTTTACTAAAACCTTTCTGTGCCATCTCTCAGTGTTGTTCTTTCAGGCTACTCTAACTCCATTCCTCACAGGCAGCCCCACACAGCACTGACTCCTTCTCTCCTCTCTGTAAGTTTCCTTCTGCATGACTGGATAACCCCAACCTGTCCTTTACCCAGCTACCTAAACCTGACTGTCCCTCACACAACATCTTCATACCTTGTCTGTCCCTTGCACAACCACATATCCCTTCCTCCTCACAGCACAGCCAGCAGACTCCATCCCAAACTGCAACAGACTCTCCAACTGCAAGGGCAATTATAACCACAACTTGTGGCCAGCTAGCCCACTCTTTTAGGACACCCATCCTCAGTGGGCAGGCAAGGCTGTTCCTGCTCCTCAGTAATCAGTACAGCTGCAATTCATTGGGAAAGATTGCCTCCTGCACTATCCTTACAACCTATCTTCCCACATCCCATGGGCTGCAGTGTTTAATGAACTGCTCCAGTGTGTGGATGTTGGACCCAGGACTGGTGATCCCTTTTTCTCTTCTATCTGATTTCCTATTCACTTTCTCTTTCTTTCCTCTTTTCCTTTATTTTTTTTTTAATTCCTCTTACTGTTAGAAGATAGGGGCAAAGCATATATCAATTTCCATGTTGAGTGTGTAGTATGCTAATAAAATTTTGTGAGCTTTTTTGGACTCTTTTGACTTGCCATTCTTTTTTACCCATGAGGACCTACAGATTTTGTGTGCTCCCTTTGGTGTAGGAGGGAGAGGTGACAGCTCCACACAAGCATGGCAGCATAATGAATGCAGCATGTAGTCTTCAGCAACAGATTCAGAGTTTTACTTGGAGAGAAAAAAAAAGTATTTACCTAAAGTGGATTTGACTTCTCTGTGAATTAGCAGAGATGGAAGTGAAATTTAGATTTCTCTGATTCATAGAGAGTTTAGCAGATTACAGGGACAGCATCAATTAATTTCTACAGTATTCTAGAAAAAAAGATCAGTTCTGAGAAAACTCTCAGCAGAGTTGATGAGAACCCATTTGAACATGAATTTTCAGGACACTGTATGGCAAATTAAAGGCCTAATGATCTGTCTCCATTTTCACACAAGGTCAGAAAAGAAAGAATTGCAGCCCAAGAGTGGAATCAATGGAATGGAATGGAATGTGTACTAGTCAAATAGTTGAAGACCAGAAAGAACAAAAGTTCAGAGAGAATATGACTGATCACTAAAAAAAGGGCTATCATTATTGAGGCACAAAATATCAAAATCAGTTCAGATATAATCTGATTAATGAATAAAGAGAAATGTGAAGGATATATACTTGTTTCATGGATTCAAGCCAGATAACAAAATCTTTATCATCAGTGTAAGCACCACAGGACAAGGTGTATTACAGGTTACAGGTAAAATTAATTTTGTGCACAACACGTGTTTTTGGAAACACCTTTTACTGATATATTAGGACAACTGCCATTTAAGAACATTACTTGGCAATGTTAATGAGATGACACTGAAGCACTACTCTGTAAAGCATCAGCATTAGACTCTCTGACACCACCATGGCAGTCACCATTTGAGTATATGCATGCAGAGAAATTTTTGGAGCTTATTTGAAAACAGTTGTCATCTCATATATAATACAATTTCTGAATAAATTATGCCCAGATTGAGATGTAATTACTACGTTGTCCATCGCAAAAGGCATGTAAACAGAACACTGCATAAAGGTCACATCACTACCTATGGAAAGCAATTCAATCTAGAAAAATCTAATATAAGCTGCAACGTATTTGGATATAGCTGCAAAATATTTAAAAATTTATGTTATCTCAAATACAAAAATGTGTTTTTTTAGATGCTACATAAAACTGTATTGAAAGACGTCTAAGCCAGGGAATTAAATTTTACCTCTAATGTGATATAAATTGGTACCTGAAATAATTTTATTAAACAGAGAGAGATAATGCAATTTCACCTTCACATAAAGTTTTTTATGAGGATTGGATTCACAGGACATGATGGACATGGAGCATAGTGGGCTACAGAAGGTGCTATGATATTCTGTTAGTGTAGAAGCTTTGTTGATGGTAAATGACAGGAAAAATAGTCTGAGAATATAGAAAAAAGAACCATCAATATAAAATTAGAGTGTTTACTTTTCTCAGACTGAAGATATTCAGAAAGAGCTAGACTGGTATGCAAAGAAGCAGCTGTGTCTGAAACTACAAAAATCAAATAAAAATCAAATAACCAAAAGGAACTGTAATTGTCTAGCAAGACTGATGAAGTGTATAAAAGCTGCTGGCATTTTAGTGAGCACTTATATGCTTATTTTTTCCAAAATGCATTGTATCTATGAGGCAACTCAGCATAATGGGCCATTCTTGAATTAGAGGCTACTTTTGCATGATGGTATATTTAAATAATCATGAATTAGATGAAAAATAAGGTTCTGCTACCACATACTAAATCTGCCAGTTGGGAGCATTAAAAAGAGCAATAATTTTTTTACTCCCCTTTGTAAATAGAATTATGGTTGACAACAAGTGTCATGTTACGCCAAGGTATAGTCATGTATTCAAATGACTGGAAATTCATTATACATGATGTGAAATGAATTTATTTTTAGTGGGTAAATCCACCTTTTTTTTTTAAATTTTCATTATTTTTGTATTTTTTGCTTTGATAACTTAGAAGAATTGCATCCTATCAATACAGCCATTAGAGACTATACAGTTGCATTTAGTTGGCAAAAGCCAGCACAAATAAAGGCAATAGAGACCCACTAAGAATTGCAGTAAAAACAAATACAAAGCCAGAATGAGTAGGAGAGTCATAACAGCTGTAGAAAAGAAATAGGACTGAAAAGAAACTGACTGAAGACAATTTTTCCCCTTTTTGTGATGCATAAGATTATCATTGGGACATTGCTATGGTACCATATTGACTAATAAAACAAAACAAAACAAAACACCTGGGCACTGATATGGGACTTACATTCCCAAATAAAGCTTAAACAGGACCATACAGGAACTATTTGGAGATGTAATTTTACTCAGGTTTATGCTATCCCAGTCTCTATATAATAAAAAACAAACAGGGAACAAACTGTTTCAGTTGAAAAAAAATTACTCAAGCTTTGTTTTGTTATTTGGTGTCAAGGAAATTAATGATGCAGCAAGGAATAACTGAATCAGGATCTAGATATTTGTGTCAATTAAACACATTTATTGAATAGCTCAGCCTACTGAATGTTTACTTGGTATATCCAGTGATGAAACAGTTTTTACTGCAAGCTGTTTTTCTCCCAGATTTTGAAACACCTCTCTAAAGTTTATGCAGTTCTATTCACACTAGTTCTCCTTTCAGAAGCAGCACAAGTAATGATGAAATAAATTTTAAACAGGCTAACAACAACTTTTTGTCTCGTATCTAATAATTTCTCTTTTGCATCTACTGTTCTGGAATGCAACAGATTGAAGAAAAAAACATGTTTTCAGAATTTTTATTTGACATACATAAGGGAAAGTAGATCTATTTGTTTACTTTTGTAAGGAGGAAGCTTTATACATGTTTGAAAACCATCTCTGTTAATTATTCATTGACTGTCAGAGCACTGCTTGAATTTGAATTGCACAATCATAGAATAATTTAGATTGGAAGGCACCTTCAAGTCACCTATTTTCCAATCTTCTGCACAAAGCAAGTTCAGTTGTACTTAGGAGTGTGTGAACATGATATTTGGTGGGACTGTGAGACAATGATGGCCATCGGCTGGCACCAACTGGCTTATGGGAAGAACAGTGAATCCCTGCACATTCCCAATGGCAGTATTGTCACATGCATAGTACAGAAGAAATCTGTTACTTGTAACTGTGATTTTATGTGCATTTCAATATGCAACAGCAACACTGAAAACATCTGGAGCCCCAACAATGCCATATAAAACTCCAGATGAAGAATCTTACTCTTCAATTATTAATTATTCATATTGGTAAAAACCTTTAATAGAGTTTTCTGACATTGTTTTTGTCAATATATGATCTACATTAATATTTATGTTTAAGAGAACAAAAGAGAGAAACTGAGGAATGATTATATGAAAATCAAAATATAAATATAAAAATGAGGAAAAAAATTATAAGTAAAACAACTAATACATGCTAGTGCTGCAAATACTTGGGAAAACATGTCTATCTGTCTGATAACAAAATTATCACGGAAAAAAACAAATGACTTAACAGACAGGAAAACAGATTAACAGGATGTAAGAAAGCATTCATGTAAATAACAACACAGCAAGTAAACAAAACAAATCACATGCAGTCATACAACTTGCTATCTTTGACAGATAGATAGATAGATAGATAGATAGATGATAGATAGATAGATAGATAGTTAGATAGATAGATAGATAGATAGATAGATAGATAGATAGATAGATAGATAAAGTACTCTTACTCTAGGCAAGGACAGAATTCTAGAATAGGGTATCCAGACTCCCCAGCTTTATGGGAAAACATAGAAGAAAAAGTTTACAATAGAGAAACTATGCAATCACAGTAAGGAAACATAAATCTGCAGATTTATGTCCCTGATAGTAAACATTGTTAAGCACTAGCAGTAATCAGAACAGGCATATTTGCTTAACAAAATTGCAGAATATGTTTTGATTGGTTTTTTGTTTACTTCTTATATGCTGTAACTTATTTGTATCACTCCAGCTGGCAAGAACAGTGTTGCCAGACACTTTTGTGTTTATGACCCTGGAAACATACATGAGAGTACAAAATAGAAAAAAAAAAGGTAGTGAGAGTTATTTTAAGAAATCTCTATGATATCTTAGTGTGAAAAATAAAAAATCTCAAATTAGATAAGCCATTTCATAGTTGTTTATGAGCATATTAAATTATTAAAACCATATTAATGAACAGATTAATTATAAACAATTTATGAATAGAGTTTTCCTATACTGATTATATTTTAATGGATTACAGGGGTATAGTTCTATGGTCAGCCTCTTCTTCCTCCTTCCATTGATTGATTCAGCTGGAAACTAACTCCTTCTTCTCTCTCGTCCTTCCCCTCAATAGATACAATTATGTTTTAGCCAGATTATCTCCCTGACCTGGAAAACTGCACATTCCCACATGTGCTAGCACAAATTACTGAAGTAAAATTGCAGAAAGCCATGTTAAGATTGGTTTAAACTATCAGAAAATCTCATCCTAAAAGCTTAATACTTCAAACAGAATCAACATTGAGGTACTAGTATTGCCAAGTTCCTCTTTATTGCTTGGCATAACACTTTTGTTCATTAGCTTAATCTACTTTGAGTACTTCCATCTGCATTCAAGAAGCTGGTTAAGCATTTCTGTCAGCCCATCTTGATATAGAATTAATATTACATCTCTGAAAATTACTTATGACCTGGAAAATTCTAATTCAAAATATTCCCTTTTACATGGTTATACAACTCTACAGATGCCTCAATTCTTTATATCTTTATTTTAATCTTAAAATATTATATGGTGCCTCAGTACATCTTTAGAGACATCCCAGCTTTGACAGGTCTGGTGTTTAAATTAGTGCTTCAGCTAATTAAATTCCTGATTCCTCTTTGTGCATCTTAGACCACATTTTAATAAAAAGCCAGATTTTTCACAATATGTCTTTTGAAAATGTGGAGTTAAATTTAGCTATATAATATTCTCATTATATATATAACAGAGCTAACCTGATAATCTTCTTTATTTTCTTCCTTTAGTGACCTGTACTTATTTATCTAGTAATGACCCCATGTTATAATTCCTAACTCTGACTGTACATTTACCTTCCTCACAGTATTCTCAGAAGTCTTTACTACTGTTGCAAAGCTTGGCCATGTAAGAGCTGGAGTTTAAATCCTTGCTGCACAGGGAGTTAAGCTTCTCAAGAGTTGTGAAAGACCCTGCAGATGGAGAAAGAAGGACTTAAAGTGTCCAGTGAAAGACTAAGTCACCCAGAGCATCGAGGTGGAGCCATGGATGGAGCAGTGTGCCTTTCCATAGTGTTGTTGCAGGACTCAAGACAGCTGTCCAGGTCTGGGCTCCACAGTACAAGACAGGCATGGAGCTCCTGGAGTGAGTCCAGCAGTGGGCAGTGAATACAATTAGGGGACTGGAGCTACTCCCTTATGAGGAAAGCTTGAGGGACCTGGGCCTGTTTAACCTTATGAATATAAACAAGCATTTGGAGGGAGGGTGCCAAGAGGATGGAGTCAGGCTCTTCTTGGTGGTGCCAACAAATAAAACAAGAGGCAGGAGGCAGAAACTGATGCACAGGAAGTTCCAAGTGAACATAAGGAAGAACTTTTCTGGGTGAGCATAAACTGGAACACATTGTCTGGAGAGGTTGTAGAGTATCCCCTAAAGAAGATATTCAGTAACTCTCTGGATGCAATCCTGTGCCATGGGATGATCCTGCTTGAGAAGGGAGGTTGGGCCAGATGACCCACTGTTCCAACCTTAACCACCCAGGGATTCTGTGATTTTGTGTGACCCCATGTGTAAGGACTTAAAGAGCACAGTTGCTTGTCTCAAACACTGTCAAGATTACAGAATGAACCTGCCATAGGATAAGTCATCACAACGGGCCTGAGAATAAGCACAGAAGGGAAGAATTCATGACAGGGAGGCACTAATTGCAGGCCTGGCAGAGGCAAGATCTGGTTAGCACATCCTGGGTAATGCATCTGGACAAAAATTCCCACTGTGGCAAACAGTGGGAAAGGAAGCAACCTCTCATACACTTATCACCAAAAGTTATGGAAGAGATATTATCTGCAATGACCACTAAATCCTTTCCAAATGCTTCATTTCTGGGGCCTCCCATCAGAAGTCTTTGCATGATCCACAGTGTTAAAACCCTCTTCCCAGGGGAGGTACCTGGACATTCCCATGTGAACCTAAATGCACATCAGTTTCATGGGCATCCCCTACCACTAATGGATCAAGGTCTGTGACCATCACTTTGACCAACAGACACCGACTTCTCTCATTGCTGAACCCACAGGTGTTGATATCTTTCATCTTCACTGTCTACTCTTATGCTTCCCTTGTCTTCTTTTCATTAGAAATTTTCTTAGATCATATTCTATATTTCTATATTGATATATTTCTATAGATTATATATATATATATGCACCAGTCATTCAGGGTTGTTTTACTCTACCCCAAGGGATGCCTTATATAGAACCTCAGTCACTTTTCCTCAGAAGAGTGGTGTAACACCATGATAGTCTGAATCACCCAATCAACCGGTAGAATTATCACCCTCCATTCTTGAAAGGAAATGATAACAAAAATGTCTTCCAATCTCAAGGTTTCACTTTAAAATAGAAGTGCACCGATATTTAAATGGAGAA
The DNA here is from genome assembly GCA_013397375.1 of Toxostoma redivivum. Lineage (NCBI taxonomy): Eukaryota > Metazoa > Chordata > Aves > Passeriformes > Mimidae > Toxostoma > Toxostoma redivivum. Next base: position 28,689 of record VXBI01001019.1, read on the forward strand.
AATAATCAGCAAGCAGAACTAGAGAACAATTCTACTTTCTTCCTCTCTGCATGTTCACTCCTTTCTTCTGATGAAGAGTTACTGGAACAACCCAAAGCAAATTCCATACATTTTTATCCTGTGCCTAAAACTTTAGAATTAATTATCTCTTAGTCTTTATGGATCCTGTAGATGACAAACTTCCTCCACTGAGCATGCTCACTTGTTGCAAAAAACTTATAAGTCAACCTTAAACTTTTTTAAAAGGATACCTATAATTTATACAGAAACTGAAAACAAAATAGTTTTATTAACTATCATGTTGTATTTCAAAGGCAAAGAATGAGTTTTTATCAGATACCTAGAAAATAGGGTTTTAAAATCTTGCTTTCAAGTCAGTTTTAGACTTGGATAGAAGGACTATATTTAACCTTGGAAAGTTCTCTTCTCCTCAAAGGCCAGTCACTGTCCTCAGTGTGTTTTATCAACTGCCTGTCACTGTGTTGCTGTCTTGTAGCTCTTGCTGCAAGGTGCTACTGCTCCCCTGCACTGCAGAGAGGTTTTGGAGCATAAAATTGTTTTCCAAATGGCACTATGGCTATGCTGAATGCTCAGTTTAATCCTGGGCCCACATTTAAATCCAGCCTTCATTGCTACATTTCATTCAGCTGCAAGCACAATTGAAAAAGTTGTTGCTAGGATCCCTTCTCTTAAAATTTGAAATAACCCATATATTCTTCTCAGTGAAATACAGAATTACTCTACCAAAGCCCAAGTTCTGTTTCTTGGATTGACTGCATGTATTTTCAACATAATATTCCCATATCTTTGGTTAGATTGTGGATATGTTAGTATCTGCTTTTCTACTTTTATATTTAAATTTTCTGCAGCTTCAGCAGCCCATATCACATTAAAAATGTATATACTTACTTATTTTGTTGGTTTTCATTCTCCCCCCTTCCTTTCTTCCTCTCTCTCTCACTTTTTTTTTTTTTTTTTTTTTTTTAAATAGAAATATTTCTACTATGGTAACCTGTGATAGGTCAGACAGATTTTTAAAAGAAACCTTTTATTTGTACTAATCCATTTTTAGGAACTTCTTTACTGGTTTAGAGAGGCAATAACTTTTTTTGGCACAGCATGACAAGCCAAGGAAATAGAAAAGAACTTCAACGTGTACTCAAAATTTTTATGAAGTTACACCTGACTTTACAAAGATTTTTGCTTGATTGCTTTTTTATTGTGTCCTCCTTAATATTAGTGATATCAGTTTGAAGGTAACTGTATGTTAACCCAGAAGACTGATGGATTAGAAATCATGGGAAAGTACAGTCAATATAAAGGGTCGGACAGTGGCACAGATAATCTTAACCTCGTAAACTGGGACAAACAGAGTTATCCTGTGTACTGACAAGTTTTCATCTGATGAGCTGCAGGTATGCCATTAAAACATGGTGGTATTACTTAACATAGGATGCCTATAAACCTCTCCAGCATATGACAGCTGAATGGGAATGAAAATGAAATCCAAGATTTTAGCACATGAATTATTTCCAGCAGAACTGAGAATGTTATTGCACAGGCCCGAGCTGAAATCTTGTTGGGATAATGCACTGAAAAAAAAAACAACTCTGCCAGCAGATATAGGGAAGGACAGCTAAAAGGAAAATAAAAATGTAGAACTTGTCCTATTGAAATGAAAAAAATGCTTTGGCTTACTCAAATAGAAGGAAGAGGAGAGAGAATATCAATACTCTTTGTTTAGACACTGAAAAATCAGGCAAGAGAAGACCTATTAGAGCTAAAGGATAAAGCTGTCAAAAGAAAAAAAAATATAATGTGACCATGAATAAATTTATGTTGCTAATTAGTAATTTCAAACCATGAGAAGCATCAAGTATTTAAACGACATTTTATTCACAGCAGTGAAGGACAAAAAAATTCAAAAACCTTCTAAGATGAGGATTAAGAAATGTACAAGAAGGCTTATACAGTATGTCTGCCTTCAATAACAGGAACTCAAGTCACTGACCCAGAAATCCTATAGCCTTGAGCTCCCAAGTATGCATGTATTTTTTTAATTTTGAAGTTAATGTAAAAGAAGTTGCATTTTAGTCCAGGTTCTATAAATCAAATTTTAGTATTTGGCTATTTTATAACTGCATAAATTTCTTTAGAAGAGCTGTTACTCTAGAAGATAGTGAGATGCTCTCCGAGCAACTAGTGATAATATTAACTCCTCTTGATTGATATACTGAATGTGACCACATAGTAGCACTAGCTGGAACCATTTCCATGTAATTATTGCTGTGACATTTTTCAGAATAACACTACTTGACATTTACAGCGAAATGTAGTGCCATTCTGAAAAATGTTTCCTTATATTCACTTTTCTTGTGGACATTTTAGTCTGCTATCGCAGTAGGACACACACTATATATGAACTTTCACTTGTACAGTGATTTTCTTTAAATTGGATAACTTATGCAGTTGTCTTTGGTATAAGGATAGAAATTTTATTAAGTTTAGGCCTCTGTTGAGTACTGTTTAAATTTCTCAGTATGCATACAAAAATTTTCTGTATGTGAATTATTACTACTGCTCTGAAGATGTTATACTGAAAGGATAATAAGACAGACAGAAGTACTTTTTGCATTCCTCTGAGTGCTGCAAATAGAAAAATAGAAATATTAAAATTTAGAAGTTTTATGACTCCCAAGTTAAATTTTCTTCCTAGAATTTAATTTTATTTAATATATAATTTCCTTTGTTCTCCCTCCATTTTAAAGACAAAAATTAGAGATTCTCTTTATGTAGTACTTTGAGGGACTGCAGAAATATGACTAATACTTTATGGGGCTTTTTTGTTGGTGAACAGCTTCACTTTGCATTTTAGGAAAGAATAAATATTTATAAATATAAAAGTAAGACACAATTCTTCTTTTAGTAGTCACTTCCACACGATTTGAAAATACAAGTTACATTGCATATTTTTTTGTGCAACCTAAAGACTTCCTAACCTTAGAAAAATAGGGACTTAGATGGAGCTTGGTATCTCAGTTACATTACTGTCCCAGTTTTATTGTAAAATTTGTCCAGAAATTATATATCTACCTATACTAGATATCCAGCACTGGGTTATACATGATTTGCAAGGAAGCCTATTAGTGTGCAATTATTAGCATTACATCAGCAAAGTTCTTGGCTGTCCTGTCTCATACCAAGATGCCCAGTACAAAAAGGCTGGGTGCAATATCTGTCAAAGGAACAATAATTGGCCCCAAGTCTTCCAGCATAAAAATAATATATTACAGGCTGTTTCATGTTGCTGCATCTTTCCTTTGGGATGTAGTGAGATATTTTCAGTCATCATCCATCACCGGAAATTGCTGTCCCTTTCTAGATGGATGATTAACAGACACCAACAATATTGCAGGAATTTTTAGACTATGCAAACCATTCTGCTAGCCCAACTCTGCCAGTTACAGCCTCAACAAAAACTTTCTTCATTTTTCACAACAATTTCTTATACATATTGGAAAGTCCCAGAAGCCTTTGCATCTTTTCATATTGCTAGAGTGTGGAACCCAAAAAATTAACTTATATGAAAATTCCTGGGTCATTAAGTACATTTTCTTAGGTCCCATTATTTTATTAAAATGAAACAGTCTTTAGAAACAGCTTGTGATTTTCCAGGTTCTTCTCTTTAATTGTTTTGTAGTCCAACCTATTGATCAACACTTTGCTCATTCTAATTGGCAGATGTTAACTATGAGTTTGTAAAATTCAGATCAAAATTGTAGAGTATAAATACTATTTAGCCATTCTGATACATTAATTTACTAGGTATTTGAAGGAATTAATTATTTTGATATTGAAATAAGTTACTGTTTCAACAGATATTTTTAGAAGACTTTTCATCACTTTAAGGATTTTTGTTTGTTTGTTTGTTTGTTCTTCCCTATTTTTCCCCCCTGGAGGGATCATGAATAATCTGGCTTTGCTTGTTGATTTAAGAATTAGGAAAGAAACGCCACTACTTTAGATGATGCTTTTGTTTCATTACTTAGAAATTCAGATGTGTAGACTAATACTCTCATAAGTTTTTTCTTTAGATTATTAGTGCTATTCCATAAAAATATCAGATTTCTGACAATATCTCACTTTACAGTCATGCCTTGTTCCATATTAGCTCACTGCCACATCACAGCCATTTCCCAGCTCTTCTGTGGTAGCTTTATCCTGTAATTAAGGTTATCTTATTCCAGCATTTAAATTTTTCTAAATTAGTGAAACCTCTCTTGCTTTTTCTACTTCAATGCAACTTCTTCTGCTAAGTTCTCCCTGCATTTTTTTTCATTTGCAATGTCCATTGTGTTTAGGCTTTGTTCTGAGCTGCCCAAATAACATTTGTTTGACCCCTTAAATATCAGTAGTATCTACTTCTAGCTCTTCAAAAGGTTTCTCCTTTTTCTCCAAATAAACGTTACGTAAGTCCTGTGAGACTTTAAATGCATGAAGGGGGAAAGTGTGATGGTCTTGTGAGTGGGAATTGTTAGGGGTTGCCAGACCAGGTGGTTCATCAGAGGGCAGCCTGCTGCAGCACAGTTCCTCCAAGTCCAGCTGCCAGCAAGGGTGAGCATGGGCTCCCAGTGGGCACACACACCTACAGACACACAGGGCTCATGCAAGTATGCACGTGGGTGGCCACACAGTGAAACACAGATAAAATAAAAGCAGAAAAATCTTGATCCGGCTCTAGCTGATCAAGATAAAAATCAGACATGGGAAATACAGAAGTACAGATATTATGCTTTCATCCAGTAGCTGGCCTTAGGCTTTTGCCCAACAGCTGTCCCCGGGATTCAGCAGGTCTCCCCAGCTGTCTCATGTAATAACATGCAAATGGACCTTTCCAGTAGGTTCCAGAGGTGTGGACACACCCAGAGCTGACAGGCTTCTCCAGTCACTCCTCCTGAGGCCAACTCTCACATTCTTTGGTCCTTCAGAAACCTTCAGCCCGTCTGATACCTGGATTTGTCTGTCCAGTCTGGGTGACGCTCACTACTGAAGTACCTGCACATAGGCACACCCACTGCACACACATCCTGCTCTCCCCAGGTGCTGCACCACGGGCTCTGACCCATGGCCTGACTGCAGTCGCTGCACTCAAATAAATGTGCAGACAACACAGCCCTCAGACAGTTAGGAAAGGAATGTTACAAAAGACAAGACAGATTGCCTTCTATTCCCTCTGTTTCACCATGCTTCCTCCTCCTCAAACCCTTCCCTTTCCCCATCTTAGCTTCTCCTTCAAGCATTACGTTACAAACCTTGCCTAATTCCAGAAGTCTCTTCCCAGCATTTCATAACAAGCCACATCCACTAAGGCTCTTTTCACATGTATCAAGTAGAAGTAAATTTTCACTAGCAACTTCTCCATCACCCATCTGGTAGATTTAAGCTCAGTAAAGGAAGACTTAAAGAGCTATAATTATGACTTTTTGGGCAAGGCAGGGGCTAAGTTCAGTCCTATTTTGAGATCTTTCATGGGACAAATTTCATGTGTTGAGAGTGATTTTTAGCTTATAATTTCTGGAGGTAGCTTTCTCTTTATTGTACGTACTCTGCATATATATATCATACTGTGTCTGTAATACGATTTAAAACTGTGGTTTATCCACAACTTGGTTCTTTTTCTGATTAGCTCCTACTAAAAAAAAAAAAAGATTAATATATAGATGTTATTCTTTTGATCTTGAGTGTATGTGTTTTTTAATCCATCACAAATGTAACAGAAGATTGAATGAACACATAAATGTGTTTGAAAATACCTCTCCTAAGGCTTTGCACACTATGTCTCTGTAGCAACAAAAGCAATGGTCTTTTACTAATGTATATATTTTTATACATTCAGTGTCCTTGCAGTAAAAGGCTCTGCTAAAGAAAATTTGGACATATATATTGTTGAATTACAACTGGTAGCCTCTATTTTTTCTGATTTGTATTACATTTAGAAAGATAAATGCAATATCCAATGTACACTTATAACAAAAAATACATATTTTAAAATTATCGGAGCAAAAACTTACACAACTGTACTGCAAAATATTTAGAGCTAAATTTACTTAAATTACTCTCACTTTAAGTATGTATACATTAATTTATTCCTTTTATATTCTCCAAAAGGTAATAAAATGAATGTGGTAATACATACAAAAACCAATTTTAAGCTAACACATTGAAGCAGGAAAATGCTATGTGTTATCAGAATTCATAAAATTTGATCAGAATAACTTTGTTCGTAAAGGTTTACTAGCAGAAAAACACCAACATAAGTAGAACCAGTCTTCTCTGAAGATTTTGGCTGTCTGATTTCACAAACTTCCTCATGGGGTTTACTTCTTGAGCCAACAGACTACAGAATAGAAATTCCAAAAATTAATTAAAATATTAATAGAATTGAAAAAAATAATATGAATAATGAAAAGGTGCTAAACACCACTGCTGAAATATATTGTATAAGAGGCTTATGAGTCTTAATCTAACGATTAGGAAAACTTTTTCAGTAGAGTGTTAGTGATTAAAATTTCTAAAATTAAAGCAAAGAAATGAAAAGGAACTTGAAAAATGTATCTTTTATACTTAGGAAGTTATAACAGTATGTTCACACAAAATTATTTCAGGGATATTCCAGCAAATAATTTCTGTGTGCTTTGGGGTTTTATTTTGTTTGTTTTCTGTAATTTGAAATTCCACTTGTGGGACCATCTGTAATTTCACCATCTAACAGTTGGACAGGTAATTCTCAATAACTGTGTTCTGATGTCAGTGGACTATAAAGCTTTTTGCAACAATGGAATTAGAGCTTCTGTTGCAGAAAGGGTGCATGTCTTGTAAGGAAATTTTTGAGAGTAGGAGAAAGAAACTTGAACACAATATCTATGGAATTCAATATTTTTCATTCATTACCCTTGAAAAAAGTTTCAGGAGTGTGAAAATGTTCCATTTTACAGGACACAATTCAATTACTTAGATTTCTATTTTATCAAAATATATACAGTATAAACAGATTCACTTACATCAAAAAGGTTTTACCTTTCTATTATATGAAAGTTTGGATATTGTTCCAGTGGTGTTTATGAAATTGATAATAATCGTAGTTGTGTAAGACTAAGTCAACAACCACCTACCTGCTCATGGTGGTTAAATTAAATCCTATCATAGATTTAATTCATGCCTTTTTTATTCCATGCTTACACAAGATTAATTCAATTGAGAGTGATCAAACTAGCTGCAGGGTGCTGCTGATAGGCTGATAGCACACGATCTGGGAGTGTTTGAACATCCTCCTGAAGGTGATGAGCTCATTATAGGACCAGAATGAAGATTTGCCTATTGCTTTTGTGCAATTTTAAGATGAAGATGTCAACAGACCTGGGACAACTACAAGTCTGATGGGATCTGGATGTTTAGCCTGTCACCTCTGCATCTCCCCTGCACCATCCTCTTGAATGAAGGATGGGTTTAACTTGTGTGGTGTGATTGGGTTTTTTGTTTTTGTCCTGCTTAGGCTGATACATTAAGCAGATCAGTTATTCTCTACATCCAGCAAATTATAACATCACTATCTGCCTCAGTATCCCCTTTCTGGATCCTTATACTTTTTCTCCTACACTTGAATCTGTCCCTTTCTCTCCCATGAGCATAAAACGTGCTCTCATTTACTCCTTTGCTTTGATCCCAGATTTGATACATCTCTTCTTAAACAGGATTTTCTGATACTGTCTGTTGATTTTGGCTGGGACCAAGTAAATTTTCTTCACTGTAGCTGAAAAGGGGGCTATGCTTTGGATTTGTGCTTGGAACAGCATTGATAGCACAGGGATGTTTTTGTTGCTGCTGAGCAGCACTTTGCACAGTGTCAAAGTCTTTTCTGCTTCTCACTCCACTATACCAGGGAGGAGGCTGGCCAGGCACAGCAAGTTGAGAGGAGACACAGGCAGGACAGCAGACCCCAGCTGATGGGGAGATCCAGATGTCTTTTGTGGTGCTGTCTGTGTATGTTACCTGTCACATCCAGTTGTATTTGATATCCTGCTGAATGAGCATACTCTCAGCCAGTATCTGGGCAGTGGTCAAATAATGTGCTTCTAGCCTAACAGTGCAACCCCAGACCTTCTATATGAGGTATATTGAATATTACTGTACCTCCAGTTTTAATGCAAATAGAATGCTTTCTAAAGCAGTTTAAGTACTGGATGTAAAAAACCCCGCCATGCTTTCCTTTAGTATATTTCTTTCATAATGGTCAGAAACTACCATTTGTTTCTTGGGGGTTATTTCAGTAAGATAAGACTTTCTGGGAGGGATGTGGTGCACTATATTTCCACCATGTTCTCACAAACAAAAATGACTGTCTGGCATACTGTGTTGAAATGCCACCTCTCTCCTGAGCATGGTCACATGCTGCACAGCTATGTATCTTTGATAATGAGACCCCAGGAGCCTCTCCTGAGATGCGTATTTCAAAGCAGGAATATTTTCTTTTAAAACAGGCAGTAAAGTTTTTACTTTTTAGATAATGGCCACTGGTACAAATCCTCAGCAGACAGGAGTTTCATTCAGCATAAGGGAGTTAAAATCCACATATATTGCCAGCAAGATGCAAGCCCTGATCTCAAAGGCTTTAAATTATGCTGGGGTTGCAGCCTGCTTATTTGCTGAAGTTTTGCAGATAACAAGTTGAGGTTTACAGGGCAAAGATAGGTTGTTAGATCATTGACTCTTGAGTCTAGTGTTTTAGACACTGATTGCTCAAAGCTCATAGGCTTAATTCTCTAGTTGTGTTGAATAGTACCAGGATGACATGCAGAAATAGTGCAGAGAAGTAGGTTTTCTTTCTCATCTCCCTCTCCTACAAGGTGCTTTTCCTTAATCTGTTTTCTCACTCCCAGTTTGGAAAGTGTGTGTTTTAGAAATATAAATGTAGAAGAATTTGGAAATGACTGTGGCATTTCATGGGAAAGGCTAATAATCACTAAGTTACCACTTCAGAAAGATGAGTGACAGCTCTCTCCCTCTAGTAATTTCAGAAGTCATAGCTATATTTTGTTAGAGATTTAATTTTCTACATTTGTAGGTGAGGTTTGAGCACATTCTGAGAAATGCCTGGGTTACTCTGGAATCAGTGCAATTTAGAGAGGTGATAATCACCGGGCTACTCAGGCTAGATTAATCCTGAGACAGTCCATAATTAAAACACCAGGGAACAATGATTTCAAGCAGGGAAGCATCCATCTATTTAGACACATCCTGTATTATACAACACAGCTAAGAAGGAGCTTTTGATATTGAAGAAATTAATTTGAGGACCTCAGTGTTACCTAATCCATGCTTGGAAGCTTAATTCATGTATTTAAGCTTGCCAGGTATTTCTATTGAAATGTCCAATTTGCTGACATTTCTGAGTTTTTGTCAAGATGGCTAAAGCCCACAACAAATATAGGATATGAGAATGTATAGAAGCTGACGTTAATAACTGAAAAATAGTGCATGAGACACTGGAAAGGAAAAATAACTTGTAATTAGAACAGTTAAAATCTTATACTAAATGAATGATTGAATAAAGTGCATTAGCAAGATAAAGACAGCTGCAGTGTATCACAGCTGGGAAAGAGTATTGGGGGAGCCCAACGTTTTGCTTTGCCCACTAATTAATAACATTAAAAAAAGGGGGAATCAAGCTTATATCAAATTAATCAGGAGACTGAGTTGATCAGAAGCACATGGAACTGTGTAGCAAGAAGTAGTATTAACCAATAACATATTCTGGAATAATGCTAGGCATTAGAAAAGGAGGGCATTGCAGGACCATATATCAAGGTCTGCAATCATCAGTGAACATGCAATGGGAGATCTTTTACCAGCTGAAGCCCTGAGAGGAGTAACCAACCTGAAAGCATTCACTGGAATTCCTTATTGCAATGTATTTTATAATACATGAATTCACACATCACCACAGTAGAACAAAATCGTTTATTAATTTATTTACTGAGATCAGCAAGGATCATCAGAATGCAGTTCCTACAGTGCACAAGAAATCTTACTTTCCGTAGCCAATCCTCAGGTAGTGTATTGATCATAGTTCATCAAGAAATAGGAGACAGTGAGAGCACAGAGTTTGCTTAAAGGATGATGAATTTCTTCATCCCTTTGCCTAAAGGGCATCTCCTAGTGAAGCCCGTTTTATTATGTCAGTAGAATAAGTAGTTTATGACTGAAGCTTTTTTGCTGAATATATCCATGCTAGACAATATCAACCCTGTAAATGTATTACACTTAGAAGTTTTAATCTCCTTACTCTTGCAACTCAAATGGCTTAGTTAAGTTTGGAGGCTGCTTGGATGATGACAACCCACAATCTCTGTAGCATACAATATAAAATGTTACAGGTCTTTAAAATTTTCTTTTTCTTTTATACAAAGTTTGCCATGTAGCCCTCAGTTATCTTGCATGTGTCAAGACAATTTTTTTCTCTAGAGTAACAAGAGTTTAGGGTCTCAAGGCCATTGTTTATGTCCAGGTGGTATTTTGGTACAAGGAAATTTTCTAATCACTGGTTATGTGTTGAATGATTCTTTTCACAAGATGTCCTGACTAGGCTTTTTCACTGGGCAAGAGGGCTATTCTGCAACATGTAAAGTAAGGCCTATGTGAGAGAAGACTAATATCTTAGAATAATTCTTTCCAGATTTTCACAATATTTTAAAAAATAAGGGAAGGATTTTGTAAGATTTTAATCTTTCCCTCATTTTAAAAATATTATTTTCCACTTAATATTTTAATTTTCCAATTTTCATTTTCTTATTCTAGACTTCTCTAAGAGAAACTTTCTGAACTTCAGAGGGAATTACTATTGTTGTAGTTTCTACAAAAGTGAATTAACTAAATAGGAAAACTATTAATCAAACTCCAAACTTTTAAACTATAAATTTTCATTAATTGAGGAATTAAGAGATACAGCTGAGGTGCTTTATTTTATCATTGCTGCCTAAGAGACAAATTATATCCCACTGAACCCATGACTCCAGTCCTTCAAGGGTGGTGATCAGAAGTGGTGTTTCCTGGCCTAAGAGGAGATAAAATTTGAGCTACCTTGTATACTGACCTGCTGAACTACTGGCTCAGGGTGACAGATTCCTGTCAGTTTTTCATGTTATGTCAAAGCTAAGTATGCCACTTCCACCACAACAAATGAAATGTTTCTGTTCAAAAATATCAAAAAGTTTCAATTGAAAATTATGTAGATTCTATTTAACATCTCACAAAACAAAAACTGATTCAGGCTCAGCTCTCACTGTGACAGCCTGTGGCTCCACAGTAAAGGAAAAAAACCATCTGAAACACTATTATAAGCAGAGGTTAGTAAAGATGAAAATTTATAAATAAATGTTAACAATTGTAATTTTATTTTGTGACTCATAAAATATACAGGAATCTGTGAACCACAGAGTTAAATTACTCTGTTCTTTTGCATTATTTTTCATTGTATTTTTTAATTGAAATATAGCTAAAAAACATGTGATGGATTCACAGAGGCATCTCTGAACTTGCAAAAGAGGCTGGATGGAAACTCAATTCAGTACTTCTGAGTTTGTGTCACTCTTGCCTGGTAGGCTAAACGTTTTTTGAGACCTCCTGTTTACTGGAAAAGTGAGAATCTGGAGTACCTGTGCCTTGAGGGAACTCTTTTTACCAGGTAATTTTTTTTTACATTGACCATGTTCTGCATTGCACAGATTAGATAAACAAACATCCCTCCAGGACAGGATATTTCCATTTAGGAAAGAAAAAGCATACATTTTTTCATGTTTCTTTCTAGATTTAATAAATTATAAAACTCTTCATTATTGCTAACACTAATTAAAAAAAAAAACAAAACAACAACTTTGAACACTTTTTATAACGTTACCATTTTAATTTCAGTTAAAACTGCTCATCAATTTATATCATATTTGGTTTATACAAAGACTGAAAAAAATTTTTTAGTTTTAAAGTCAAGCACTAGTTCTAAAACATGTTTTAAATATATGTAACCAGATGTCTGTGCAGGTATGCAGACAGTCAATATCAGTGGGAAATCAGTTGTGCAGTAAGAAGCTGCATTGGAGGGACACAGTAACACCATCTGTGAAGCTGTTGTGCTTCAGACTGCACATCTAAAGATGCTGAGCTAAACGAAAAACTGAGAAGCTTTAGAAGTCACCAGCTTTTTTTCTCCTGCATCTTTTCAGCTGTTCATAAGTCTAAATTATGCATGACAGACTTTGGGCCCTTCTATGCCAGTGCATTCTTCTTTGATGTTATCATCATAATTTTAGATTTCAAAGATAGGAGAAAAATGTCTATGTCACTGGTGTCTCTGTATTTAGCTTCCTGTACTGCAGAAATCGAGAAATTAATGAGATTTTCAAGATATCAGGTAGCCTTGTACTTTCTTAACATCAGATCAATAGAAAATATTTCTTTTGATTGAAATTTATGAAACAGTTTTTATATGTAAGTGGAGTTGTTATTCTATTGTGAGAGTCAAAGAGACTTAACTACAAATTTTAGAAGAGCATTTACAGCTCTGTTTGGCAGATTTCCCTAATATACATATTTCTTATGGCCTTGTCTTCCTTGTGATATGAATGCCACACAATCTTGAACTCTCAATTTGATTTGAGCTGCATATGAACATAGAAAATATATGGACAATATCAGGAGTCCCTTGCTGTTAAGACTTCTGTTTTTTTAGTCTAACATCTCCCCTGAAACAGAAAAAAAAGAATTTTAGAGTTTCTGCTAAACATTCATTGATAGACTTCAAAGGGTTATAACTCATTTCTTTTGCATACTTTTTGTTGTCTGAAATTAATTATAGAAATGTTATGGTGAAATGTCTTTAGGGATAGGAAATTGTATTTGGGGTTTTTTTTTAGGTAGCTCAAAAAGAGAGGTCAATATTTATTCCAATCTTTGACCACAAATAGATTGTTTTACTTTGTGTTTGGTTTGTGGAATTATTTTGTTTGTTTGTTTGGTTTGTTTCTTTGTTTGTTTTTTTTTAAATGGATTTGAGATATCTTCACTTTAGCTGGGAATATAGATATGATGAAGCTATTGCACATCACTATGCAACAGAGCAGAGTTTCCTCTAAAACATGTACAAGCATTTAACATTTACTTCGATTATCTATATATAAAGACAACTATTAAGGAAACAAATCTATTTCTGCTTTTTTGAGTCAACCTATTAGATTAAATTTTTGAAGGGACCAAATTTCTTAGTCTATTTTAAGAAAAGTTTTCTTTTCCTTGATAATCCAAAAAGCATAATTTTCATGGAATAGCTAAAAAAGAAAGAAAAACAATCCCACAAAATGAAACAGGAGCCTTATGTTTCTTTTAAGAACTATAGGAGAAAGGTAAGTCAGAAATTTTATGAATCATCACGAACAATGAACATAACAGTCAATCCAATCTAAAAGAATACTGAGAGTTACACTGAATGGGTCATGTGTGTAGAGATATAAAAAGGCCTGGCTGTATCTTATTGGTCCTAAATGACACCACTTTTTTATGGCTGTTATGGGAAACCAGAAGTGTGAAAAAATCCTTGAGGACCTATGTTGCCTATTGAGTCTGAAAAATCATCACTATCTCTTATATCAAAGAAAATTTTCTAGTAAAGAGAAGAACGCTTCAACCTTTAGACTCAAAGATGGGCTTTTTTGGGAGTTACATGTAAAATGTTATTTTAAAGAATTATTTTATTATGTACCAAATTCAAAACCCAAATACACTTGAATTTCTGAGACTTGAAACTTCTTTTCCAGAAATTGTCTTTTTTGTTACTTCCCTTTGATGATTTAAGCTTTTCTTCTTTTCATCTTCATTTTTCTCTCACATTGGTTATTCTATATGGTAAAAAAGACTCTTCAGCTTAAACATTTAGTTTCATTTTACAACTGGCTTTTATACAAATGATTTATAATTTGTATGTTTTCAGAATGTATATCTTAAACCTAAAAAGAACCTATGGTACATCTGCTATGTGGGTGTACCATATTCTCATAGGAAATAGTGGAGTTATATGAATCTGCTTATGTTGCATAGGTGTAATTGTGTCAAATTTATCACAAATAAAATTTATGGAGGGGATTATGGAGAAATATGGTGAGCATTAAGAGGGTTTTTGTTTGTGCATATGTGAATAAAATATGACAGTTTGTGTTGAACCTGTTGAACTGAAAATTGGAACCATGTTTTTAGCTAAGCAAGGACAAAATATTGCTAATAATTGAGTTTGAGGAAAGAAACATGTATTTACAATTGCTTTCCTACTGTACTGAAGTCATAAACTTCATGTTCTTTGTCTTGCAACTGCTTTAATGTTGCAAAAAGCATGTGCAGTATGGGTTGCATGGTAAAGCAAACACTGTTTTGTGATAGCAGAAAGGGTTCTTTCTGATGGTGTGAAGTTATGAGGATTTACGATTAAAAATTATACCATAAAGTTGATGTAATAATTTCAGTCATCCCCCAGATCTTTTAGTCCGTGAATTCTCTCATACTTCCTGTGAGTAATCTTTCCTAGAGGATTTCCATACTAGTAATATTGCTTTCATTAATACTTGTGGGTCATAAGATACTTCATCTATTCCTGGACTATAATCGCTTCTAATTCTAAAGCTTGCATTTACAACCCTTTTACTTTAATTGAAAAAGATGACACAAAATACAGCAGAAAACTAATTTTTCAGTATCTGGAAGTTAAACATTGAGAGAGAAACACAAATAATTTGTTGATTCTTAGGCATCTTAGAAATGTGTTAAAGATGGGAAAAGTGAGATGAAGAGAGTCTTTTTCTTTCCAACTCAGATAGTCGTATTGATTTTTTTCCCTTTTCCTCTTGCTTAATTTTTTCCTTTCTCATTTGTCAAGTGCACATTCTGAATGTCAGTTGGAAATCTTCAGTGTTTGTTTGAGATTAGTCTGTGCTAAGAAATGTGAATACTGAATTATCTTCTAAGTACGTTGGAATTTGAAGTTTAGAGAAAGTGATATAATACTCATGCACTGCCCATCATGCTAAGTAAACTTAACACATAATCTTTCTCATCAAACACTCCTTTTTATGCAGGAGCATGTACAGTGACTGCTGGAGAGCCATCTTTGTTTTAACAGTATGGGCCTTTTTGCTTTCCAATGGGGAAAAATTTGTTCTAGCAGATTCTAAATTTATTTTCATAAATATAAAGCAAAGCAATTGATTTATTAACATACTTCTCAAAGTATTCTGTGACTTTAGGAATAGCAATTAAGTGTTCAGTCCACCTCCTTTCCTAGCTTGTCTGTTCATTTATTTTTGCTTAGGATCCTGAATGTTTTTAAGGTTTATTTAGAAATGTGCAACAAAAACATTCTCTCACCTCCTTTCTACTGATTTTGGATACTTAAAGAAAGTTTAATATCACAATGTCTTAGGAGTGCAAGCTGGAAGGGACCCCAGGAGGTTCAAATTCCTACACAAGGCAAGTCAGCGGAGAGATCAGATCAGATTGCTCAAGGTTTTATCCAGTTGTGTCTTGAAGATTTCCAAAGAGGGAGACTGCACAGCTTCTCATGGCAACCTGGTCCAGTGTTTGACTGTTCTCATACCGAAAAACATTTTCGTTACACTCCGTCTAAACCTTTCTTGTTTTAACTTTTATCTATTTCTTTTCTTCTTCCCACTGTGAAGATTCTGCTTCCACCTGGTAAGTGACCTTCTCATAGATGCTGGCACTAGTTGGCTCTAAAGTTGTTTCTTTTTCAGGCTAAACAAACCCTCCCTCTTTATTCTCTCTACACAGGGTAGGTGCTCCTTTCGAATCCTTAGGAATTTACTCTTATATCCACAAGTTTCTGAAAACGAGAGGATGGTCTTGCAAACCCATTAGCCAAATCTCTAAGCACCACTGGGAGTAGCCCATCTGGACTTGTGCTCAACCTACGCTAAACAAGTGCAGTGGCAAAAGGTTTTCCTCTTGCTCTTGACTGTTACATCAAGCTTATTTTCAAACAGCTTCATAGTCTTCAACTGAGTAATGATGTCTGAATTTCCCCATTGGGATAATAACATATCTGCTTTTCATGGATGCCTAGAAATGTGTAAAAAACACATTAATAGCTATTACTGACAACTGTTCTTTTTCCTTGTTAGATATATGCTTTATAATCAGAAAAAGATTTGGTTGTTGAGGAAAAGATTAATAGATTAAAAAAAAATTGCATTCTTTAATTTTAGGTACACAGATGTGTTTCATTACTTTAAAAATCATTCTTTCAGGCTGCTCACTGTCACACTCACCCTCTTTTCAAAAATATGCAATAATGAAATTCAAAAGTACTTTTATGGAACTGAAATGAGGACAATAAAAAGACTGAAAATATCTCTACTCAGTTGTGACTTAGTCTATCTCCTTTATTTACATATAAAATGCAAATTAATACAACAATGCAATTGTTAATTATTAGGTTTTTTCAAACCTGGATTATATTTAGATACAAAATTGCTAATTCTGAAAAGGAAAATACAGAATACATATTTTCATTTCCAAACTTGCGAAATAATTTCCATTTTTTTTTTTTTTTTTTGTTAATTTAAGTCTTTCAGGTCCTTGTGTTGAAACTAGGTAAGGTACTCTGTACTACTTATTTATTTAAGAGAAAGCTTTAAGTAGAAATGGATAGGACAGAACTTAAATGTTTCTTACTAAGACTGAAATCTCTAGTGAAACAAGATAAGTGCTCTTGAACCTGATAAGCTCCTCTGTGGATGAGAAGAGAGGACCTTGGGTTCCCTCTTTTAGAACTTCTCATGCTTCCAATCTACTTGAACAAACTTAGACGAGTGAAGGAAGTGACATAGACTGAAGTACATCAGAATGATGATAACATGCAAGCAACAACTTTAATTGGCCTCTTGTGGGCCACTTACTATTTGGACTGGGTGGTAGAAATGAAGTATATGCTGAGGCATTACTTCAACTGTAAAGAGGCATTTTCTAGAATACTTATTAGTGAAACAGAGATGGTTTCTGTGTGTGAATGCCACTGCTGCCTGAGGAAACCTGTATAGCTCTATCCTGTATGGCCACCTGCTGAATTTCTGAAATCACCCCTCTATTTTTATAAAATGTGTCACAGCTTTTGGAGTCCAGAAACCACCCCAGATGGATGTGTTTGGGGCTTGTGCTTTACAGTGGTGTACACACAGTTTTGTCTGATTACAGGAAGGGCATTCTTCTCTTGGCTTCTACAATACTTCTTATACATTAGGCTTTTATGATCTTGTTAATAGAAGGCCTTACTGTACTTTCTCTTCAGATGGGCAACTTCAGTAGACATTTAACAAATCTCCTTTGTTCAATCTTGAAAGTACTTTGGGGCATAAGTCACCTTTAGAAGTTTGTCATTGGGCTTCTCATAAGTTCTACAGTTAAGTGAGATGTGAATGAATAATTTCTTTAGTTTGTTAGACAGATGACATTTGATTCAGGAACTAGAGGAGTCTCTTTCTGTTGACTTTTAATACTCTCTCTATTTCATTGCCCTACAAGTATTTGTGGTCCAGTATTTATAGGAAACTAGACTGACTTGATACTGTAATGCTTTTTTTGTGTGACAGACTTCAGCTGAGCACATAAGTATTGCCATCTAAGCAGTAACATTAATCATTACATGCACTTCTTCATAATTCTCGTTAATAAATCTTGTTAATAATTAATGTGGTTCTTTTGATAACTCCAAGATAAACTAGAAAAGATTTAATAACTTTTCTCCAAATGACCTACCAAGGTCTCAAAATCTATTATAATAATTAATGTTTAACTGTGGAGTTGAGCATATTTCACATAATTTTTTTAATGTGTGCTTCTGATAAATATTGTTTATAATACCAGTGATTAATCAGTGTTATAACTACATGTCCATATGCATAAAGGAGAAACACCCTTAGTGAATTTAAATTTTGGTATTATTGGAGCTAGACAAGAGAAACTGTGAGCTGTGCATGAGGTAAAGGGCAAGGATGTTTGGTAGAAGTGCCTCTGAAACAAATCTGACACATTCACAGTGATGTATTTTTACCTCTAGGGCTGCAGTTTCACCATTATGATGATATAGAATGTATTTTAGGGCTGAGTTCATAGAAATGTATGGATGTGATGTGGTTTTCCAAACAGAGCTTCTTTAAATGGTACTGCTCATCATATTGCTAATATAATTTTCTATTGAGAAGGACTCCTAACCTAGCCTTATATTGTTGTGCCAGCCCAAAAAAGTCATTCCTTAACCTAATCTTCATTTTAGATTCAAAACTATCTAGGTAAAAATATATCATCCTTTATATTGTGGGTAAAGTTACATCACTTACGTAGTTTCTTATTCCAGAAAATAACTAATATATGACAAATACCAATATATACTGTTCTTTATTCGTTCCAGTATGAAAATTTTGAATATCACCAGCCTTAAAATGTATATGAATAATAATTCTTTTGTAAAAGAACTGTTATTTTCTTTAGATATTTTGCACTGTTAGTCTTCCACATACAGAGGTTAGTACTGCATTGATGATAGAATATTCCTAATAATTTTCCTGTGATTGAGCTTCCAGTACTGAATTTAAATCTTTGCTCTTTATTTTATAAAATAAATAAAAATAGAATAGAATAATAAAACAAAATTAAATTAAATATTGCATTTAGAAAGATTTCTTACACAAATCTCTCTTCCTTTGAGGAAAGTAAATGCCCCTGGGAGTATTACTACATCCAGCTGGAAGGTAAAACATGACTTAGAAATAAACCTAGTGTCATCATGTAGCAGTTTTTCTTTATCAGAACCCTAAAGGACTTCTCAGTCTGCAAGAAAAAGCTTGTCTAAAACATTAATTTCAGTACTGTAATTATTTGCCAATAGAATCTCTCTCTGGAAATTCTTAAACCCAGAATATGAAACAGCCTCTTACAAAATGTGTTATGCATTAAAATGGTCAAAATCGAATTACTCTGTGATAGGAGGGGTTGGGGACTTTATGGATGGTTTTCATAGTGCCCCATAACCCTTAAAAAAACCTCTAACACACATGAATAATCATACTATTAAGAACCACACTACTCACATTAGGTGAAACAGCTAAAAGAAAAAGAAACCTGAAGTGCTCAATTTTCTTTTCTTTAATTTTTAAAAGCAAACACTATTTTAGAAGTACTATAATTATTAATATATTGTTTACTATTTTTTATTTCCTGAATTTCCTTATGTGCTCTTCCTAATTTGTTTCATGTGCTCTTACTGTGATGCTATTTGACTAAAATAGTGCTTTTAAGATCTGATAGTTGCCAACCAAAACCAGAAAATTATTTGCACCATAGTACTGCCTATAGATCTCACAAATGTTCCTGGTCCTGTAACCAGAACACATAGCATGCATACAATTAAAATGCAGTTAATTTCCTCCTCCAAAATGTACAGGAGCCTTTGATTTTCATTATGGAAAGCATTCTAATGTTATGTCTCAAAAAATATTATTGCATTTTCAGAAGTTTCTTTATAGTAGTCGTAGTTTGTGTTTGCAAAATCTGTAATTTTTGAAAAAAATTAAAGCCTTGTATTCAACCCCTACTCTATTAAAAACACCCACGTTTGAATGCTGTCTGAAATTTTAGGTACAACCAGTAACATTCAGTAAAATTGTGTGTTAATTCCAATAATTCTTTAGGAAGACACTCAACTAGTCTACCATATTCTATGCCTTGAGGCATGTGCAGCCTTGGTAAATCTCACCAGAAAGTGGGAAACAACGTGTCTGTAAAGCTCTGCAAGTCCTAAGCAATCATATTCACTAGTCTTTAACTTGAAGTTTTAATTCTAAAAACAACTAATTTCACACTCATGAGGATATGATGTTTGGAGAAGTTTATATTATCTTCTCTTTTCAATAAAAAAAGCAAATGGTTTGTGCCTAAATTATAACTAGTGGCAGAAGACTTACCAAAGACTTATTTTCCTCTTTTCATCCTGAAAGGCCAATGTGGCTGGAGAGGTCTTATCTCCATCTTCTTGATTTTGGACAAAGAAAGAAAGAAAATATTCCTTGTTAAAGAGCTAGGTATGATTGTATGTTATTAAATTTCTCTTTATGGAAGAGAGAATGTTCTTAGCAAGAAATCGGTTTACATTTATTTATTTATTTATTTATTTATTTATTTATTTATTTATGTAATCTATTCCTTGACTTTATAACTTTTTTTTTTTCCTTATAATCCAGAAGTTCCATGTAAAGTTGATCAGATACATAATCAAGTAAGGTTACTAATCCTTTGGGGACTGTAAATTTTCCCTTTCTGTAATGATTTGGTGTTGATATTTTAGAAGTGTCTTATTTGAAAGTAATTCACTAGGGTTTTTTGGAACAGTAGAGCAGAGAATTAAAAGATTTTGTGGCAAATACAGAAGTGGCCAGTATGCCTTTTGGATAAAGTTTAGCATCTTGTCTAGTCTTCTGAAAAATATAACTTCTAGCAGTGAAACATATTATCAAGCAGAGAATACAGAAGTATGGTTGCACTTTGTACGGAGCACATGGTCTAAGTCAGCTGCATCATTTATGACCATGTACAAGAGAATGATATAGTAAAAAAGCAGATTTTTAATCTTATTTAAGAAATACTAGAACCTGAAATTCTGCTTGCTCTTTAGGGTAATACAGATTACTATGAATCTGAATCATGCTTACTGTTAACTCATGTTTCATTCCTCCTTTTCATATCCCTTTGCTTCCTGAAATATTCTCTTGTTTTGTAGTGTTAACGTTTGTTGTTTGACATTCTGTCCTTTCTTCCACTCAACTGATGTGTCAAGGCATTATGAAAACAAAGAGAACTGGCTGCTGAAACCTTTTCTACATTACATTCAGTGTATTTCAGCAAACTTTTGATCAAAGCATCTGAGTAAGAAAAGAATCGAATAATTTTTAACAGTAGTCCATTTTATGGACTGATGATGTGTATATGAAGGATGTGTGTCATCTGTTGGAGTGCCCCTTCTAAACTGCCCTGAAGTCAGAAAATGTGCTGTCTCCTACCTGCAGAAAAAAAAAGGACGAAGCATGGTAGTTGTGAGAGAATATCCTGAGTTTAGCAGAAAGCATTCAGCAGTCAGTGTCTGAGAAACCACTAACTTAGTTATTTACGGCTTTATGAAACGTTTTCACATTGCATTCTTTGGGGGTTTACACTCTCTGTTCTGGATTAGTTTCCCTGAGTCTTTGTTGGGCTGTCCTGAATCCCGGCACAGAACCCTTCTCAGTTTCTGTGTGGCAAGGCAATGCCACGTGTCTCCAAGCCAATAAAGAGGGTGCTGGAGCGTGACTCTTTTGCAGGTAACTTCATTATATTCTTATGTTTACTTTCAGCTGAAATTAAATATTAAAATATGTCTTCAGAATTATGTTTCCTGCCCTACTAGAGTGGAAAGTGTACTGTGAATATAAAATATTAAATCTGTACTGTTCATTTGTGGGTAGGAGGTCAGAAGGAGAAAAAGAGTATAGTATTTAAGAAACTTCTATGTTTTAAATACACATTTGCAAAGGAATGAGATAATAAAGTGGCATTTGCCTTTCTTTATAGAAAGAGGTATTATATAATAAACACTTTTTTCTTCCCAGTTCTCATTGGAAATTAGTATGAAACTGTATGGGATTTACAATTTAAATTAATCTATTCTTAATATACAGACCTGAACCTGGAAATAGACGTAACTCAGGCACAGAGGAATAGATAGTCTTGATAGTTTTCCAAGATTCACATATCTGTCAAGGTAAGCTGATTTTAAATTCCCATTTCACTGTAAACAAGATTAAATCAGGATTTTGTTTTAAGGTATCTGAGTATTTTGAGGTACAGAAAGCTTGTTCCATCTTATGTGTGGATAAGAAACAAAATATTGTTTAATTTTATCATTGGATTATAGTCTTATAGTTTAATAAAGTTATTAAATATTAATTCATCATTACAATAAGCAACTGTTTTCAAAGTAGTTCTAGACCATTGTTAAAGTTCAGTAAATTTATGTAATTACCTTAGTAGAAACTGATATTTTCTTTAATTTAATATCAGAGTTTACTACTACACTATTATTTTTTTATACCTAAAGTTGGAACACTGCTCTTAGAGATTTTGAAATTCCTCCAGAGATGAGAATAACATGTAAATATTATAAAGAAATAAAATTCCAAACTCACTTGTAAAATGAACCATATGTTAAAGTTATTTTAAAACTTATTTTAAAAAGGGAAGACAGTGATATTAATCACTAACACTGTAGTTTCACTTCTGCTTTCATATCAGGGTGATCAATGTTAGTAATTTCATTGTAAAACTCAAATAGAGATATTTCATTATGGCAATGGAGGCCCACTTCTGGGAAGCGAGCAGTATGGGAATAAAATGTGGAACTCGATTATTTGTGCTACAATAAATTTCCTAAGCTCAATCACTCCTGGAATGTTATAGTCACTTTGGTACTGTGCACTTGCAGTATCATTGGAAAACCCTACCCACCTTAGAAGACCTCTGTCCTTTATTGGGAGTCTCATCTCTTGCTTTGATACACTGACATTTGCAAATAAATGAGGAAAGATTTAAATGTGTAATTCACAATTTTGGTTTTCTTTTGTAGATTTCATGAGCTAAATTCGTCTTTTCAATTAAATGCCTACATTCAGTTCTGTTGTAGAGTTCATTAATCAAATTTGAAATTTAAAAAAGAAAAAAAATAATTTTCCCAATATTTTATGGAAATTAATGGAGAGATTTGTTGTCCGGTTAGTTGGGTTGTGTGTCATTTTTTAAGGAAATGTAGACAAATTCAGTACTGGAGTAGGGCTCAAAAAAGTTTCTTTTCTAAAGGACTATCAGAGTCATTTACTAAGCACAGTTGCTCCATTATTCCTCTTCTATCTTTTCCTTAATCCAAAATTGCTGAATTCAAAAAATCTTTCAGATAAATGTTATAACTGAAAACAAGTTAAAAGTGCAACAGCTATAAGTGTAAAAACACCTGGAGTTCAAAAAGAACTCAGCTCTAATTTTTCAATGACACTTCTATAGGTTCTGCAACATATTGTTTAACCATATATGATAAAGGTCAAACAATATTAATCAGTCTACTCATTAACTAAATTATTAATTCAGGGTGGGTATTTTTATTTTATTAAAAAATAATTGCATCATTTGTGCTACCACCATTAACACTGGATAAATTATAACTAATCTTTGCATTTGAGCTCTTCTGTGAAGAACTTAATTGGTCAAATACTAAACTCTTGGCTCAATGTAAGGTATGTTCTCTTTCTGGGCATAATGACATTTTAGGTCTAACATGCAAGTTTTTTGTTCAGCTGTTAAAGTCACTTTTTTCAGCTTAGATGTGCATATTTCTTCTGCATTTATCTATTTGAGTCTATTTGACATCTGATGAAATTTTTTCATTCAAGCAGGTGGTGAGCCTTTACTTTCTGCCTTGCACTGTTTCGCAGGACAATTGCATGGGAGAGGACTCAAAATACTAATTGCAATTATATAGTCTAGTAAACCTCTA
The DNA here is from genome assembly GCA_013397375.1 of Toxostoma redivivum. Classification (NCBI taxonomy): domain Eukaryota; kingdom Metazoa; phylum Chordata; class Aves; order Passeriformes; family Mimidae; genus Toxostoma; species Toxostoma redivivum. Next base: position 52,369 of record VXBI01001019.1, read on the forward strand.
TGAAAATACTGTTGCCATGTCTCCAGGAATCATGTGTAAGTAGTTTAGAAGTTACATTAAAAACTAATAATTTTATCTTCTATTATCAGGAATTTTTCCTGAGAGTTAGAACGAAAGCTTTTGAAGTTCTTAAGTTACTATTTGCTTGAGATAATATGTTCAGTAGAATACATTAACTTTCAGGCACAAAATTCTTTACTCAAGTCGAATGTTTGACTTATGGATAGAAATGCATTATTTTTTTCATGGATAAGAAGGCATGGTATAAAACTAGTCTGACAGGTAGACTAAATCTGAAATATTTGAAATGGGTGCACAGACCAGAACAAAAGAGTTACTTTTATAAAATGCTGTATCTACACTGTAGGCTTGCAGTGCAGGCTTGCAATGTCTGTTGGGCACCTATACTTAATTAAGGTTTTCTTGCATCTCTTTGGTATGTGACCAGCACTTCCTACTCTATTGATTTAAAGTCTTCCTTTAAGAATGTCTTAAGCAGTGATTTCTCAAAAGGGACAGTAGCCAACATAGCCAACAATAGCTTCCAAAATTAAACGTTTTGATTATTTGGAAAGCCATATAAATTGCAAGTTTTAGATAAGATGAATAGAGACTAGTGAAATACTGGGGTTTGCTGTTCTTTGTAGGGTTTATCTTTCTACAAAGTGTAATTGTGTCTAAAACTGCTCTAAATTTGGATCACATGAGCAGTTTCCCCTGGTCTCTGCAGATTTTAAAGCAATCTACACGTGTTTTAGAAAAGCAGTTGTTTTTGGAAGGAGGTATTTCACAGAATGCCACTACTATGTGCTGCTCTTGAACTATTGTGTGCTGTCAGAGGTTTATGTGTATATATGCTTCTGATGAGCTGGTTTAAAAGCAGCTTGAGTACATCACACAGTAGAAGTGCAGTATGGTGTAGAAAACCACTTAAATCTAAAAGAATGAAAACTAGCTATGTTGTCTAAAAGTAGTTGCAGGGCTTGACTGTTTCCCACAAAATTCCTATAGGTAATGCACACTTCAAGACAAAAAATCTCAAGAGATACTTTTCTTGTTGGAATAGAATGTGTTTTTCTTGCTGTCCAGCAAGTCAGTGCTGGTTCAATAGGACAGTAGCTGTTTGGCAAACCTGGCCCCACTGCTCTTCCATTGAAGGAACCTGCAGGCAGGAGAGAAATGTGAGGGTTGGAGTATGACTGCCCAAGAGGAGCAAAGGAGCTTTCAGGAATGGACAATTTAGAGGACAGAACTAATATTTATATTGCATACCAGAGTTTATTTTTCTTTTGAAAGAGATATTGAATAGAAAGCAAAAGTGCCTCCTAGCTATTGCCCTAGCATCTTTCTAAATCCCTAGGGAGAGAGTGGCAGAATGAAAAAAAAATTTGAGGTATAACTGGTGTGAACTTTTGACTGAAAGAAGTTCACCACATGGTACGTGACTGCTACTTGATGTGACTGAGGGTAGGGATTGTCCCGTGTTGCCCTGCTGCAGAGCAAGACATTTTTAGGTATGCAAGGAAGTTAAGGTCTGTCACAGATAGATATTGATATGGTCTCCTGAAGTATTAATATACATGTGGAAAGCTACTCTAATGAAGTAATTTAATTTTTGTCATCAAAGTTGCAATGAAATATAGATAGGAATTCAAATTCATTGACTTTTTGGATCACTAATTCTACATACTGAAGAATGTTTCACATGGATGGAGCTTCCATTCCTTATTTTGGTGTAGATGAGACATTCTAAAAAAATATCATTTTTGGATCTCAAACCTTGAAAAAACTTTTCTTAGCGCAGTGCACACCTTTTTAAAAGATGATCAATTCAATGATGCTGACAGTTCAATTACAAATGGTTGAGCACTTCTGCCATTTAGCTGGCAAGGGAAAATGAGACTGAATTTTGGGTTTTGGGAGATTTGGAATATATTAACCTTTTTACATAGAAATTTGTGTGGTGTTGCCTTTATCCCTCCTTTTGTATAGTTTTCAGTACCATGCATTAACACAGAAACATTTCAAATTCATTGTTAGATCTTTGAAGTGACTTTAATTATGTTTATGGAAAAACACAGGGTTTTGATATGAAAATCTGAGAATTTTGTTTACTCCTATGATATTTTTTTCTCTATTCTTCCTCTATCAACACATCATAAAACAACAGCATTTTTCTTTTAAGAGGATAAATTTAAAAAAGATAATAAAAGAGGAACATTTCTTTAAGGAATTTGCAAACAGTTGTCTATCCAGATCTGACCGTTTTACCTGTTCTAGATAGCTAAATTCGTCTTTTCAATGAAATGCCTACATTCACTCTTCTTACTTGGTACTTGCTTCTTGGTTTGCTTTGTTTTGTTTTTANTTTTTATTCACCAAAAAAGGGTAGTGCAGACCAAAAATTAGCCTTGAGAGAAGCAATGACACAAGTTTCCTCATCTGCATGCCCAGTTAAGGGCCATCTGTTTCTTGTTTAAATGTAGTATCTCTTACATGGTTTTTTTTCAAATCTCCTCTTGCATTAATCAACATAATCCCAATAAAAAGAAACCTCAAATCTTTGAGAAGCTAAAGAAATGCAGTTAAAATTACTCTGTATCTCAGGTGGGAAAAAATGATGATAAAATTGTTCTCTGTAGAACTTAGTCTTAGAAATGCTAGAGCTTTTCGGGGAGTGTAGTCTGCTACTCATTTTTAATCAAGTTGGTATAGCAGGTGTGCACTGTTATGTCATGATCTATGTCAATTTTGAGTTTGCCTTTTCCTGGTTCCAGCCAGGAGAGGGCTTGGCCAGGCCCTGGAGGTTATTCTGGACCACCTGGTGTCATTCCTGGGAACAGAGGGAAGGGAGACACTTCTGGGCAAAGGGGGTTCCTTCCATTTGAGTAAGTGCAACAGAGGGAGTGGTAGGGTAACACCAGTGCTGAGCATTTTGCATGTGAATCACTCGCCTCTCTCTTGTATACTTTTGTTATTAATATTGTTGCTGCCACTGATAGTTTTCTTATTTAATTGCAGTTTCCAGTAAACTTTTCTTTTCTCAGCCCTTGATCTTTAACTTTTGTGTCTCCAGCTCTTCTATGCAGCCTGCTACAGGGGAAAGGGAAGGAGGAGAAAGCAAGTGGCAGCATGGTTTGAAGGGTTTCAGTAGCAACACTAACCTGGGGAGTGCCATTCCTAACCATGTCATGCTTTTTAAACAGTTGGTGGAGACAACAGCCAAAGACATCGAGAAATTTCTTTCAACTTGGTAATTTTTAAATTATCATAGTAGGTATTAAATCCACTAAGCCAATACGTTTGAATATTCTTAACAGAATATATGAAGGTACAGTATCACCTTCAGAGGAGCAAAACAGGGTTCATAAAATGTTGGTATTAAGCAGAACTTTAGCACGTTTTCCATGAGGCTGTATCAGACCTCTCTCAGGCTTGTGCTGGGACTTCAAATGAGGTCAGAGTTATTGAACCCCTGTGACCATCAAAGGTAGCATGCTGGTTTTTCATTATCATAATATAAGCTATTGCTAAATTCTCAGTTAGGAGTTGTTTTTAAACTGAATCCTAGAATTTCTAGGCAGTTGCAATATATGTGGACGCTTTCATCTACTGATAAACTCTAGGTGGTGAAATGGATAGTTTGCAATTACTTCTCCACTCCCATGAAAATTGCTGCAGATATTGCTTTGATCAGTCAAGATGTGTTAATAAGAAGTAATATTCAGATGGCAAAACACCATGTGATTTCTTCTGTTATATTCAGGAGTTGCTGCTATGTTCATTGTCTTGCACTGTACCTGGAACTGTCAGGATGCTCCTGATTTTTGGTTTCTTGTTTGTGATAAATAGCTGCAGTGAAGATTATATCTAATTTCAAAATAAAATGTTTTGGCTTTTACTAATGTCAGTATAGTGGTGATTATGACAGAAAAATTACAATAATATTACTGATTCTCTGCAATATTCAGCATGAATACTGTGATAGGACTAAGGTCTTTGCAATACTCACCTTTGTTGCTTTCACTTTGCTATCCTGCACAAAAATATTTGACCCTCTTCACTTGCACCTGGCATGTTTCTGTTTAGAGCCACACACCTCCTTTCATCTCCATCTTTCCATTGCTGACTGCTAAATGAATGTGATTTTTCCTTTTCCACTCCACAATAGTTCCTACTTGTCTTTATATTATTGTATTATTCTTAGCATATTACCAGAGCAGAACTGCCATACATGGGAATCAGTAAAAGAAGAACACTGTCATTTTGATTCAAAATCATTTTACACCTGCTGCACACTCAAGCAGTACTTTGTCTGGAATGGATGTTTCTCTGACACCTTATTCCAGGCCACTAAATCTGAGTAACACTCTTTCCTTTTCAAGTGGTCAGACCATGTCTCTGCTACTCCTGTGGGTATGACACCATGATCTAATCTGACTTCAGCCAGACTCATGCACTGCAGTTCTTGTCTCCTGACTGCCAACCAAAAAACAGATTTGACATCTACAGGGTTTTGCTTTTGCAGCTTATAGGCAGCAAGAATGTGCAGTGACAGAGAAATGATTTATGATTTATTTGCTTGAAGAATAGAATTCAGTATGTTTATGACACACTATATTAAACATATCTGGCATTTCAGTGAAGCCTGTAGGTAGATATTATGTAACCTTGCTAAATCCTGCAATTTGCAATGTCTCTTTGGGAACAAAGCATGTCCTAATTCAAATTACCCTCACTCTTTCAATATGTCAGCTTCTAGATGCTGCAAGGCAGATTACTCAGATGATAAGTATATATTCTCTGTATAAAATCTCTCTGTTCCTGTTTATGTCCATGGGACTGAAGAATTATACATTCACAGCTTAAGAAGAGAAGGATATGTTGAACAGAGTTCTGTAAGTGTCTATTTTGGGTATAGTCCTTTTCAGTATTCAGTTGCACAACAGGAAACCACATAAGTGTGCTAATTAAAATTTATTTCAACGAAAAAATGGGAAGGTCTATAGTTACAGGAAGGAAACTTAAAAAAGCCCAAGATTTTAAACAATCCTCAGTAAATGTCCCAAAGATGAAATAGTCAATAACTATAACTGCACATGTAGCATATTTAGAATATTTAGTTACACCAATAATGCAGAAAAATAATTTAGCGTATAGGTAAGTCTGCAGAAGAGTGTTAAAATTGATTATGAAATGAAGCAGAAATCAATATTGTGTTGCACACATTTTGTTAGCAGCAGTAAATGCCAAAAAAATATGTGAAAAGAACAGCAAGAACAACCTGTGTAATTCTGGGTATTCCAGTTAAAGATTATATAAACCAGTTAAAAGCCTAATGGGCATAACAGGAGTGCCTAAAGATAGCAAAAATGAGGTTCATGAGGAAAGGTAGAATGAATCGTACATAGATATATATATATGTATGTTTGTGTGTGTGAGACAGAAAAGGAGATAATATGGTCTTCAAGTCCATAAAAAGTTTCTTACAACAGGGAATACTCTGCATATTCTTGGTGACCACAATAGGATATAATGGAAAAATATTGTAGAGATGGGAGGACTTTTGACATTGAGGGGAATGAACAAATACAGAGAGACTGTGGAGCCTCCAGATGTGGCATCCTTTGAAAACAGATTGCCTAAATATCTTTCAGGAGTGGTTCAAATGAAACCCTGTCCTAGGAGGAAGACATTATATTTTTTATTTCTTATTATTGTTTCATAAATTCTAATACTTCTTTATTTCTCTGGATGAATAGCCCAAGTATTTTGCAAATCTTAAAAACAAATCCTTTTTAGACATGTAAAATCTTCTGAACCTTGCATCATATAAGAGTATTGTAAGTGTGAGGGAATTATATCTGTCCAGATGTAAACAACTTTGGATTGAAATAGAAGAGAGGAGAAAAATTTGACATAGGTATAAAAGAGCTATTGGTAGGTGTATTCCATCATATGTTAAATCACATCATATATAGTTTTAATTGTCAGAGGAGTTTAAGATTATCTGTTTTTATCGTGATAGTATTCTCCAAACATTGAGGTTTTCTCATGAAAGTTTCTTATTTCAGGCCAAAGGATTTATTTTATGCCACATAAGGATAAAAGGTCTGCACTGAAGATTTTGGAAGATGGACAAGTCCTTTAAAGGCTAGACCAGATGATGACTGGACTGCAGGTAAGTGAGATCGTGTTGTTCCATGTCATTGTTCACAAGGAGTCCTTGTTCCCTGAAAGCCAGTGCTTTAGCTTGCACAGTCCATAGTTGAATAATGGCTTGAGATTGAAATGGCACTGCAAGAAACATTAAAACTATGTTTTAGCAATGTGTCAAATCGCTCTTGTCGAAGGGGTTATTTTCTCCAACCTGCAAATATCATGACATTTTTTGTTGAATTAAAGGGCAGATTTCCCATGCATTTTCTTGAAGAATTATGGCATTTTTTCTATTTTCACATACTGTATATTTCAGTCCAGCATTTTCCCTTTGTTGTCAAAGTAACACCAAGCATAATGTTTTCTTTATGTTCTCTTGTCTACAGAGCTATCTGAAGTTTTACGTTATGAAAAAATAACATATTTCTTCTTACAGATGTCATGTCTATTTAAAATACAACATATCCTTTATAAAACTTAGGATATAAAAATTGATTCTGTGTATAGATATTCAGGTGTTTAGCTTTTACTACAAGGCTGAAGACTTTCACTAGTATATTAGAGTTTTTTCATAATTTTGGCTTTTTGTCAATAAAAGGTGATCACTTCCTGGCAATGTCAATTTATTCATCAGTATGATTCACTTAAGCAAATAATTCCTTGTTATAATTACAGTATGTATCCTGTACTGCTTACTTCAAACATTACTCATTATTCCATTATTATTATTATTATTATTATTATTATTATTATTTAGTACATGATCGGACATCTGAAAATAAATTGACTGCTTCTAATGATCCAGAAACATAAAGCTATTAACTGAAATGGCTGATTCTGAGAACATTTCAGGTCCCCTGAACTGTAGCTGTGATTTCCTGATTTGTTTTTCCATGATATATTTATATGGTAGATTGCAAAAAAATATTATTGAAATACTGAAGGGTAAAGTAACTGCAGATTTAGATCACCATAACAATTTTCTGGCTTACTGACATCAGTTTTCAAGTGTATTGTATTATGATGGTTGTGATTGTTTTGAAGAAAGACATTTGCAAACCTTTTAAATGAAATATTGTTTTCTGCATTTCTTCAGGCTTAACGAAGCCTTGTTTTTCTGCCAAACATTTTCATTGCTAGGAGTAATGTCAAAGGGACTGTGTTCTTTATACTAGCAAAGAAGCACTGCAGAGTATTGGTTTGTAAGTTGGCCATAATAATTCAGGTCTATGTAAAAACATATTGTGGGCTAAAGTAATTTTGCTTCATAGACACTGAGGAAATAATGTGTAGTATTTAGATAGAACTATTCAGTAGCCATTAGAGACTACTGGGTTCACAGAATCACAGAATACTCTGAGTTACAACTACTTCTTGGTTATTGTACATAGAAAAACAGAAGAATCCACAAATTCTGGTAGTGCACAGAGCTAGAACATGCAGCTAGTACTATTTTTCATAAACAGATTTTTAGTTTCATGAAAAAAAAAAGCAGGAAAAACAGACCTGGGAAGATCACTTTAAGAGAAGTATATCAGTAATTCAGGATATTTTATACTACCTGATGTTACTTCCTAAAAACTTCATCATGTTTTTGTTAAAGGACACAAGCAACAAACTTCAATCATATGATATAAGCCTTATAACAGCACAATATACAATAATGAAATTTGATCCCTATTTCAGTCTCTGTAGAGATTGCAGTAAATTTTAAATCAAACACATTTGGGAATATTTAGAAAAAGAATTAGATCACATAAGTAAGACATAAAACATGTATTTGGATTCTTGGAGCTCTTTCCCCATCTGATCACTGTGTACTTGTCATTGCCACAATTTACCCTTTCTTACCCTTGGAAACATGCTGTAAATTAAATACAGTTAATATATTTTTATATTTTAAAATATATAGCAGTTTCTGTCTTGTTTTCTATGAAGTATGTCATAGAAGGTAGTTTCTCATGTAGCAATATATAGCAATATCTCAAACTAATCATGTCACTAAATAATTCAGTCTGATGGAATGACCTCTTTACATCAATTTGCTGATTTTAGTAGGTATGTTCCAGAAAGTATCAAAGAGAAGAAGCGTGTAAATAATAGCTCTACCAATGTAAGCAATACATCAAAGACTTTTAAATGGTCTATTATTCTGGTTTCCATCCATCCCCTTTCAACAAAAAGAAATCCAAGATAGAAGTGATATTCTCAAAAAATTAAAATAAATCCTATTAATTTATGTTTCCTTCTGCTAGGCAAAGTTTCAAACCATGTCATTGGAAAAAGCTGATCTACTCTACCAGAGGAGATCTTTTCTCTAATGAGAAACAAAAAAATCAAATATTTCATGGAACAACCTTCATTTCCTTGCCAATGGTTCAGATACAAAATTCTTCAGGGTACAGAATCCTCAATCTAGTTTTTTATTATGTACTAAATTTAAAACATATTTTGCTCAAGTGTGAATATTATATAAATATAAAAGAAGCATTTAATACCTATATATAGATATAGCAATGGATAACTTCTCCCCAGTAAGCTTTCATAAAAATTTCATAAATGCAAACATATTGTTAATCATGCAAGACCTAAAACATCAGTGGATTTTCTTAAAATGTAATTGATCACTGACCTTTGAGAGCATGAATATCATATCTTAAAAATGTTTCCAGCCCATGAAGCAACATGGTTTCTCATAAGAGCTTTTACCACCAAGTGTACCCATAACTTTCTTTTAAGTCAATGGTTGTGATTTAAGTTGTGATTTATCTTCATGGTCCTAAGCAAATATGCATCATCGACACTTGCCTTTAAATAAATTATAGGAACATTGCAAGAAAAGCATTTACACCCACAGAAGGTTCATAATGGTGATCTAGATTTCACCAAAATCATTACGAGTTTGCAGAAGATTTTATTTGGATTATATGCCTCTAGTTCTGAGTGGACTTTTTCTCTGGTCTTCAGAAACTGGGGAACAGTTTCTGAAGAATCACAGATAATAAGAAATAAGAATCACACTGATCTGCTACAATGAATATTGTTCTGCATGTCACCTTCAGCCCTTACTATAACCTTGCTATTCTAGGGATTACTTTCACCAAAAATTCTAGGTGGTACACTGTAGACCTAACAGTCTGATGGAACCACATGTGGTAAAACAAATATCTTTCAAATGTGTATTAGTCATAAAGCTATCAATAAATATCACATCTGTGTGTGCTGTCACACAGACCATTTGTACTGCTGTGGCCATGAAGTGCCAAGGAGCTGCGTCTGATCTTTTGTGCCTGTCAAATAACAGGTCTACAACACATAGACACAAGCACTCCTGTGATGAGAGATAAGGTTCTTAAGAGGCATAATGCATAAATGTCTATGTTATTCAGCCTCACTTCTAAAATAATTTACTGCTTGCTCAGTCTGCTTGTGGCAGTGTAGACATTCCACTTCTAAAGAAAGATTTTTGCTCTTGGGAAAAATGGAATTGACTGCAAGGCAGACTTTGCAGACATCTGAAAGATAGTTTGAGGTTCAATTATTTCTTTCAAGATCTGAACACGGTGGCAGACAGAAAGTGTTTATAGTTTTTCCCTTTAGCTGTCCATTACTCATGGGACTGATTCTCACTTCCTTGCTCTCCCTTTGAAAATTTGTTGGCTCTGGTGTAGCTGTAGGCAGCACTGCAAATCATTGCATTATGTGACTTTTTTCTTTTATGTAAAAGGTGGGTATTCACAGGGATTTATACAGTAAAATAAGTTAAGAAATTCACTGTTACAAATTTATTTTTTTTCTTTTTGGAAAGTCACATTAAGTGGAAATTTCTCTGTTCCCTCCCTTGTTTTGGGCTTTATATATTTTAAAGTGAACATGATAAAGAGACAATACCTTGGTATAAATAACATCTAATAGTGCTTAATACTATGCTGAATTTTTATTTCTACTGATATTTATATGTCTTACAATTTAATTTATAAAAAAGACAGTAAATCCATGTGTTGTCCATTCTTTGGGGTCCACAAATAAATTTTGCAACAGATTTTTATAATGATTTCCTTTTATAGAAAGATGTAAAAGCCCTTATTTTTTGATGGTTGTTTTCATTTTATAGTTATTAATTCTTTTAAAAAAAGAAGGTAGAATAAAAAGGGTAAATCAAACAGAAAAAAATGAAAGAGAAGGCATTTTGTGTGTTAAAAACAAGAACAAAAATGTTTATGCTTTTTTTTTTTTCTGTAAATATAGCCAGCCCACAACAGCACAGAGAATTAAAAAAACCCCAGGGATTAAGTTTGGAAAAGACAAGGACAGAAAAATTATAGAATTAATTAAAAATACTGACAATCATTTACAGATAATAGATTCATTTTTCTTTAAGAAAGAATATAAAGTTCAAAACTTATGACGTCTTTTTATAATGGCAGAAATCTTAATTTCTACTCTCAATATTCATTAGTAAGTGTGGCCCCCCTTGTGTTATTAGAGTTCCAGCTGCATTTGCTAAGCTGATAATTGTGCCTGCAATGCTTCTTTGCTTCTCTGTTAGGGGACTTGCATTAATGTTCAGCTAAAAATAATTGAAGAAGGAGAATATTGACTGTGCAGATGATATTAATAGATTACATTAGTACAAATCTCCTACAGCCGGAAATCCCATTGAACGGTAGGACTCATTCTTGTTGTGGGAGGTATTTGCCAGGTATGAACTGTGAAAAATATAAGTTTTAATGATCTATGCAGATTCTACTAATTCAATCTATTTCATTTTACTTACTGCAGTCAAATGTAACCCAACCAAGAGGATTTATGCCACATTATAGTTAAATGTCAACAGGTGCCTGGGCAGTGCTTAGTGTTTGGGAGGGCTTGCCTGAGCCTGAGCTGGTGCCAGATTGCTCCAACAATGATCTGGTGGCCACAAGAGCATTGCTTGAGCTGAGTCAAACTTTGGTGACAGCCAGAGGTGGATGTAGCTGGTCAAACCAGACATTCACTGTGGGACAGGCAGCTGCCTGTGGTGTCTGCCAGGGCTGGGGGAGGTTGTGATGCAGCATCCAAATGGGGCTGGAGTCCAGTCAGAGGCAATCAGGTGTGAGAACACTGGAAAAACAGAGGTGATCATAAAAGGAAAGAAATGTCCCCATTCCACTTTGAACACCACTCCTCACCCAGCATAGATCTTGGGGTGCTGACTCACTTTGACACCTGATTGTCTCTGTGTGAAGTCTGGGGCCATTGAGCAGAGGGATATTGGGAGTGCAAGAACAGCACCAGAGTAACAGGGCAGAGTGGGCTCTCAGGAGTAACAGTCTGCAAGCATATTACCAATGAATTTCTCTATATTTGAAATATGTATATCATTCTACCAGGACTACTGATAGATGTTTGCTATATTTTGATCAGATCAAGATTTTAGTTTGGCTAACAATTAATTCTTAGCTCCGTACATAAAATATGTTCCCTTTGGTTGTTATACACTTTGTTTTACACCTGGTTAGAACTCAAATAAATACTTCATACTGCACACCTAGCACATTATTAAGTAAGAACTTCTCAAGTCACCTAATTTATAGGAGAAAAAATGATTTTCACAGATTTTGCAGGCTCCATGTGATCTGTTAATCTATTGCTAGCAATTATTTTTACCTTAAATGTATGTCTTCATGAGCAGTCATAAGTCAATATAAAGTGTTATACATTGGTAATTGATGACATGCTGATATATATGTATTTCTTTAGTACCAGACTTCTGTCAGGTTCCACAATCACACATTAATAAGGAATTCAGTTTTATTACTATGTTTACGCAAAGTAGTTTTCTGGCTTTTTTTCCCACTTCCTCTCTGTTTAAAAGCTAACTTGGGCCTTGCTCTGATCCCAGTGGAACCAATTCCCACGAGTATACCTGTACAGCCTGCCTTTTGTAGGAAAGCTGCTCAAGATAAAGCTAATGATAATAAATGGAACATATGGCCTTTAAGTCGTATAGCACCAGGTCTGAGAGCAAGAAAGCACTGTCCAATTTTTTACACTTGCTCTTCATAACAGGTGAATTAAAAAATGGACTGTGTAATAATGTTTCCATTTCAGTGGTTGAATATATAGTAAAAATATTACCATTTGCTTTCATTGGTTTTGCTTTTATAAATTTTTCCACCTTAGTCAGGGGAAAGAAAGTCCAATGCTGCATTTTAAAAGTCCAAACTGCATTTTAGGTTGGTCATGAGAAACTAGTGGGACTAGAGACATATACATGTTTCTGGAGACTCAGATTGAAAAGTGGTGAAGAAAAAGACATTGATAAGAAAAAATAACTTACTAGAAGAAAAAAATGGCAATACTTAGAGAAATTATGTGAATGTTTAAATAGGGAAATTTTTCAAACCACAGCTTAAAATTATTAAATGCATGAAATAAAGTGTGAATTAATAGAACCGTTAAGAAATTCACCTGCATACTTCTTTTTTGATGTTGCTTCTGCGGAGATAGAGGAGGAAACTAGCATTGAATAAACATTAAAATACACTGCTTCCTACTTTTTCAGCATTAATAGCTTAAATTGAAGCATGATCTGTAGAGGTTCTTAATAAGTAACCCATTAAGTGTACTACTTCTTACTGTTAAGATTGGGTGTTAATAAGTCAGTTTTGAGAAATCTTGATTTCAAGATTTTTCTGAATGTACTTAATTTAATTTAGTTTATACTTCACATTTTTAAACTAAATAATTCCAGTTGAATATTCTTTTGCTCCTTTTGTACTGGCACTTTTTACACAGTTTCATAATACTTAGTGTAATCATGATGCTACAGGATTTATTCGGGAATAGTTACATTCACTCAGTTGAATTGTTCCTTTTTAGACTAAATGTTTACAGAATGTTGAGAGACATTTATATCTATGATAATATTTTATTTCCATATTTCATGAGGACATTGAAGATGTCCCACAGGCCAGAGAATACTCCTCTTATCTAAAAAAAGTAAACCTGAATTTGTAGTTCAAATATAAACTTATGAAGGAATACAGCATTTAAATATAATTTCAATTGAAAGCAGTGTATCTTGATTTGCTACAGAGTTCCACAGGGGCTCTTAGAGCTGTGGTTTTTCCCACGTACCATAAAAAATGCAATGACCAGACATAAAGAGACCTGATAAGGATAGTATTTGTACCTTATTTCTGATTGCTTGACTTTAACCTGCTTAGGAGCTATCTTTTGTATCTTTCAAGAAATCCTTTTTCATTTCACATGTGTGGGTATAGACTCAACACTAGTTATCTTATCTTGAAAATCAAGCATCTAGCTAAATCTGCTCTGCATCAACATTCTATTTTCATATTATCCCCAAGTGAAATTAAAGAAAAGTTGATGTGTATACTTTAAGGGGAAACTATAGATTATTGATTTTCTATGTTCATAAATAATGAGGGCAACAGACAGAAGTGAAAGCATTTCTGATTTAACTAAATATATTCTGGTCTATTTAAAAAAACAAGTTTTTCTTCTTTTTTTTTTTATCATGTGCAGACTGAAATGTATTATTATAATTTTTCCATAATAAGTTGTGAATTTGGTCTGGCTGAGTTTTAGCTAATTTTCCCCACAACAGTGCCCTTGGAGCTGTGCTTTGGTAGCTAGAAAGGTGCTGATGGCACACCAGTGTTTTGGGTACTGCTGAGCAGTGCTCATACAGCATAAAGGTAGGTTTTCCAACATTCCCCCTTGCCAGTAGGCTGGGGGTGGGCAGCATCTGGGAAGAGAACATAGCCAGGACACATGACCCAAACTGACCAAAGGGTTATTCCATACCATATGACATCTGTCAGCAGTAGAAGTTAAGAAAGAGGAGAAGAAAGGGGGATAGGCATTAACATTATATTTGTCTTCCAGAGCCACCTTTAATGCATATTGAAGCCCTACTTCCCAAAATGTGCCTGGACATTGCCTGCTTATGGTAAGTAAAAAATAATTATTTTTTTTCCTTTGCTTCCACATGTGACTTTCGCTTTTGCTACTATTTTATTGAACTGATTTTATCTTCACCCATGAATTTTCTTCAAACTTATTTTCTACCTGGTCCATCCTGTGGAGGAGAAGAGGGATAGTGGCTTGGTGAGCATCTGCCATCCAATTAAAGTTAGTACACCACAATTCTTAGATAGTGGATTTAGTTTGCTTAATACAACTTTGCTAATTGATACAATAAACTTTCATAAATGCAATCAGAATTTGAGTTATTGCATTTTTATGAATATTTGGTTTGTTAATGCCAGCTTGTTTGCAGAGATGCATGTGAAAAAATTATTTTCCAGTCCTCATTCTCTATTATTCCTAATTTTATATAAATGCTAGGAGTCTCAGAAAGAAACTGCAAAGCCAAGATACAAGAAGGGGGGAGCCCTGACAGTATTATAAAACTGGGGCTTTTTGTCACAGTCTGTCCATGGTTCCTGGTTTATCATTCCACATCCTGGAGCTCTGGGGAGCTAGTGATTACCCTGAGGCAGACCTGTGAATTCTAGCTAAGGAAACCATACCTGTTGTGTGTTGCAATTTACCTGGAGGTTGGCCACCGCTGAGCTGACTCTGTGTGGACCAGGAAGCAGAGACCTTTGAGGAGCTCAGGGTAGGTTATCTTGCCTGATTCACTCCACTCCTCTGTCATTTGCCTATGATTGGCCCAGCTAAGACTATTGTACAGGAATACTGCTTTCAGTTCCCAAACTAGTAATTTAAACTAGTTCAACTTTTTCTCTGCTATCTTGCAGTCAAATCTATCCTTGTGGATTTTGCAAGTGCAAGTTTAATTTTCTTTTTTTGATGGAAAAAAGCCATTCAACATGACTATTTTTTCCCCCAGTATTTAATTTATGTTTTTTGTTCCCCTAAATATTATTTGAACAACTCTATTGAAGAAAATTGTTCAAGGCTGTAGTTTGTTCATGTATAATCCACAATTAGCATAAACCACTCTTGAAATATTAAATGCTGATTTCTTAACTGTATTTGCATTCTTAGTTACTGAAATATTAATGTTCTGTCGAGGATTCAGCACTAATAGATCTGAGGGTTTGTGTCTCATAAGCTATCTGTGCCCTTTGTGACACCCTGTGACAAATAACACCAGGTACATAACAGCCTACAATCAATATATACTGAACAATGTGAACACCAACACAACGCAGGTAATGTGTGCCTTCTGCTGGGGAAATATATGCCAGGAGAGAGTGACATGAAGATAGAAATATTAAATATTTGAGGTTGGGCAGAAATGAATAATTAGTACAGAGCAGTTGTAATTGCTATATTTAAGAGATGATGTATAACTCAGTATCATTTGTGTTGTCAGGTGAGTTCTGAGTGATTTGTCAGCAGTTGGCAGCTTAATGGTCCCAGTATCCAAGAGATCAGGCATATCACCCATGCTCATGTCAGAGCAGGGAATGTAGCTCTCTCAGTGAGCTTCAGGCATTCAGTGAGTCAGACAAGGGGTTTCCTTTATAGCACCTGAGCAAAGTAGGTGAACTCAACGTGGACTGCTAATTAACAGTGGAGATGGCATAAATTTTGTCACCTACAATACAATTAAGCTGTGTTACAATGGCTTTTAAATCTTTCACAGGTTAGAAAACTACTTTCAAATCCTGGAACAAAAGTCAACTAGCTTTGCCTATACCAATATGGAGTACAGGTTGTGGGGTTTATTAAAAAAATGTGTATTTGCTGAACATAAATCTATTTAATCTCTTATCCAAGATAATTTTAGGAATCATGCTGGGAAACCTGCCTCAAATATCTAAAATAAACTTTTTTGTAGAAATACAGATTTCTAATTTTGGAAGACTGAGTAGAGCTTTATTTCACTCTCAACATCAAATACTTCTGCAAAGATATTCCTATACTTAATCAAAGGTATTCACTACACACAATTGCAAATATGTGACCAAAAAATATTTGAAACAATTTTGAACAAAAAAATTGAAAAAAAATTGAAAACAAATTTTGAACAATTTCTAGAAGCAGTTTCCTCAGATTTTTTTTTTAATATAAGGAAACAAAGACGTCAATAATAATAATTATACAAGAGAATTTTTTAAACGTGAAATGTTCTGTAGTAGTGACATACCTGCATTGGCCAAGAGATGACCTTAAGTGTAGGAAAATGAGATTAAATAAAACTCATAAAGCATTTTTAAAAATCGATTTGACTCTAAATCAAATTTTTACCTAATTAAAAATTATATCACAGGTAATTATATCAGCATGATCAATATTTGTTGTCTCTGATATTAATGTGTTTTTCAGAAATGCATCAAACTGTACACTAATAAAGAGTTGCTGTTAAGTCAGAAATTAATCCCATGTTTGCACCCTCACAATGTCTTCAGAGTATAATCTAGATGGAAGTCTTCAAATCATATCAAGGATATCAGCAGAATCCCAAGTCACTAGCAGTTGGCTATCTCCCAGAATAATAAGACAAAGCCCTTTCCTTTGGATAACCAATTTTGTACTTTTATTCCTAAGCAAAAACTAATTTGGTTAGAGCTGATAAAAGTATGTTAGTACTAGGACATTGTGCAGGATGAGATCTTAAAAAATATGCCAAGGAAAGACAATGCATAATCATGATATTGTGCATTTTTTTGTATTGAATGAATATTCTTGGCACTGTAACAGTCATAAGCTGGCAAACTTGTAACTCTTTGATACAATGGCCACAGGAAAGGATTTACTATTCATTAATGCAATTGGTGAAGTTCCATTAGTCAAGAAAGTACAGCACCACACCTTTCTGATGCAATAGTGATGACATCAGATTGCATTACTTCAAAGGTCTCCAAAGTGGACACGACTAGCAAGATACATGTCTATTTCTGTGGCAATTTAAATTTTGAAATAAAGAACATTTAAACTTAAATGTTCTTACCATCAATACAGCAATCCTGCCACATCGGCTTCATTAATTATCTTAAGTGGAGCTGCAATGAAGGAAAACAACTGAGGATTTACTCCTGCATGTTGCCACAGGAATGGCAAAGTATATATGAGATGTAGTCTTAGGATGAAATTGCTATAGCTTTTTTGGTGGATCAGAAAGGATTAAGCAATAACACTGTACATTTTTTGCACTCCAAGTAACTTTACTACAGATATCAGCACAAATATCCTGTACAATGGAGTAAGGTCAGATATACTTCATTAAGCAGTTGTTACATGTAGTTTTGCTATTATTGTTCCCAAGCCACATTATTGGCTCTGGAAATTGTGCTGTTTCGCGTTTCTTTTTCTTAATTTGCTTGGAAGGCATTGCCTGCCAAATGAAAGATCGCTTAAAATGGGTTAATTTAGTAGTGATCCTGTTCCAAGTATCTTCTCTGGTAGGGTTCTGCATTATTTCATAAATAATTATGCTATTGTGCTGGCCTCATAGTGAACACTTATAAATTCAAATGAGAAAAATAAGGCAGTGCAACATAAGAAAATTCTAGAAGGCAAGCTCTGTAAAGTACTCTGTAGGCTTGTGCTTGCTTCTGCTTTCATTGAATATATGTAGCAAAATTGAAATATAGATGGTATTTCATCTCTGCAAGCAACAAAACTTCCTACATATTATTTTCTTTCCGTGTAACAGAATCTAAAAATAGTGTATGCAAACACCTCTGATGGTTGTAATGTGATTTGAATCAAAATTTTATCTAAAAGAAAAATAAGTTTTTCTCAAATTAGGTTCTTATAAACAGGAGCACAATGCTACTTACAGTATTTGGATCTAACACTACCGTAGAGAAAATTGAGGAACTCTAAATTACAACCTATAAGAGAAGGTCCAGACTGACTCCAATACTCTAATTTTAGAAGGTATATATCTTTATTTATTAATATTTTTCTGTCTCCAGACCTCAGCTTTTGTCCACCTGTCTCTATAGATCTCCACTGCATTTGCAAAGGTCAATTTAATTTGTGTGCCACCATGGCACTGTGCAAGACACTTTTGGAATTATCCAAACTAAGAGAATTATTAGATCTAAAGGTTCACCTACAATAATAAATAAAATGCTCAGCACCACCTCATTGAGACACTTGAACAAAAAAAAATTTCCAAGAATCAAATTTCACTATCTATTCTTCTCTGGAGGTACACAGTATGTACCCATCCCTACATTGTATCTGTACTACCCAGTAGCAATTCCCATCTAAAGTGAAACTAAAGTGAAATTCCAGTTCAGATGAACTATGATAACATATACCAATTATATTTCAATTTTATATATATATATTTTTATTTTCATCAAGGTTCCATATAGAAAAAAACCCCAAACTTCTAATAGAAAGGATCTCCTGAATTGTATTTATAACAATATTTATGCTGTGAATTTCAAAGAAAGATTTAATTTAGTCTACTTAAATGAGAAAAATCAATGTCCTTTAAATAGTGTACGTGTTAATACACACTTCTATAGGGAAACCTTTAATATGATGATGTATAAAACCTATAAAGGGTTAGAATAATATGGATGTGAATAATCCTAACATTTAAAATTCTTGGTTATTTTTTCTTTTAAAGATAAGAATGGATGAGAAAAGTCTATGAAGCATTTAATTATCAGTTCTAAATTTTCCTTATCGTGTACCAGAATGTTTTAATGGGGGAATTTCTTTTAATTTTAGGTATTTTTTGAGCTTAAAAGACCTAAATCTAAACCTCTTTCCTCTTTTCTCT
Source organism: Toxostoma redivivum (assembly GCA_013397375.1). Lineage (NCBI taxonomy): Eukaryota > Metazoa > Chordata > Aves > Passeriformes > Mimidae > Toxostoma > Toxostoma redivivum. The sequence goes on from VXBI01001019.1 coordinate 71,258, forward strand.
AGTTTGCTTCAGTTGAAAACTCGTTAAGAATAATATCTAGCATGTTATTTCTTTACTAAGCTTTTATCTATAATAATTTGAAAATTTTTGCAGAGGAGAGAAAAATGGAAGAAATATAACTCGATTTATTTTATTATTTAGTAATTATTTAATAGTATTATTATTTTTTTTCCAGTGGATAAAAAGTTATACATCTTAAAAAAATGTTGTCTGATTCTGCACTTCCTGAGCTGTATGAAAAAGTTTTTAATATTTTTTAATAACCTTATATAAAATGAGAACTCATGTTTCATTTTGATGGGTTTAATATAGGCACCAGGATGAAATAAAGTAGAAATGAAGCAGAGGATGTCCTTGTCAGAGGATGGTCTAGAAACTAAAAATATTATTAGATTTGAAGAACAATTAATTATCTGCTAAACACAATAGTCTAAATATAATCTTTTGCTCAGAAAGTACATAATTGCCAAGCACTGGGCACTTATGGGACATCCATCAGATAATTCTAGATTTTCTATGTGTTGTTTTCGGAATTTTTTTTTTCATTCAACATCCTTTTCTACACATGATGAATCACCATTGCCATTCTCTTAATAAAAATTGGGGGAAAAAGTGTTTTAACAGTAAAAAAAAGTCTGATAGTCATAATTTCCCTAAATTTTCAGCAAACTTGTTGCTGTTCTCCAATAATCCTTTTATTGTCATTCTTTAAAAAGTAAGATATTCTTAATACAGGTGTTACTGCTGATATTAAAGTTTTAAAATACTGACCTCTCGGTGAAAGGAATTTTAAATGCAAATAATTCTACAATTATTTTCTATTTAATACTTCAATTACTTTTTGAGTGTAAGTACCTATCAAACAAAAAAAAAGATATCTATTACTAAAATTTTTTATTTATGACTTATTGAATGTCATAAAATTGCTACCTTTCATTTAACTGAATTACCTGAATTCTCTAATCTGATCTGGTTCCACATGTTGAATCATAAGGTAGCCTTAAATCCACATCCAGTATAACAGAATGCTCCTTCCACAGGAAGGGATGTCACTGTGAGCAAAAATCACCCTAAACTCTTAGGCAAAATATATTTTTTGTGTAATTTTAAATGTTCCATTAGAAACATCAGCAGTTCTCCAAAGTTCTATTAATTTGAAAGTTGTGTTTAAGACTGTTCCTGTAGGAGTGATTGTATGTAAATCATTAGCAGAAAAACAATCCAATCCTTAATTAAATGAGTAGACATAGCTCTTAGATATGTCATCACACCTTCCATGGTAATGTTCCCTTTATCTATTTTAATGTAAAAGTACTTGTCAGCAGAATTAGATTTTTTGATATTGATAAGGTATTAGATATATGTGTTGTGGACTTTTTCTTTTAACCTATAGGACAAAATTCTCTACATATATTTTCAGCAGGTACAGATTAATATTTGTCTTAATTGTATCACAACAGTTCTAACCAACCCCTTTGTATTGAAAGATAAAGTCCAGTTTTGTTCAATCATGTTAAAGAAAACAAAGCAGAAATAATGAATGGAGACTTCTAAACAACACAGTTTTAAGAAATTAAGAAATATTCCCGATTTCACTAAATTAGCTGACAGAGCAAGTAGAAAACAGAGGACTGAGGCACAGAAATAAACCATTCATGAGAGATGGAGAAGTGAACAGAAGACAGTAGTGAAAGTGGCTGTTATTCTTTCTGTGATGCCACTGGGGACTGGATCAGGCAAATCTTCAGAAAAAAGCAAATAACATGAATGTATCCTATCAGCTTTCTGGTGTCTTGTGGAATTCAGTTTTGGAGATAGCACAAACTAATTGTCATAAAACATGGTTTGGTCTGATTTGGTTAGAATTTCTTCAATTTACTTTGGTTTGTTCTATATTGATTTGTAGTTCCTTGAAGTTTAATAACATAATTCTCCTTGGTATTTCACAAAAGCTGATTCTGTAAACCATATGGTTTCATAGGTGTCTACATTGCTCCACATAACTCCAGTGAATTGTAGGATATATCAGAGAGAAAAGAGAAATAGTACTAAAGACTGCAGCTGCAGCCTCTCTTGTACAACTGCTCAGTTACACAATACAAGTTGTGGATAAGTCCCAGATATCCTGCCTTCTTTTTTTCTTAGCTCTAGTTGAGACCACTTATGAATCAAATAATTCTGCAGCTGGGTGCCTGTTCTGTCAAATATGGAACCACTACCAGTCTCTGCTTCAACAGTTAAGTAACCGAGAGGTCCCATTGGAGATGCAATACAAAGAACCATAATAATGTTCAAGTGATACTTGGAGTTAGTCTTGGTAACAAAATAGGAATATTTTCCAGAGGAAGAGGATAAATATTTTAATTTTTAAAAATAATTAGTGGGGAATTTTAATGGAGATTTTGGTACTTCTGGTGAAGTAGATGATTGAGTTCTGCTGGGCAGCATCTCCCACGTAAACAAATATAATATTAGAACCCTTAGAAAAGCAAGAGTTTTACTCAGGAAATACAAATGCAGTTGGCATTAACCATGATAAGAAATTTAGAAATCTTAGGTACATTTTTTAAAATTTCTTGAAAATTTTGAAGATTTTTGTTTCCCTTTATTTCTAGACATAAATTTAAACCATATAGAATTAAAAATATAAGCAAATAAATGTCTTAAGGCATTAGTGAATAAGAAAATCTTGTTCCATATTAGAAAATAAATACAGAAAAACAGAATGCACAGATCTAAACAGATATTTCTATCTATCTCCCCATGAGGAAAAGATGTCACATAAAATCTTTCAAATACTTTTTAAGGTCCAGAATTCAGGAAAGACTATAATTTATCCTGACCTCTTCCTGCTGGTAAATTGAGATCCTAACCACTAGGCTAAACAGCTATGAACATATTATATTCCTAAAAATCATGTTTCAATGGCATGCAATAACATTAGCAATGTACTTGAGGCCGTGTAATTACAAGTGAAAAACAAATACAGAAATAGATCAAATAAGAAGCTTAGCTGAAAACACAGAAGTTAAATAGAGAAGTAGAAATGTTTTACTTCTGGATAAAAATGTGCAAAGCTCTCAAGTATATAAAATAATGCCCCAAATGTCTAGCCATTGCAAATTAACATAATATTGAAATGTGAAATCAAATAGGTTATATTGAATTACTGGCAACTGACACACAAGCATTCAGTGTTGAGGCCACAACTGTAGTAAATTTGAAACCTTTATTTATGAAAGGCTACAGTATTTATAGCTAACAATCCCATCTAAGAGCAGTGGTAAACACATAGCAATGTGTGATTTTTCTCTTTCTTACCCCTTTCAGAATTGCAATCATCTCACCAAGCTCAGGAGTTAACCCCCTCTTTCAGAAAGAAGTATGAGATTCTTTATACTCTATGTTTGACACCAGATTGAAAAGGTGTGTGGCAAAAGAAACAGAATGTAATACCCTAATTAATAAAATTCCCCATACCTCTGTATTTATTCACTAGATTTTCATCATCTAAGCACATGGTAAACCAGAATACACTGGTTATTATATGACTTTTATCACCTTGTTTGGCAGTCCTTAAAGTTGCTTTTAAAGTTGCCACAGTACAGATAAAAAAATCCTGAAAAAAATATGATGAATCAAGTGGTTCTTTTTATTGTGATGAAGGCAATGCAATCCTCCTATTTTTCACAGATCTTTTTGCCTCCTTTTCATTTTCTGAAGTCTATCTCAAGTATTTAGATAGCTGAAGCTTCTCCTATTTCATGTGGGTTTAAGAATTTTCAATAACCTCTGTCTGTAAGAGGTATAAGACAGACATGACTATGTTGTATAAGCACCATGGGAATACAGTACATGAAGTTCACAGAATACAGTATCACAGATAAAAAAGCATCCCTGCTTTGTTCTGCCTGTAACCAACAAGGTAACATGCCTTGTCGTAATTTTTTTCTCAATTTACTACGTATTAAGTAGTGGCATGATCTGCAAATGAATCATTAACATGAAATAAATCTCTATGTATCTTTATCTATCTAATTGTCTGTGGATCATGTTTAGCCTTTTCCTCCATTTGATGCACTGATAGATTTATACTTTAGTTTCAATCCATCCTAGAAAAAATGCTCAAAACCCAAGCCAGATCAGCTGCTAACATCTCTCTCCCTCTTTTTCCCTCCTCCCACTTTTAAAAGGATCCCTATTATTCTCTGCAGAACAATTGCATGTGAGTTTGATTAACAGCTGAATCTTGGCAGGATTGTTCCATCATTTTTTCTGATGACCTGCAGCTGCAGAATCAGCTCATCACCCTTGTAGCTGATGAGGAATTGGGAATGATATCAAATAGCATCTCTTGTGGCTGAGTCTGAACCATTCAGGACCACAAAAAGAAAATGGTGTGTGGTGGTGGCAGCAGGGCCACTATGCAGGGGGCAGGGGCCATCAGCTGCTGATCAGACTTGTCCCCTGATGAGGTTTGCTTCTTGCTGGGGCTTGCATTCCCTGGGAGGTGACCAATGCCTTAGCCAGCTTAGTGCTTCTACAGTCATTCCACATAGGCACCAATGATACGGACAGGGGTGACTGGGAATTGCCAAAATGTGCGTAGAGGGCTCTGTGGACAGTGTTCAACAGCATGCACATAATGTTTGACTCCTGCCAGTGAGGAGAAAGGGCATTAGGAGGACTCAGCAGACATTATGGCTCAACAGTAGTTTGCAGAGCTGGTGTTTGAGTAGGGCTTCAGGTTCTACAACCATGGGGCTCTCTTAAAGGATCAAAACCTTCCTACAAGAGATTAGATCCATCCTGACACCGTCAAGTGGGGCATCTTTGCCGTCAGACTGACCAAACTGGTGAAGACAACCTCCTCAAGAATCAGTGTGGAAGTTTTAGGTGGGGTAGATAAACTAAAAGCTCAGGATGATGGGAAAAAAGGAGACACAGTGATCAACTGTGACCACCCATCTGGGCATTCCAGATACAGGACTTATCCCACCAGATTTCACTTTTGCCAATAACATCTAATCTCTGGAACTGGGTCAAAGCTTTAAGCTCCTCTTGTTTGTTCCTCATGCTGCGTGCATTGTTTTTAGAAATATTTCAGGTGTGGTATACTTTGTAGCAAACGCTTCATGAAGCAAGTGAAGAAATCATAAATAGGTGAACTTGTGGATTTTTTTTTTTGTGGTTTCACAAGAGGATTTTATAAGTCCTTGTGAAGCCATTGAGGGAGAACCTCCTTCCTGACTAGTACTATAGCCTCTGAGAAGTATAATATCCCATGTGTATGGGAGAGTCATATGTATGTATTTTTCCATATGAACAAAGACATCATAACAATTATAAAAGTCAAGATTTTAACTGCAGCCTCTGAGCTACTAGACTCTGGAGTATTCTGTTTCTGCTGTTTAATTTTGTCCTTGTGGTTTAAAACAGTATTATAGCAGATATAATTTCAGTGCTCTGGTCACTAAGCTGCAAAGTTATCGTCTCTCTTTTCAAAAATTTACTGTAGTATACGCTCACATTATTAATATATTCATTTGTTTTTATTAAAACTGCTCAGAAATAAAGTAGAAAAGAGGCTACATTAAAGTTATTGCTATATTATTATAAGAAAAATATTATATTTAATGAAAACCTTTCTTTAAAAACTACATTCAGTTTAGTCTCTCCTTTTTGCTCATTTTATGCAATACAAATGAGATTTTTGGTGATGGCAAATTCATACTAAGAGGTGGAAGTAGCATTTGACCCATTCCTCCAGTTTAAAAGGTAAAATATTTTGTTTTATTACTGATTAAGTAAAAAAACCCCTCAGTGTTAGAAATCTAAAAAACAGTTATTTTTATATATATATTTGTTTAATTTTGCATTTATTTGAGCTTTCTAGTTTTTGTCTCCTTTATTATATTTAGGTATCTTAGTAGACTATAGGTATAATTATTCCTTCCTGAATAGGTCTTTTAATTCAATTTCATGTTCACACACTGATTCATGGCTTGATTCATCACACCTTCTCTTTTGATTCTTTGTCCTCACAGACTTTCCTCCTTTTTTTATGCTTCTGTCTCTATTTGAGACATATCTAGCATAGCTCTTAGTGGATTTTAGTGGATTTATTTCTTCCCATTTATCAGCTCTGAAAAACATCAGTTCTAGTATAACTTGATGTTCTTTATAGGAGACTATCCTGTCCTCAACTACTGTCTTTACTGTCTAGTACATCTTTGCAATTTTCCCAAATTTCTCAGTACTAGCTACTTGAATCCAATTCAACATTGGAGTCTGTTATACATCTACTCTTAGAAGTGCACCATGATCAAAACAGAGCTTTGAAAAAGCTGCCAGATCTTTCATCTAGTTCTTAACTCAAAAAAGTGTGAAGTCTCTGTCCACTCCTTGTAGTGGCTGAATTAAAGAATTCCTTGTATTTGCACATGATCATCTGCTCAGGGCAATATTGTGTTGTGCAGAAGTGACAAAGAAAACAAGGCTGTGATCAAAATTACTTCAATCCACCCCAAGTCTAGCTGTTAATACTCCTTGGATGTTCTTCTTTTAAAAAAAAATGCCAAAAGAAACAAAAATTCCTGTCATGGCTAAAAGACTCAAAATTTAAAAAATTCAGCACTTCCTGATGCTAAAATTTTGTCAAGGGCCAGAAGATTGTGCAATACTGTGCCAGAAATTTTTTTTTTTTTTTTGCAGTGGGATGAAATAGTTTCTGGAATGTCATCTGGAAGTGACCTTCATAGTCTTCTTCACTGAAGCAAATTAAGATTGATGTTAGGTCTCTCTTGTAATCAATGACAAAATAATTCAAATAAAAAGGAGTAGCTTCTTCATCAGCTTATAGATACTATAGTTGTTTTTTTTCAAAAATGTCAATAGCCTTTTCTATAAATAGACATAGAATTTAATTAAAATGTACATTCAGATGAACTTTTGTTAGCATAAAATCTTAAATAATGTTTCTTAGGCATCTTGGAATCTGGGAAGTGGAGTCGAAGAATATTTAGTTCATTACTACAAAGCTGGCACTGGATTAAAAAAAAAATCAGTTTCAATCAAATAATGCAGAATTCTCTTATACCTAAAGACTATTTTCAGACAAAATGGTGGCCTTTATGTCTTTAGGACAAATTTTATGGACCCTGGATAATAAAAATGTATATGTCAGAATTTTTAAAATATATATTTCATAATTTACAATATGAGAATGAGAATTCTTGAATTCTTATTCCAAAGCTATATTTTTCCCTTTCAATGTAATAATATTGTCTATAATATTTTCAACTGTTATAGATAATTGATATATGTGTTTTATTTATTGCACAGATACGAGCCTTTTTTTCTTGCACTTAGAACAATTTGGTGCAGTTGTGATCAAGTAGACATTTTCTTTTTGTGATGTTCTAAATCATTGACTAAAAGGCCAGTGAAGAAAGAAAGATAAATTTCTAGTTGGCTTCACTGCCATCTTTCTTTATCAGGGTACAGTATAGTACCTATAAATAAAAAAGCTTCATAGAAAATGGTTTAGGATGTGGAACTAAATGTTAGGTAGCCTATGACACACCTACAAAAATAGACACATAACAAGCCTCTCTACAAAGTGACAAAAGAAATCTCAAAAGAGAAGCATGTGAATAAAGTTCCAGACACGTGTTTCAAGTACCAAATGCATGACAAATACTTAATAGAAAATTCCTTTAACACCTTCACCTCTGACAAATACCAAAAAGACAATGATAAACCTAGACAGAGCCAAGTAGCTTAGTAAGTTCTTAGAAACTTTATAGGAGAAAGTGCCATCAAAGATTTTCTACAGATGATTTTTCCTTTAAAAAGAGCTTCTTGACAAGAAGGTGGGGGAAATACCTCAGAATCCTTTGTAAAAGTTGATCACAATCTCTCTTTTTAAGAAAATATTGTCTCAGTATTACAAGAAAAATTTTTACTTCCAGTACAGAAGCTTTTCAACTGCAAATTATTTACTTGTGAATTCCTGTTTAGAAGCAATTTATTTAGTCTAGGTCTGTAGCTTAGAAGACTATTCTACATATTTTTTATCTACTGAGAAGAAACTGGCTCTAGTATTTAAAAAGCAGTATTGTTCCTTAATAATTTTTCTGTCCTCTTATTTTTTTTCTTTCCCAAAAGAAGGAATTTCATTTACTCAAGTGTATATCAAAGCAATATTTTCCATTTTGATAATAAGGTATTTTTATTGCCTTATATTTTTTTAGCCTGTAATAGATAACCATGTGATACAGAATGTACTTAGATACTCTCTAATTCCAAGTTGTGTTTGGATAATGTTTTAATAGCACAGACAGGTATTGAAGATTGTGCATAATAATGCTATCACAAAAACATAGCTGTATTCCCAGAGTAATGAGGTATCAAGAATATATCATTAAAACACACATGGATTCATTCAAAAGCTGTTCAAACATAATAACTGCTGCTCAGCAGAGAATAGAGAATGTAGGTGTCCTCAATTAATTTATAAGGGATGTTTAGTGGAAAGTTCAAGGTTGTCTCTGACAACCTTGCACTGTAAGGACAAGGGAATGTTTCCACTACGAGCAGTTTTGTCCTAGACCACACCTCTGTACAGCTCCACAAACAGTCTGTAGATGTGGATGCAGATGTAGATGTTTATTCACAGCTGAGGTGATCATTGTGTGTGTGTCCATCTCTATGTGTATTTGTGCAGACAAGAAGCCTTCTAAGACAAATTTCTGACAATTTAAGCTATAACTTTGATTTTAAATTATTTTATATTTTATAGATATTTCTATATCTATTTTGTATTATATATTTTATAGATAAAAAATCAAGTATTCCCAAACCAGGCTTTCATGCATATGCCCTCATTTCACACAGTACAATTAAATCTGTATGGACTATTACCTTTATTTAGGATCAATTTTTTTCTCCCTTCTTTCCAGAAACTACTGAATTATTCACAAATAATGTATTAAAAAATGTATTCAAGAAACCCCATAAGTTAATAATTATTGTTACATTGTAAAATTTAAAATACTGGTATACATTGTTTTTTTATATTAATTATAATTCAATTAATTAAGATTAATTTAAAAATTACATTGGAAAGGTACTGTTCTCAGAACCATCAGATAAATATATGTTAAATATTCATGCAATATTTATATTCATGGGCATGCATGCACTCTGCTACCATTCCGTTTATTCTTTTAAGCTCAGGAAAGTACTTACAAGAACACAGAAACATAGAATTGTTAAATCACTGAGATTGAAAAGACCTATGAGAGTAGAGTCCAATTTGACCAAACACCAGCATGACAGTTAGACCATAGTACTAAGTGTAATGTCCTGTCATTTTTTGAAATGTGACTCTACCACCTCACAGGGAAGTCTCTTTCAATGCTGAACAACCCTTACCATGAAGAAATTCTTCCTGATTTCCAACCTGAATCTGCCTTGAGACCATGTTCTCCTGTCTTGAATGCAGGACATAAAGAGCAGTCTCACCAGTGCTGAGTACAGGGGGGCAATCACTTCTCTAATCCTGCTGGCTACACTATTTCTGATACAAGCCAGGATGCCATCGGCCTTCTTGGCCACTTGGGCACCCACTGGCTCAAGTTCATCTGCTGTCAACCAGCAGTCCTGGGCAGCTTTCCAGCCACTCTGCCCCCAGCCCGTAGCACTTCAGGGGCTTGTTTTGACCCAAGTGCAGGGCCTGGCACTTGGTCTTATTGAATCTCATATTTTTGTCTTCAGCCCATAGATCCAGCCTGTCCAGATCCCTCTGCAGAGCCTACATACCCTCCAGCAGATCAATGCTCCTGTCCAACTTAGCATCTTCTGCAAACTTAGTGAGGATGTGCTCCATCCCCTCATCAAAATCATTGATAAAGTTATTAAACAGCACTGGCCCCAATACTGAGTCTTGGGGACCCCACTGGTGTCTGGCTACCAGCTGGATGTGTCACCACTTACCACCACTGTCTGGGCCCTGCCCTCCCAGCAAGGGGTGCACCTGTTCAGGCAATGGGCTGCTGGCTGTTCCAGGAGGGTGCTGTGGGAGACAGCATCAAAGGCTTTACTGAAATCCAGGTGGACTAAATCCATAACCTTTCAAATTGGGTTGATTTTAGAAAAAAAATCATGTTGGTTAACCTGGACCTGCTTTTCCTAAACCCATACTGGTTGGGNTTGGGCACCCACTGGCTCAAGTTCATCTGCTGTCAACCAGCAGTCCTGGGCAGCTTTCCAGCCACTCTGCCCCCAGCCCGTAGCACTTCAGGGGCTTGTTTTGACCCAAGTGCAGGGCCTGGCACTTGGTCTTATTGAATCTCATATTTTTGTCTTCAGCCCATAGATCCAGCCTGTCCAGATCCCTCTGCAGAGCCTACATACCCTCCAGCAGATCAATGCTCCTGTCCAACTTAGCATCTTCTGCAAACTTAGTGAGGATGTGCTCCATCCCCTCATCAAAATCATTGATAAAGTTATTAAACAGCACTGGCCCCAATACTGAGTCTTGGGGACCCCACTGGTGTCTGGCTACCAGCTGGATGTGTCACCACTTACCACCACTGTCTGGGCCCTGCCCTCCCAGCAAGGGGTGCACCTGTTCAGGCAATGGGCTGCTGGCTGTTCCAGGAGGGTGCTGTGGGAGACAGCATCAAAGGCTTTACTGAAATCCAGGTGGACTAAATCCATAACCTTTCAAATTGGGTTGATTTTAGAAAAAAAATCATGTTGGTTAACCTGGACCTGCTTTTCCTAAACCCATACTGGTTGGGTCTGATCCCCGGATCATCCTGAAAATATCAGGTACATAAAATTCGAGGAATTTCCATTACTAGCAGATTCCTCATAGATGCATCAGAGTTATTTTAATGACTCCCATCCGGTATTCTTAACACTTTACTAAGCTCAAAAACATAGGTCCCTGATGTACCAAGAAGTTATTCTGAAAGCAGTCAGGCTAGACTCTTTCACTCATTCCTATTATGCATTTGAGAACAGTCTCTTCTCACAAATATTGCAGTTCACTCCAAGGTTTATAGTAGCGAACACTTTAATACTGATGATCTTTCAAATATTAAACCATAATGGTGTTAAACAGAATTTGCCCTAAAAATACACTTGACCGCCAATTCAGGGCCCTGCTGCCCTGCTCTGGCTGTGACCAGCACTGGGGTCCAGAATGCTCCCTTTGATCCAGTGTGTGTCTCTCAGCCCTGGCTAGTGGCCTGGCAGTGCCTCCTAGGACTCAGCCTTCCTCAGTGATGGACACGTGTGTGTTCCCACTAAGGTGCTAGCATTTTCATTGTTTGTCACTTTCTAACTCTCATGAGTGGCACCAGTGGCCAATGGCTTCTTTGGTCATGTAGTCCCAGATCAATCTCTTTTATTTTGTGTGTATCTAAAGGCAATTAGTAGTCTTTTGGGTGGATGCAGCTAAAGGTTCATTTTCTCTCAGCAGTGCATCTGAGTAGGTGTCAGCCTGTGACACATAAACATGTTCATTACTGAGTAGATGGCTGGCTGTGATCTGCACTTCTTAAAGCTGTTGGTCGTTATGGCTTAAAAAAGCTGAGCAATTTTAACCATATCAGCAGTATTGAGTATGTTTATGGAAAGGAAACAACTTGAATAGTGTTACAATGCTGTTATGTGTTACAAAACACTATGTCCTGCAAAGTCCAGATAACTTCCATGGAAAGTACACAGGGCTTGTATTTTACATTTTGATTTTTTATGTTCTGTACAGGACATCAACCTTTCAACCCATCAAAGAAGCAAAAAAAAAAAGCCTTTTCTTAGTGCTACCAGTAAATAATTTTCATTCAGTCCCTAGAGTATAGTATAACAGGTAATTTTAATAGAATAAATTGATCATGATAAATTTTAGTTGTGGGATGCAATCTCTGCAGAAATGCTTTCCTTTTTTCTCTTAAGTAGGAAAACTCACACACTGCATTTATGCTCTCAAATGGATTTTATTAAACCTGTCACTTTGAGGAACTTAGTTCCTTTATGCAAATATTTGTTGTAGAAAAGGGGAAAGAAGCCTTATGGCAATATAAAATTCAGATTCTCTTTCATGGATTTTGTCTCAGAGCAGATTAACAGTCTGCAGTTTGAAAACTTTGTCTTTACAGGTATGACACTGTGTTCTCTAGTTAATATATATAAAAAACAGAAGGAAAGAGAAAATTGGAATAGATTTCAGGAAATTCTATGTTTGAAAGGGAGATGCAATAAAATGTATTAGCTGCATTGCTCTTGCTCTTAAGGAAATCTTGAGAAAGGTGTCACCATTAATCTAGGCTTTTGCTAAACTGAATTTATTTGCAAAATATAATAAGTGTAAAAATACTTCTGCTTTAAGTCATATTCATATTTGCATTCTTTCAAAGATTTTCCACTATAAAAATTATCTATATAAGTAATAGAAAACCAAATATACTGCATCTAAACTAATCTAAAAGAAATCATTATCTACAAATGAAAACTTGAAAGGAAAAAAAGAACACACTGCTATTCTCTTTGTATGTAAAGTAACATAACTGCTGAAATCTGATTCTGTTGGACATAATTAATTAAATGAAAATCTCTCAATATCCTGCTGACAATAATACCACCCCCCAATGCATGAACCCTTGTCTTTTATAGCATTGGATTTCTTGATTTAATCAACTATGATTTTTGTATTTTTAAAGGAACATTTTAAATTTTTGTCTAAAGGAATACATGGATTTATTTGGAATAAAACAATGGATACCTTTATCTTGTTTTAAAATTGACCTTATGAAACCTTTTTTCTTTTTTCTGTAATTTTTTTGCTCAATGTTGCTCAAAATCAGATTTCAGCTTTTCTAAGCCATAGGTTGAACCTATAAACATTTCTGAATGTTGGATCAATGAAAACCTTTGTATTTCCTTCTAAAGGCCCACTGATATTTAGAATGGCTTTTTTTTTTTTTTTTTGTAATTCCCTAGCTCACTGATTTTTAAATGCAGAAGTTATTAAATATTAGTGTTAGTGTAGTTTTGTTGCAAATATTACCACTCTTACCTGTAAGCCATTATTTCAAGCATTTTCTGTTTGGAAGGTATCTCTCTTAAAGGAACATGAAACTCCCTGCTTAGAAATGAAAAAGTTAAGTTTTCCTTGGCAAAAAAAACAAAAAACAAAACCCCAGGAAAATCACCTACCAACCAACCAACCAATCAACCAACTAAAAAAATCCCAAAACCCCCACAAATCCAAACCAAACATAAAAAAACCCCCACAGTTGTTGATCAAAAGGGAAAACAGGAAAACTTTCAGAAGGATAGAAAAATACTAGACATCAACGAAAATACAGGGAAAAAATACTTCTTTTAGGTTCCCAGTCATCCAGGGCAGTGTAGTTCACTCACAGTCTGTAATTTCATGCTGACAAATTTTTGTTTTTCTTTCTTTCTTCTGTTTAAAAAAGTGCTTCTCTTGTAATCATTTTCCCCTCTCTAATTTCAAATCTATGGAATATGTTAGAGCTACAAGCTTCTGTCTTATCAGCTGACTGTATCATAGCTTGGAACTTAGGAAACTACTCTTAAGATAGTAAGAGACTAAGAGAAGAGAACATGCTGCTTGGTCTGACTCAGACTGAGTGTTCTGATAATGTGACCTCTTAAATTGGAAGCATTCATAGAGAAAATGAGAGAACAGATTTCAGTACCATAAGCCTCTGGCAAAAATGAGACTTTTTTCTTGAGGCAAGAGGGCTTGAGGACATAGTGTCAAGATGTTTTCTGTTAGAACTAGGGTTGGAGAAAAATGAAACCAAGTATCATACAGAGACATGCATCAGAGTGCAGAAGCACAGGAAACAATCTGTTGCTCACAGCCTTATCTGACTCATGCTAATCACTCGCCACCTGGCTGTCTTGGAGCTGTGCAGCAGAAGAGCACAATTCCATGCTGCTGGCTGCAAGGGTCAGCTGAACACTGTGTGCCCATTAGAGGGAAGACAGAACTGATTGCTTATCCAAAAGAGAGGAAAAAACCCCTAGAATCTAGCAGTCATATTTCTGTATGTAATCACTAATATCTATGACCCAGTCTGGATAACCAATTCTGTATGTTATGACGAATTAGGTTTGAGTACTGATTACAGTGAAGTAATTGTTAGCAATTGCACAAACCGATGTGTATAGGAGAGATCAAGCCATAATTTCTTGTTTTGTGGCAGAATCAAGACAGGAAATCTGTAAAATATCTACAGAAAATGTATAAAAAATATATGGCAACCATAGATTTATTTTTTTTTAAGTTTACTTTAAGATAAACCTCTCTGATGACGTAAAACACAGCAGAATCTATGGATTTTTATGGAATATTGTGGACCTGAACATGATTAAACCGTGTAATAAAATTACGAGCTAAAAAAAAAAAGGTATAAGCCCTATTAAAATTAGACTATAAATTAAGGCTAGAAGCCAGAATAAAAGTTGGAGTAATGAGACAAGATTTTTGCTGGTGCCAAGGAGTCTGTCTATGCCTTGGTTCCTCATTTATTTGTGGAGTGATCATTATCAGAAGCAAACACATCTTGAAATATGAAGGTTTTGTGAGTTTTTTTGAAAATTATTGTTTTTTACAAGGCGATACTGAAGCTTCTTCCCCCTACCCTTTCCACCTCATAGCAGGCCAGTTAGTACATGCATAGTTTGGAAACAGGCATAAAATTGTCACTCTCTCACTCAGTAATTAGGGAGCAGTAGAAGTAACTGGCATTACTTAAGGAGTAAGAAAGAGAAGAGATTCCAATTAAAGACTGAGAGAAGGAACCAAATTGGGAATTGTATGGAAGTGTCTTAATGGATTTATAACAGCAGTAATGTAGAATAAGCCTGTAGGAAGAAAGCTTTGTTAGTCCTAATTAAGAAACAATGTCTCTGAAAATATGTTGGTGCAGATGTCATATAATCTTTAGTTCCTTTGAGTCCATTGTTTTCAAAAGTGGGTTGTGACGTACAGTG
Organism: Toxostoma redivivum; assembly: GCA_013397375.1. Classification (NCBI taxonomy): domain Eukaryota; kingdom Metazoa; phylum Chordata; class Aves; order Passeriformes; family Mimidae; genus Toxostoma; species Toxostoma redivivum. Next base: position 86,300 of record VXBI01001019.1, read on the forward strand.
CCAATTTTACCAACGAGTACTGTGAGATGACATGCTACTTGCTTGCACTTTGCATTTTGTAAATGCACCCTGAAATGTGGCACCATACTTGGGAGGAGAGAGGGACAGTAAAGAAGAAAGACATTTTCCTTCAGGGATTTTGATATTTGGATAATTCTACTAATTCTTCATATACATAGTTAAATATAAACGTAATTTGGGGTATCCTATACATGCAAGAATCAAAACTGATTATTTGATACTGGATTGCATGGCACTTAGCTAGCTCACCATGAATGGTGAAAAAATGAAATACCATACCTGTATCAATTGTCTGTCCTTGAAAATTATATAAAACACAATAAACATATTCTTTGAACTCTGATAATTTTATCTGAAGTCTCTTTTTATTTGTACTAAAATATGATTAATACAGAGTATTAATGCAAGTAACTGTTATTTTGTTATGTTGTAATATGCTCTGAGGAAGTGTTGTTGATAATTATTTTTATATGAAACACTAAGTTTTATTGTGTTTATTTTTTAATTTAGAGGGATCTATTCTTCGTCTTATAACCTAATATGACTTTTGAAAACATATATTGGAGGCCATTTCTCCAGATCCATGTTTTGACCTTTTTGTAAGAATCTGTCTCAGAACAAGGATCTATGTTTGGTGAAAACAGGCATAAAAGTTTAAATGATGAAGCTTTAGCCTACTGCTGATTTGGATCTGGCATCATACATAAAGTGCTGGCTTAATTTGGGCCAAATATTATTTCTCTGTCTTTGTCTTATCCAGATGGAGTTATCTAGAGCTTTGTTTTCAAGTCTGCCATTGAGAGTCTATTACTGTGAATAGAATTTATAGCATCTTCATATAGTTATTACCGCTTAGAATAGCTGTGACAATATTGCCTATATTCCTGATTTTTTTAATATGTTATCCTTTTCTATAAGTTAAAGATCTGATCTTGATTCCCTCTTCTCTATTCCTCTTCTGTCTTCAATAATGCAATCTGTGAAAGAATATATCAGAAAGGAAATTGCTCTTGCAGAAGCTTCTAATAAACATGTCAGCTGCATTATATGGAAATTGTGTTTATCTGGAGTTGAAACAAAATATTAGCATAAGAGAAAATCTGAACACATCTTTTGTGTCTTTCATTTTCACCTCTGGTTGGAAAAAACATTTCATATTGTGGTTTAAACTCTTTTATCAAAATAAAAAAAAGAAATCTATCAACATTTCCTATTAAAAATGTGTTAGTTGCCAGAAGTTTTTGGGAGGCTTGTTCAGTATATATATGTATAAATTCAGGACATTTGTACTTTGAATATTATTGGCCATATAATAGGTTAAAAGAAAATCATACAATTTTTTAACTTAATTGCTTCCAAGCATATTAAACTGTCTTTTTAAAAACCTATGAAATGGGAGGAGTATCTCATGTCAGTGTTATTATATTTTCTATGACTCTTGTCCCTTTAAGGAACTTTTTCAAAAGCTACATTTTAAAAGATTCGTGCTGGGATATTATGCCTATGAAATGCCACCTACTTACTATTTTCTGACTGTTTGACAGGTGAAACCTGCTGAAAAAATGACCTTTGGAAGGAGATAGAGTGCATTGAAAAAAATAACCAACCAATGTCACATATGTAGTGACACAATACATACAATTTCACAAATTCCACTTTCAAGAGAAAGAAAAGTTGATGCAGCAAAGTCTGAGAAGAGACAGTAGAAGATAATAAAAGAGGTAAAGTCTGACAGGTTTTCAAAAACAGGCGTCAGAAGTAGGCAAGAGTAAAAATAAAACAATATGTATCAAACAAACCAGCACATAACAAAACAACTTCTAATCACTGAAATCAGAATCTGGTCAAAATGAGTCAGGGATAGTAAAATAGATCACAGGCTGTAGTAAATAAATCAGTATGGGACTACTGGTCTCCTGAGATTTTCTTTTGGTGCATAGTATGTTTTTTTGGGCTTTGTTTGTTTGTTTGTTTGTTTTTAATTAGACACACTTAATTCTGTCCCTACTCTCTAATATTTTCATTAAGGAAATACTACATTAACTCAGGAAAGGTATTAACAGCCTTTGCAATATTTTCTTATCACTTGATTATCCTCTGTGAACACATGCATTCAGTCTTACCACTCTGACAGAAAACTCTGGTTCATATGGAATTATTAGATATGGATGCATTTTCTATTTTCATCTGTAGTTCATATATGCGTCAGTTTTTGAAGTCTTTGTCATTAGACACCTATGCAGAAAACAACTGAATGTTATATTAACTTGTGAAGTTTCAAAATGTATTTCCTTAATACCTTAAAATGAAATAGAATCTTCCCAAATAGTTTTCAATGTACTATGTCAGAGGCTTTTACTGAAGGTGGCAAATTTTGGGGCTTCTTCCTCCTTGTCCTCTCAATTCTTTCTGAAATTTTACAGGAATCTCCACCTTGGACTAAATAAAACTTTGCAGGGAAAACACTGTTGAAATTGCAATATTTTTGTGGAATGATTCTGCTCTGATAAAGCATTCATCACTTTCATAAAAATTGTTCCATTCTACTCTCATGGTCACAGAGTCAACAATATAGTCAACAGTTCCCCTGTATATCCAAGTGCTCCTAACTTATCATGCATATTTCTTCTAGCTTCTGCTCTAACCCTAGAAGTTTCTAGAAGTTGCTAGAAGTTTCCCACCAAATATTTGGATATCCTTTAAACTGTGTCCCCATTTTTTTTGATTAAGAAGTCAGTATTCATGCACAAGTTAGGTCAATCAAAAATCCATTGATGACTTACTCACTTTTTTAAAAATAAAATGGATATGAGCTCATTTTAAAAGTAGATTGGGTTTTGGATAAGGAACTCAGCTTAATTTAGAATCATAGTTTTCTTGTGGATCTGAAGATGGATTTGTTGCTTGTTTTTTTTTTGTTTGTTTTGGTTTTTTTCTGTGATATAGTAATATGGGAACAGAATTTTGTTCCTTGACATGACGTATGATGTATGTAACATATCTACAAATGCAGTTTTATGGTCTTGTTTGTATGGTCCTAGGATGCAGGTTGCATATTCTGCTGCACTTTGTCAGACACTATGTCTTTTATTAGTGTATCCTCTTATTTTGAACCCTGAAATTCCTCCAAATATATTTCTGCATCTTTAAATTGTGACCTCAGAAATGTTTTGACAGGTCTGGTTTTGTTTGGTTTCCTTCATAGCTCGATGCCCAGTTTATGATGTTTACCAAGCTGCACATGAGGAACTTTACTGCCATTCATGTCTGTGGAGCACACAGCATGCAATGTATTTACTCCCATCATAAAAAATGGAAGTTCCCCACTCTGGCTGTGATGTAGGATAAAAACTAAGAGAATTAAGGCAGTATAGTAAACTTCCAAGAAACGAAAAGGTTTCCTATGACTTGCTGTAGAAATGACGTGTGATTCATTTACTCCCTGCAGCACAAATCCAAGGTGTGAGGGTATTTGGAAAAGTATCACTCCACAATTGGCTTGTGTTTAGTTTTTCTTCAGATATGTATTTTCATCCACTTTTGTAGATATGATGCTGTTCTAGAGACATTTTTGGTCTCACTGTAGTAAGTCTCACTTCTCCTATTGTTATGAGCAGAAGAACATAACAAAGTTTTTGAACTTTGAATGTAGTCATCTACCTTTTGTGGTAACATGTTGATAGCCTTTTTCAAAAACTGTTCCCAGATCATGTTGCTTTCCTCTTTCTCAAGTTTCCATATTCCTTTGCAGGCATGATGGAGGTGAATTATATGAATTGTTCCCACCTATGACAGGTGGTGAGATGCATGAATCAATTTATTTTAGCTAAAATCAGATATGTGAAAGTCAGTCCACAATATATTTACTTATTATTTAATTATGTCCTCTCTCTTGGATGATCAGCTCTCTGCTTATTTACCTCCTACTAGTCACTTAAAACTAACTGCTGGATTTTAATTGCTTCTTTTTTTGTATTAAGAACGACATTATTTCATGTATTCTCTACTACCTCCCATTATTGCTCCTAACTGAGGAACTGGTTTTTAGTGGTTTTCAAGGTGGTGGAATTGTCACCAGAGAATGTATTTTATGCTTCATACACTATAATTTTCACTAATTTAATTCCTACGTTCTTCACACCTTTGCTTCTATCTGCAATTTCTTTCCTTCAGGAAAACAAAAAATAACACAGACTACAATTTTTCTCACAAGGGAAAGCTGTGCAGATAATTGATAGTCATGTGGCACATATTTTCCTTCAAAAGTAACTATAAAAATTTAAATCTTCCTTATGATAATAAATCGATTATTTTTAGCTAGTTTTACTTTAAAATTTACACTTAACATATATAAAAATTATTATAACTTTTAAAAAATGTTATTATTTTAATCTTGTCCATTAAATGATGCTTTCCATTTGCTTGTAGACAACAGTAACACTAGCCACACAATATATGACATTGCAACTCGCTTAAGTAGGGAAAAAAAGGTGCAACTCTGTAGAAAAATACCAGTAATGAGCACTCATTCAGACTAGAAAAATACAGATATTATGTTGTCAACAATAATTCAGACCACAGCCATGTGAAAAGCTCTGCTTGCTAAAACCAGCAGTCTTTGAAAAACAACCTGGAATAGTTGACAAATCTGAAATGTAAAAAAGTCTGCAAATAGATTAAAATCCAGTGTATACTGGGAAATACAGAATAGTTTGGCAATGTAGTCCTTCTGCAAAAAAAGCACTCTAAGATTTAACAGCAACAAAATGAGTAACAAGTAGTATTAAAGCTAGAAAGCAGAATACAAAATAAGATATTAAAACTCACACTAGATTTTTAAACAAGGAAACTGATTCACTGAGTTTTGCATTTTGCAGCAGGTTTTACTTTCTTTCATTTCAATAGAAACATCCTTTTGCTTTAATTTGTCTTTCAATATTTTCAAATTTATTTTATTAGCCTTTTAATATAGCTGTACTGCATAAAGGTTAGTTACTTAAATGCCAGATTAACTATTATTCTACAGATAATTTCTGTTATTTTGGAATCAATACAATACTCTGTATAGATATTGTTAATTAAAACATTTAAAACAGTATAATTATATAGAGTTCTGTACTGTATTTTTTCAAATATTTTCATGCAAGTTAAGTAGGATGAGTTAATGCCCAGATGACAGACTGAATATAACAAAAATATTAACAACTGGAATAATCATGATCTCTATGCTTAAAAGAAACCTTGGTAAATTAGTATTAAACTAGCTAAGGTTCTTTACAACATAAAATTTGAAACAGAGAAAAAAAGTCAACATCTGAGTATGGTTATCTAAAGGTCATGGCTGACATGATGAAACCATACACATGAAAATGAAATTGATCTATATGGTAATACTAGACTTAATGCTACATTAATTCGATAATAAGGTGTCTTTTCTGATTTTGTCCATGTGTTTGACATTCATTCAGTAGAACCAACTATTATGCAATTAAATTATTTTGCATGAAAAAGCTTCATTTATATTTATCCTTTATCTGATTCTTCTGTAGGTCTAGACATTATACTACACCATGTCACTAGGGAAGATTTGTCCTCGAGAAATCAATTTATGAAATCTTGGAACCCAATGCTAAATGTGGATTTTATAGATATATATAATATTTTTCTTAAATGGCAAATTTTATATTTTATAGATAAACTCTTGATTTGTATCAAGGAGAAAAGCCTAGTTTCATAGACAACAATTGGTTTTCCTGATTTTTCATATCTATGAGTTTTGTAGATATATCACAGGAAATTTTACATCAAATACTTTTTTTTTACAGCAATCAGAACTGAAATAGTTATTGAAAAAAAGCCAACATAATTTCTTTTGGACAATATAGAGAACTGTGTCTCAGGATTTTGCTCCAGCCTGGATGACTAGTTCCTAGAATCTGTATGTTTCAATTCCTATTTGAATGCCAGATTCATGTGCTTATTCTTCTTGCTGCTCTCAAATTAAAAAAAAAAACAAAACAGTTTGAAATTTATTTCCCATTGGGAGTTTATGTCATAACTATAGCTAATACTTGAAAAAAACCCCAACACAACCTCATCCCCCTTTGTCTTGTATCCTTTACCATTGAATTTATTGAAGTGTCCTGCTACAGTATGTGGTTACATTTTGAATAAATGGATATTTAGCGCAATATTTTCTTTTGGATATAAGGGAGTTGCTTAGGGTTTGCCTCTAATCCCTGGGTGATGAAGAAATGCTGTCCTCACAAAAAACCAATTAATCTAATTGTTCTTAGACATTAACTGAAAGAATAGGCAAGATTATGGGCACACCACCTTTCTTCAGCTGACATGCATATTCATTATAAGCAGATTCATTTGTAGATTGGAGTACAGTAGTATTTTATGCCAAAGTCATGTTACAAGGCTTAGTTAATTAATTAATTATTACAAAGCACTTTGAGAACCCTGGAGAGAAGACATAAAAGTATGTGATGTTATTTTAATAATTTTCCATTTAGCTGAGTGGAATGAATTACCTTAGAGCCCTCGGGGTTCTGGGCCTGATTAAGGACTGTTGACTGCATTACAGAAAGTACAGTTTCCACTTCCCTTCTACTTGGCAACCTCCCAACTTCTAGTCGGCAGCTAGTAAAAAAGAGGACTCTGTAGATTTTTATAAATGAGTTCTGAAATGCTAGAAAAGATTTTAGAACAGCAGACATCAGCTAATTTAATCTAATCAGAATACCTGGAAAGTTGCTATGTTGAGAAAAAGCTGTTTGAGTTTTAATAAAAACAGAGAGACCTGCAGCAAAACATTCTCTTAGTGGAAAACCTTGAATTTCTGGGAGGGGTTCATGACTACCTGAAGAAAGTTAATGTAATGCATATTTTTTTCAAAAGAGGAAGAAGGGAAATTGTGACCAGTAAGCCTCACCTCTGTCCCTAGACAGATCTTGGAGTAATGGAATCAATCTGTTCCTTCAGATGTAAAAAGCCAGGACAGAAATCAGGAGTAGTCAATATGAATTTTTCAAGGATGATGCTTAGTCAGTCTTCTTGCCTTCTGCAAAGAAATTGCTCTTTATGGATAATAAGCGAATGGTGACTGTGACACTCCTGGATGCTGGTAGGTCTTGTGACACCATCACTCACTGTGCATTCTTAGCTGGGAGTGGAAGTTTTGAACGGAGTCCTGGTTTGTGTGGTAAAAATTGGAGGGATTGCTAAACTTAGAGGGTGTGAATCAACGAGCTGGTGTCCTGTTGGTGACTGCAATAGCTTCAGTGATGTGGACAATGACAGAGAGCACCCATAGGAAATTTGTAGAAACAATGAAGCAAAATAACTAATTGACACAATGAAAGAATGATCAGCAATTCTGAGGGACCTTAAAAAACTTGATTATGCAAGCATAAAATTTATGAAGCCTTTCAAGAACAAAACTGGATGTTGTACTGGAGTCCACATTTCAAACCACACACTGGACATCCTTTAGGACAAACTCAGCAAAGTGGTTTTCCATCTCTACCCTGTGCTAATAAGATTACATCTGGGATACTTGTGTCCATTTCTGGAGGAGTGTTAAGAAACTGGAGTGAATTCAATGGATTGATACTGTTCTGATAAGGGGCCTTGAGCAGAGGGCTTATTTCTTTATAATAAGAGATGCTAAGTGGTGGTCTAAGAGCAGCATACTTTAAGTGCTTGAATGTTTTCTGGGATAAACTTTTGATAGTGGTAGAAGATAAAGTGAGGGGCAATAACAATATGACATTGCCGCTTAATAAACTCTTCCACTATGAAATATATGGTGAACATCCAATCTACAGGATCAAACCAGAGCTGATCTAGAGTAATCATCTTAAAACACATAGTGTAAGTGTAGTGCCTCCAGTGCCAACTTTTTGTCTTTGCACATTCACTCTTTTCAAATGTTTTTTCTAGTACAGGTGAAATCCAATCAGGCTCGGTCTAACTAGATTTCATCTTAGCTGTATAAATCACATCTTACCGTCCTTATCACAACTTCTGCATTGCTATGCCACTGTAGTCTCTTTTAGAGATGACTATCCAACATTCAGGACAGAATTAACTCAGGAGAGGGAATGAAGAAGAACAAGAAGCATAATACTGCAGCATGGGTGGTTAGATGCACAGCTCTGTCCATCTCCAGGATCTTCACAAGCTAATATCAAAAACCTCTCCTCTTCTTATTCCTGTATTTCTGTTTTCCAAAAAAAACTTTCTACTCCAAGGAAAATTCCCCACCTGTGTCAACGCGTTGTAATCTTTATAGGCTTGGATATCCCTCTGGGAGTGGGACTGAAAAACTAGATCTGTTTTCCTTGTTTTTCTGTTGCTGATCAGTGAGCTGTTAGATTTCAATATCCTTCTGGCAGGTCTGACTCTGCATGAACTGAAATGGATCCTAGATGATTGATTTCAGAGAAAAGGCCCCGAGTGTTTTATTTAGATAGGGCCCATTGCCTCCTCTGCTAAAACTGCAGTTTGAAAACATCTAAATCCATGGTTCTAAGATTTTTAAAAGCTCATTCATGAATCAATTCCAAATAAATTGAGAAAATACAGCAAACAGCAATGGAAAAAAAATTTAAAAAAAGGAAAACTTCAGAGTCTCCTTCAAAGCCATTCATTCCTTATGCTGAACACCATAAGAAATAACAAATTAAATAAAAGATATTCTTAAAACCTCAAATGTGATGAAAAATCTGAAAGTACCTTATCATTATGAAACCACACAATGTTATCTCATTAATACCAATTAATGAGAAGCAAAAATGTCAGGGAAGCAAAAATGTCCAGTTAAAAATGAGGGGTTTCATAATACAAAAAGAAACCTAAAAACTCCATCAGTATTTCTCCCTTTCTAACTGAGTTATTGTATGAGCAGAACCTGTTTTGTATTTTGGATTTACCAATTCACAAATCAAACTAAATGCTAGTACAGTAGGAGTACAAGAATTCAAAACTTTTTCAACACTGTTTCCAGAAATTGTTATATGATTATATGATATAATGACATATCCATTTTTGCTCAGACTAATATGGACCCTTGACCTGTTTTCCTGAATTTCTTATTGTTCTGTTTAGTACTTTTTCTATATGTAAAGGCATTATAATTTTTTATCAGAATTATCAATACACACATACTTTCTAAAGAACATAACCAATTTATTAAAAAATCATTATTTTTTTGTTTGAGAATTTAATGAGTACACATAGATATTAAAATGTTCACACACAGTGTATATATATTACTTAAAACTTTTCTATCATCACTTGTTAGCATGTTAGCAATGGACAATTGGTAGCATATTCATTTCACCTATAAAGCAGTCTCTATATTTTTCTGTTTCCTGAGATTGTCTCGTCAAAAAACTGCTGTTCTAACAATTGAGTAAGTTTAATGAAAAGTAATGATTTTGCAATGCAAAACCTTCTCAATAAATTGTCTTAATTTCTAATTTCTGCTTCACTTTTGCATTTTTTTGCAAAATAGCAGTAAATTGTTGACTTCCCTGAAGTTCCTTTT
>VXBI01001022.1:0-27720 GCA_013397375.1 Toxostoma redivivum
TCCTATCCTCAGGCAGATCAATGTTCCTGCTCTACTCATTTTCATTTCCACAATGTGTTGGGCACTGTCCTCTTCTCTATGCATGGTCAGCACAGGGCAAAGAAAGTACCCTGAATATACATGGACCTCTCAAAAAGACTGCTACAATGGAAGATGTCTTTGCCTTTTTTAATCAACTACAGCTTGGCAGCAGGAAGGAATACCAGCCCTGACATCATTTTGATCTCCTGGCAAACAGGTCAGTATATACTCTCAGAAATCCTTGTGTTAAGTGCAGTGGAAATATTCCTATAGGTCAGGAACTGAAACAAGAAAAAAAAAAAAAAAAAAAAAAAGACCTATCCTGCTTTGGCAATACCTGGCTGACATGGTTGAGAAATTTTATAACTAAATATTTGGTTGCTCAAGAAACCCTGTTGAAAACAGGGCCCATCTCAGGGCTCTCAGTACCTTTTGGAACATTTAAATAGGCAGTAACTGCATTAAATTACTAGTGTCCTTCCTGGGTTTATAATGTGCAAAACTCCTGCAGCTGAATCTTCTTTCTCATTGAGCTTGAGGAAGGCCAAGTCGCAGAGAATCTTCCAGCAGAAGGAAGAAACTTGTAGAGAAGCAATAATAACACACACTCCTGCTCTCTGACTAGATATAGGTCTAAAATACAGCCAGTTCTTTTCAAACCAACTTTTGCTGACCCAAAGCACAAACTGATGGTAAAATCTTAGGGCATGTAACAGCATCTTAGGAGTTTTGCCGAGCTGGAATGAATACGCAACCAGCCAGTGTGGGACAGTCCTGTCCTACAGTTTTGGTGACACACTCAGCTGAAGCTGTAGGCTATCCCCTCCATCATGCCACGTCAGCAGTGCCACACACCAGGGTTCACCCACCTGGAGGATGAACACCAGACAGGGACAGCTTGGGTTTCTGTGGTCCCACCAAGACCCTTCCATGCCCTTCCAGGGCTCCACTGCAGCACCTGAGGTTCACCCTATGCCAAATAAGGACAGCAATGTAACTGAGTCCCTCCATCAAATTATTTTATGTAGCATTACACAAGGATTGTCACTTAAAAATAAAGGCAGAAATTCTCAGGTAGTCCTCATGTCTTCTCATCATGTTCTAGCACCTATATTGCCGTTATTATCAGCTGGGATGAGAGCAGAGGGACAGAACCCCTTGCTCCAGGATGGTTCCTCCTTAAAAATACTGAGAGAGGCATGAAGAAGCCACTTGCCTCTCTTCAGCCCCACAAAAGCTCCAGGAGAAGTTCACAAGAGCAGTAATGTCAGAGATGCCTTTTTTACATCCCCACTTTTATCTCTTCCCCTGCCCCAGCCTCCCCAGAGCAGCAGAGAGGGAAGCACAAGGCAAAGCCAGGCAAACTGTGAAGATCTGTAGCCAGATTCTCCATCTTAGTGTATTTATTGACATGGTGTAGGATTAAGCACAAAGCTTAAAGGGAGGGGGAAAGCAAAGCCCAGAAAAAAAGGATAAAAATTGCATACAAATAACTGATAATGGCATTAGAATCTGAGTGGGAAAAAAAGGTTGGCAGCTCCACATCTCTTTTTCTTTGTTTCTTTGTTTAATTAGCAAGGCAGTGGAGTATCCTTTGAAAGCAGATAAGCCTCGATATTTCTATTAGGAATAATAGAGGGCACGCCCTTAATAGTATTCTTTTTCTAGACCCATTATCTGAGATTTGCTCTCACCTACTTGAGGCAATCATTGAAGAATTAAAAAACACAACTCAGTCACCACTTCAAAAGCTTTGTTTTTGGCTTTTGTTTTCCCCCAAGGGAATACAAAGGTACCACTATCACCATGGCTCTTCCCATGATAATTATCAGGAATATACTTCAGACACTGGAATCTGGAAAACAGAGAAAAAGGCTGGAAGGATGACCACTGTGTTAAAGAAAAATTATCTTCATGTCCCAGTGCACAGCCACCCACCCCATCACTGCCAAGCAGGAAATTCTACCCAAGTAGAGCCATCCCCCAAGTGTTTAGCACAGAGCAGCTCTGTCAGAGGTGCTGGCTTACATCAGTGATTTTTTCTTCCCCTTTGAAAATTAAAGGATATCTCTGCCTTGATTTGTAATCACAGAGAAATGCAGATTTGCAACTAACTATAGTCTTTCTGACAAACCCCCACCCTCATGGAAAGTTCTTTAATTCAGCTTGTGTTGGTTCAGATTTTCAACTTCTCATACCATAAAATGATTCCTGAAATGTCTAATTTACTGGATTATTCACCATTTAGTCATTATGCTCATTTGGGCACCTGGAAGAGGAATTTTATATGGATTTTCTCATGCAGGAAGGCAGATGAGTACACACACACACTCCCTCCCTCCATACACACTATCAGAAACTACAGAGAGTTGAGAAACAGCATTATAAAATCAAAAGTAACAGGGCCTAAATAAATCTGAAAAACAGGTTATGCAGCAGCATCTCCCCAGAGTCCCTTTCCCTCTGCAGGAGCAGTGCCTGCCCCTGCCATGGGTATGTGGTGAGATGTTTTCCTGTGGAGACCACCCTTAGCCACCCCTGCTTCCAGCGCACAGCATATGAGGAGCACCTCACCCTGGCTTTCCTTGCTATGAAATCAATCTAGTTTGCAAAGCACCTTCCTTTTTTTTTTTTTTTTTAAATAAATAAACTTCATTAGAAGGCAGCAAGCTAAAACAAGCATTAAAACACATCCTCACAGACAGATAAATATGAAATTAAACTCACAGCAATTGGATTACTGCTGCTGTCAAATCACAGAAAGAATAATTTCAGAGATGAGCATACCTCCAGCTATTAGTTAATTTTCCAGTACACTAATTCAGGCTATTTGCTGATGGATTTTGCCATGTCTGATTACCAGGCAGTTAAAAACCAAACCCCTTGCTTAGAAACTACTGGTTATCTACAGCGATTTCTCCAAAGATAATGCAAGCAGGATTTCCATATTCTGTTTGATTCAGCTCCCCGATAGACAATCAATTCTTAAACCACTCATGCTGGATTTGCTTCAGAGCTTGGATGAGAGGAAATCAGAGCTATTGGAAAGTAATAAGGGAATATCCTCGTTTGTGGTCCAATACTCTTTGCTACATGCAAATATGGCTAAGTATGCAGAGAGGCTGCCACTGAACAGTCAGCATAATTATCTGCAGCTAATCCAAAATAGTTTAGGAGCAAAACCAGAGGGAGCATTTTCATGCTGCTACTAGGATTGCAAAGGAGTATTTCTTGATTGGACTTGCTCCAAGCCAGCAACAAAGGGATTTTCTGGAGCCACCAAGTTTATGATAGATTTTGTTCCAGAGGAAAGTTGTGGGGAAGAGGAGGTGGGATTGCCTCCCAAGCATGTGTCCATGGTTCTCTCTGTAAGGGGTCAGCACCCAGGTGCCCACACTCCTACCACCATGCCTGCCATTTGTGTCCCACGGGTGGGGTCTGTCACTCTCACAAGCACTCTGTGACACTCCTGCTTGTCTAGGAGCTGCTCTGGAAGACATCCATGCAGCATCCCCACGATGGCTGACTATGTATTTTGAAAAGTATTTTCCAACACGCTGTAATTTGGTTTAACTCCCACTGAATTCACAGCAAAGTCAGTGGTGGGAGTCTTGAAAAAGGAACACCCACAGGCCAGAGAAAACACCATTTTTGGACAGTATCAATGCCTCCTCTGGGTAGAAAAGGTAGGAAGAAAGGCATTGCCTGCCTGGCACACATTCCACCTCTCCTCACACACAGTCACCTCTGAGAGACCTTTATTCTTCTGCCCTCAGAGCTATGTGGTCACTTCCACCCATGTATTACCACCAGTGCTGGCAGCATTTCGTACCCAGTTTCGTAGGAATAACCTCACAAGGAACAAGGCAGTGAGAAGCCAGAGAACAGAGAATTTTCCAGCATGCTCAGTGAGGTTGTTTGCTGATGGATTTTGATACATTTGATTACCAAACCATTAAAAAAAAATCTCTCTGGAAGTACTGTCTGCCCGTCAGCATTTCCCCAATGGATATTGTCCTGAGCATTTATGTGACAGCTTATATGCAGCTGGCCTCCAGCAAAGTCTCAGGCTCTGGACCAGCAGAAGCAGCACAAGCTGGGACCTCAGAGCTGGCATTAAAGCACACCATGCTCAGCCTGCTGGCCACTGAGCCCTTTCCTCTAAGGAGCACAGACAGGAGATTTCCCAACCATCCATCAGGATTGTGTTTTCTTGCCTGTGTTACTCTTTCTTCTGTCAGCATCTTCTTGGAGAAGGTAAGAAAAGGAGAACTGTGAGACTGTTGAGAAATTATAAACCTTCCCTGTGCACCCTCCAGTTGCCCTCCCAGTACCAGCCAAATTTCTTCCTTCTCCAGGCTACCTGTGCCTGCTTGCTCTCCTCCTCCAGGTAAAACTCAAATCCCCTTCCCTCCTTGCCCTGCCACGACTCACAGCTGTCATGAGGTATTTGCTGCTCCTCCTCTCAGGTTACTTCCTCAGAGATACTGCCACATCCCCTCACCCATGGAGCTAGAGGCTCTGGGCAAGGTTTGCTCTCCCCAGGAGATGGCAAATGCCTGTGGAAAAAGAGGTGCAAAAAATGATAGCCCCCTCACCCCACTGGGGGCTCTGGCAGCTCCACTGCTGAGAACAAGACAGGCTGAGCAACAGAAAACTGACAAACCCTGATTAATAATAAAGTCATAATAAAACCGTGCCAGCTGGCAGCAGCATCGTCTGTCAGCAGGGCTGGATTTGTGCGGAGGAAGCCTGCTGTCGTCTGGGTCTGCAAAAACACGGAGCCCCGTGGGAATTGTGGAGACTGAGGGTGTCGCCCCACCCTTGTCCTTGGCAACAAAAGTCCCACCCTGCACCTACATACCAGTCACAGCACCTGACACACTGCTGGCCATGCTGGCCACCCATTTGGGCAAGGCAGTCACTGGATTAATGGTCTGCAGAAGGAAAAAGTCTGGGTTTTAGGGCTCACACTGAAGAACTAACTGATCTTACTGATTTCCACTCTGAGTTGGGTATGGATGGGTTCACAGAAGACACACCTTGGTGAAGGGATTTCATGTGCAAGATGTGCAACAAGGCACTGGCACGTAAAACATGCACAGTGATTCACAGCTACACATTTATTTATTAGAGAAAAAGGCCATTTAAAAGACATGGCCACACCTTGGGATCACACACAAGCACAATCTGAAGTATTTTATGCTCCTCAGGTATCACCTGTAAACACTGTCTCAGGCCATGTCTTTGGGGTGCTCAATGCATCAGCTCAGCTAAACAGCAAGGCGGTAACTGGGCAGTAGTTTCACACTGTCACACATCTCATAAAGTTAAGAAAACACTGCAATAGAAAGTCACTTGGGTGTAAAGCCTTGCCCTGCCTGCTCAGCATGACAGACCAGCCCAGGTGAGACAGCTCAATGAGGTAGCTTTGCCTGGATTACACTACAACGTTTTCAATAATTTGCTTCAAAGGAGAGAAAAATATGCAATGACTTACTTAACGGACCTGAAGAATCCAGTTCTTCCAAGGAACCTTTCACAGGATGATTATACTTACTATGATCAAGCTGGTAGCTTTATCAGTACTTTAACATTCATCTTCGTGTATACTCACTTCTTATTAAACACTACTTGGGTTTATAGAACCTGGTGATAGCTGGTCATACACTTAATAGCCTACTCTGTGTCAATGTTAAAAAGTTTGCAGAATCTATTTTTGGTTTTTTTGCAATAAAGCCTGAGACTTCTATGTTTTCCTGATTCTAAAATAAAGGGAGGAATTATTTCAAAGGCTATATTAACAGAGAATTAAAAAAAAATATGTTGTACCAGCTGGAAAGAGCTTGTGGCTTTGGAATATGAATCAATTTTCTGGATTTCATTTTCTACTCACACACTGGAGCTGCCTTTTCCCACCTCCACTCAAGAGAACAAGTAGGGACACAACTTCTATTTTATGTTTTTTATTATTTAAAAAACTTTTGGTATAGCAGATGACACAAAATGTGTTAGCTGCCCACTTCTGCAGAGATGCACAGTGAACTTTGGTAACACGCTATGAGCTGAATTAAATTGTCTGCCAAAAGCAAGCAAACTTTTCTAGACAGTCTGTTATTTGACACACTCCAACCAGTAAAGCCTGTTGGACCATCTGCTCAGCATGAAGTCCAGGGTAAGTGTTTTACATGGTTCTAAACTTAGCAGTGAGCCAGAGTCAACATTTCCACAGTGGGGATCCCCTACAAGAAATTCTATCAACAAGGTCTTGCCCTCTTGGCTTGGTGTCCAAGATCCAGGAAAATCCTTTTCCCCAGGCTATTTCCACCTGTTCACTGCCAACCTGAGCCACCCAGGAGAAGCTACAATGCTGCACACACAATTCCTACCCACAGGCATCCAGAAATCCCCTATATAACCACAAAAACCCCAGGATACATCAACTCTACCAGAGGAGGCTGACCTGTTGGAGTTCTCAAACACTCCAAAAATTTCAAACCCTCCCTATTCAATATCTTCCTGCCAAAAAGGGAACACAGCCAGGAAAACTACACACAGACAGACACACATATCCCAGCTGCCTAGCATCAAAAGGTAAAAGGGGAAGGAAAATTAGCTCATTACTGGATCTGGCTGTACTTCTGCATCCCTAACACACTGGCTCAGTCAAAATGTTATCTGCTATCTTTGATATTTTTTTAATGTTGGAGGAAGGATAAAGAAATTCTTCTTGCACCACTGAGAAACATTTAAAATTATTATACACAGCAGCCAGCTGGTGTTTCCAGAGTTTCTACACAGCTTTTTTGCATTTTAAGTACACTTCTCTACCAGATACCTTCCCAGTGGCACCCTGGCAGCTCAGAGTATGGAGAGGGGAAAGAGCTGTTGGACCATCTGTGTCAGCAGCACAAGGGGGGGGGCACAAAATAAAGGGAAATTGGGGTGGACAAGGAGTCAGAATGCCAAAATACTGAAATATGTAGTGGGAAGCAAACATAGAAAAATTGGATGCTAGAATGAGGCAGTAAATTGAGGTTTATACATTTCTTCCATAATTTTAATTGGTGTGACTGCAGAATAGCTGACAAAATGCAAATATCTGACTCCACTAGAAGTCTTTTTCTGACTATGACACTAGTATAACTTAATGTGACCCAAATTATCCAGACTTTTTCCTATTTTATAACAGAATTGTGTACTTCAGTTGTGTTTGGAGTCATATCACACACCTGCAATAGTATTTCTAGTAAAAACATCCATGACAAGAACCACTTTGTGTCTTTTTTACATGTGCATTTTGTTTTTGCTGGCTTTTGATCCCTGACAGCCTGACTAGTATCGTGTTTACAGACTTTAAAATATTTATTATGTTCTCTTGGGGCTGGCAAATGGATTATGTGACAGGTGGTTTTGAAAGACATCTAACCCCAGGGACAAACCAGACCTCATCAGACTCAGGAAAAAATGAAGAAAAAAAAATATAACATATTTTCATTACACTGCTGCTATTTCAGATCAGGCATTTCAACTTCCCATTTACCAACATGGGCACAACCCTATAGCTGGGCTCTATTCCCCAAAGGAAACTGAAGCATCCCACTGCCATGGTGTGTGTGCTCCCTGCAGCCCAAGTGAGCTCAGTGCAGCTGCAGCTCTGGAGCAGGTAAATCTCAATGACACCTGGAATACAGTGCAGGGAACAGCATGAAGCACCCCGATTACATTTCCCCAGCCTTTCATGACAGCAGATTTGGGAAGCTCCCATCTAAGCATCCAGTTACAGTTCTACAGATAAAACTAACTGGTTTTTGACCAAGCTACTCAATTCTCCTCTAATATTTAGCTGCTATTCTATATTATTTTATTGGCTCCTTGCTGAGGTGTGTTAGTGAAATTAGTGAAATTAGTTATGTGCAGGCTGAGAGAGGGCATCAATGGAAAAAAATCCTTGGTAATTTGAATTTTAGTCAGTGGATAGAACAGAATGACTTCAAGGACTCTGGTTGTAAAGGAATGACATGGGGGAAAGGGTTAGAAAACTAAGGGAGGAAGTGAATAGCAAAGGTATCCTGATGCACTTTGTTCAAATCAAAATAAAAAAAACCCAGAGGTGGTTTGTTGTGTTTGGAAGTTTTTTTTCTTATTTTTAAGTTCTAGAAAGTAGAGTTGGTTGATGGAGAAGATGGGATAGCAGAGATGTGCCAGTCCACAGTTCTGCTGTCTTGATTTCATTATCACTTGTCTCAAAACTCATCTCTCCATACCTCAGTCTTTACACCCTGTTCACAGTCTCACCATCCTAGAAAATTTTGAATGGCAGAGGAAACCCATCCATCTACAGTGAGCAGAAAGGCTCATATACACTAATTTGTTTCCTCCAAAGTAACACTTTCATCTAGTCTTTATTAAAATATTAATTGACTAGAAAAAAAAATCACTTGTGAAAAACTGACAATGGCTTTTACTCTTTGGGGAAATTTTTGCAGCCTGTAAAAGAAAGAACAGCAAGGTCCCTTCATACAGACACAAGCACAGCCTATGGAGAGGAAGAATTTGAATGAGCTGCTTTCATGGTTTGAAAGCCTAATTGCCAAAGAGACTTACAGCAGTCACTGTGAGGATGGCTCCCTGCAAGAAACAACACAATAGAAGCCAGTGGAAAAGAATAAAGGAAAGGGAAAAATGAGAAAAAAGGAAAGAACAAACACTAAGAATTGGCACTCCCACCCATCAGGCAGGTGGAGGCTGTCAGCATTTTCCATCTGGAGTTCCCCTCCCCCATTGCAAAGCAGCAAGAGCTCCAGGGCTGCAGCTGCATGAGGGGGGCGACAGAAATGTCAGTGTAATCCTGACAGGACCAGTTCCCAAGGAGGACAAGGAGGTTTGACAGCAGAGACAGCTCTCCAATTCCCTGTCTCAGGCTTCACAGGCAGTACCAGTCTCAATCAGTGGCTTGATCCCATTAATGAAAAACTCTGTGCGCATCTGCATTCCCTTAAAATCACCCTAATGACTCTGCCCCTTCCACCTGCATGCTCTCCACACAGCCCTGCCACTCCACCTCCAGAAATATATATTTTTATGGATGAGTCTGGGTATTTTAGAAAGGGTCGATGATGGAAAGATGACAGCAAGGACTTGGGAACCCTTCAGATCTGTCCCACTTCCCAGCTACTGCTGTGACCCAAAGCCGCCACACCACTGACCTGTAGGACAGGGAAAGCAACAGAAGGGCTTTGGAAGGTGTTGCAGTGGGCCCTGGGGCAGTGGTGGAGTACCATGACCTTCTAGAGAAGCATCCTGAGGAGGATGTCCTCTGGGCACAGACACGTCCTCCTTGCTCGCTCCTGGGCAGAGAGTGATTTCTACTCTTTTGTGAGCTCTCCGCTTTGGCCAGCGCAGGAGGGAATAAACAGGAACCACATGTGGTAGCCCAAGGCAAAACTTTATTCTTCCTTGAAGGGGTCCAGCAGGGTTGATCTAGGAGACTCAGGGGGTGGGGTAGAGCAGCGAACAAATCATCTGAGGGCTCAGGGGAGGTACAAAGAGGGAAGGGACAATGGGGTACAGGCAATTTACATGACACAGTGAGGCATGCCAGGAGTAACTTTTTGTAACCATTATGAGGTTATGCCCTTAGGCATTCCCTCCAGGGGAGAGAAGCAGACTCTTTTGCTGAGGCTTTCAGCCTCCACAACTCCACTTTCTTTATTTATTAAAAAAGCTTCTCCGATAGCCTTTTTTAAAACAACATATAAGACATGAAAACACAAGCAACACAATAAAAACAGTAACAAAAATCCAAAGAATGCCTTTAACTAAGGAAAGCCCTAATCCCTTGAGTCCCAAGTGTCCAAGAAAATTGGTGAATTTTCCACGTGGTCACAGCGACGGCAATGAGGTAGGTGGTCTTCATTGTTGGGTTGGGATGGAGCTCTGAGGTAGATGTTGCCAGCAGGATCGCTTTACGCAGCGGGGACGCTCGATCTACTGCTGGCGGAAGCAGCATTATGGCAGAAAATTTTAAACTAAAAATTAATTTCAATTAAAATTAAAACTGGGAATGAGGTAAGTAGGGTTGGAGAAGGATATTAGGGGACTTGGGGAGGAAGGAGAAACAGGACAGTAAGTATAGAGTTAAGTAGGGCTAGGCAGGTTGATTAGAGTTTATTTGGGGATCATGGGGGATGAGGTAGTTGTGGCTAGGTTGTGCCTAGCCTACGGTTGTATAGTTGTGTTTAGTTTTGCATCTTTTGCCTGGTATCTTGTGGTGGGGCGATTCAGTTGCTGCTGGTTTGTTGCTCTGTGGCGTCATCTCCTCCAAGCAGCTCGCTTCTGGTCCTGTAGTCCTGCTTTGTTAGACTTGGAAGAGACTTTGTTATCAGTGGTGGTGGTAGTGTTTGTTGGCTCCTAGTATGGCTTTATACATTTCCCCAGGAGCCATTTTGGGCCAGATGGTGCTGACACACAAGCATATCCCCTCCCCCAGGTAATCAATGGAAAAGGCTCTGATATTTGTTGGGTTTCTGGATCCTTAATCAAACACCGGCGGCTTCTCATCGAGCTTGGTTCGGGCTGAATTTGAGAAGTGCCAGAGTACGGGGGGAGTTGGCTCCAAAAAGGAACAATTTAGGAAATTCATCACGTAGAAGACTTTACAGAGTCTCTCAACAGGAGACATGGTCTCTGTCCCTCCCCACTGTTGACTGAGGACTCTTTTGATGGTGCTGTGGGTCCTTTCCACAATTGATTGCCCTGTGGGATTGTGGGGAAGGCCTGTGGTATGCTTAACCCCCCACTGATTAAAAAAGTCTTTTAGCTTTTGGGAGGTATAAGCAGGGACGTTGTCTGTTTTGATCTCTTTGGGGACTCCCAGGGAGGCAAATGCGAGGAGATGCTTGAGGGTGTGTGCAGCATCTTCACCTGTGTGGGCTGAAGCAAACACTNTGGCGTCATCTCCTCCAAGCAGCTCGCTTCTGGTCCTGTAGTCCTGCTTTGTTAGACTTGGAAGAGACTTTGTTATCAGTGGTGGTGGTAGTGTTTGTTGGCTCCTAGTATGGCTTTATACATTTCCCCAGGAGCCATTTTGGGCCAGATGGTGCTGACACACAAGCATATCCCCTCCCCCAGGTAATCAATGGAAAAGGCTCTGATATTTGTTGGGTTTCTGGATCCTTAATCAAACACCGGCGGCTTCTCATCGAGCTTGGTTCGGGCTGAATTTGAGAAGTGCCAGAGTACGGGGGGAGTTGGCTCCAAAAAGGAACAATTTAGGAAATTCATCACGTAGAAGACTTTACAGAGTCTCTCAACAGGAGACATGGTCTCTGTCCCTCCCCACTGTTGACTGAGGACTCTTTTGATGGTGCTGTGGGTCCTTTCCACAATTGATTGCCCTGTGGGATTGTGGGGAAGGCCTGTGGTATGCTTAACCCCCCACTGATTAAAAAAGTCTTTTAGCTTTTGGGAGGTATAAGCAGGGACGTTGTCTGTTTTGATCTTTTTGGGGACTCCCAGGGAGGCAAATGCGAGGAGATGCTTGAGGGTGTGTGCAGCATCTTCACCTGTGTGGGCTGAAGCAAACACTGCACCCAAAAATGTGTCCACAGATACATGAACGTATTTGGATCTTCCAAAGGCTGCCCTGTCTGGCAGCTGTTTAAACCTCTGGGGTTGACCCCAGATCCCAAAGATGGCAATTGATACGACTGACAATTTGGGCAGGTGGCCACAATGGCTCGAGCCTGTTCCCTTTAGTCTAAACATTCTTATTAAAGCCAGGACATTCTGGTGATAGAATGCATGGGATGTATGGGATGGAATGTATGTTGGTAACTTCCACAGACATGGCTAGTGCATCCGCTCTCCTGTTTCCCTCTGCGATGGCTCCTGGGAGATCAGTGTGTGATCTCACATGCATAATAGGGTGAGGCTGCTTTCTGTGGGAGATGATATAGATTAGCTTAGAAAGCAACTTATATACATTTGGGTTAGAGACCTCCTTTAAAAGCGAATGTTCTGCTCTCACAGTTACAGCAGCGAAATAAGCCAAATCTATGACCACATTAAGTTGGTTCTTGAAATCTCTCAAAAGCTCTGACAGCAGCCACTAATTCTGCAACCTGTGTCGACCCTTCAACCACCTGGACATCAGACTCCCACTTCTGTGTCTTGGGATCCTCCCACATCATTACTGACTTCTGGGAGGACCCAGAGCTGTCATTGAAAATGCTCAGGGCTTTGAGGGGTGATTTACTTTGAATAAATTTTGGGACCAAANGAATGTTCTGCTCTCACAGTTACAGCAGCGAAATAAGCCAAATCTATGACCACATTAAGTTGGTTCTTGAAATCTCTCAAAAGCTCTGACAGCAGCCACTAATTCTGCAACCTGTGTCGACCCTTCAACCACCTGGACATCAGACTCCCACTTCTGTGTCTTGGGATCCTCCCACATCATTACTGACTTCTGGGAGGACCCAGAGCTGTCATTGAAAATGCTCAGGGCTTTGAGGGGTGATTTACTTTGAATAAATTTTGGGACCAAATTGAGAACTGATTTGAACAACTTGTGACCTGGCAAATGGATTGAAATTTGGCCTGGGTAGCTATCTAAGGCAAACTGAAGGCTCTCATTAGACTGGAGCAAATGCTCTAAATCTCCAGTTGTGGCCAATGGTAGTATTATACATGTGAACTCATACCCCACAAGAGAGAGGAGGCAATCCCTAGCCTTCTTTATTATGTCAGATATTAGTTCTTGCGGCATTGTTATCGTTTTTGTGGGTTGATGGTGTAGAAAAACCCACTCCAAAACAAAGGGTCTCTTAACTGACTGTCTCATTGGTATATGAGCCCATGGAACCAAGGGGCCTTACCTAGAACCACCATCTGGAAGGGCAGGCTCAGCTTGTAGCAGTGGGCTTGCCTCAATGTCAGGGCTTCCTGGACTTTTTGGATTGATTCTTGGGCTTCTGGGGTGAGTGTGCGCAGTGAGTCGAGGTCCTTGCTGCCGTGTAGAAGATTCAAAAGAGGGACGAGGCCCTCTGTTGTAATCCCCAGGAGCAGGCACACCCAGTTAATGGACCCACAGAGTTGGTGGAGGTCTCACAAGGTCTTGGGGTCGTCTTTGATTGCAAGCTGCTGGAGTATGACGGTTCATTCCCGGATCTGGAGGCCAAGGTAAGTCCAGGGGCTGGAGAACTGGATTTTGTCTTTACTGATTTCAAATCCTGAAGACTCAATGGTTTTTATGGTCTTAGTTAGAGCTGAGTTCAAGTAAGTCAAGTCCGTCCGATATGCATACAAGTATATCGTCCGTGTAGTGTAAAATTATGGCATTTGGGAACAGGCTCCTAATTGGTGACAGTATTTTTGCCACACACCATTGGCAGACTGTGGGCGAGTTCTTCATCCCCTGTGGCAGTACAAGTTGACGATAACATTTTAAGGGGGCTTGCCTGCTGGGTGATGGTACGGAAAATGCAAACCTTGGGGCATCTTGAGGATGGAGGGGGATATCAAAAAAATAGTCTTTTATATCAATGATCACAAGTTTCCAGTCCTGGGGTAATAGTGCTGCTGAGGGCAGACTGGGCTGCAGGGAACCCATGTCCTCAATGACATTGTTGATTTTTCTAAGGTCGTTGAGGAGCCTCCACCTGGTCTTTGCCAGGCTTTTTTAAAACAAAGACAGGGGAGTTCCAAGGGATGGTGGTCTCGACTATGTGGCCCTTGGAAAGCTGCTCCTCCATGAGAGCCTCCAAAGCGCACAGCTTTTGGTTGGAAAGGGGCCACTGGTCGGCCCACACTGGACAGTCTTGCTTCCAGGTGAGCCAAGGGGTGACAAGTGGTGTGCACTGCTCAACAGTAGTCCCCACTAAAAATCCCTGCAGAGAATTTTTATGGCGGGTCCCCATTGGGCCAAGAGATCCCTGCCCCAGAGGATGATAGGTGCCATCACCACATATGGCCTGATGGTAGCCATCTTCCCCTCGGGACCTTCCACTACAATATTGCGCTTCCTGTGCATTAACACTGCAACTGCTCCAATCCCAGAGATCATCCCTGCCACAGGCTGAAGCTGCCAGTTTGATGGCCACGCAGAACGGGCAAGGAGGGTGACATCCACTCTAGTGTCCCTCATGCCTGGCCAGAGGATTTTTTCTCCTTTACAAAAAAGGTTGCACTCTACAATTGGTTTACTCGAGCCCATAATCTGCACCCACATTATCATTGGGTTAATAGGAATCTGTTCTGAATAACTAAGTGGTAGTAAAAATGCCTCAGCAATGGGGGTCCCTTGACAAAGTTTGAAAGGTGGTTCCAGACAAGTGATGCAGACAAGATCTCATCCTCAGGACACACAATCTGCGCTTCGGGGAGGACATGGATATTGTTGGGTCCATTGACAGAGTCCCCAATGACTAAAATGTCTCTGGGGCCATCCGGTGGCCCATACTTCCCAGTGGGGATTCTGAAAACACATTTATCTATGAAATGCGTAGTCAGCACACTCACCAACGGGCACCGGGTTCCCACCTGAATCTCTCCGTATGGACCGTTGTCTGGATGTGTGCTGGAATCTTCTGGCCAGACGACCGATTCTCCCGCTGTTCGGGGATGGTGGGGATAGCGGGGCAAAACAGCTTCCAATTTGATGTCGTCGTGGGAGGCTGGTCCGGGCTCCGCTGGGAGTTTCCCAGATGCTGTTGGCAAGGCAACTGTCTATTGGGCAATGGACATCTATCTATTATTGTCCCACGCTGGGGGAGTCCTGTAGAAAATGTCCCAGCTTGCCGCAACAAACACTTTTCCTGGTCTTTTGTGGCAACTCCTGCAAATACTCCGGCTACCCTGTCAGCAATTCCCTTTGCCACCACCTGCACCACGGTGTTGTCACTTGGAGCGTGTTTGGCACAGGCTTCAACCATCTGTTCAATGGTAGCGTCAGAGTAAATTGATAGAGACTTAGGATTGCCTTGCACTCAGGGTTGGCATTTGCCATGGCAATTTTGTTTAACACTTTTCGTCCTTCAGAACTTTCAGTTTGCTTTTTGAGTGCATTTTTTAATCTATCAACAGATTCTATGAAAGACTCTTTTGCTCCTTGCTTAATATTAGCGAAGTTTTGTGTAGAGAGGGAATTGTCAGGGGTGAGGAGTAAGGCTGTTTTTGCCACAGTGGCAGTATCTTGTAGTGTCGTTTCAGGTAGTAATTGGGCTTGGTCAGTGGGCTTTTGGAAGTTCCTCTCTCCAGCTAGTTGTTCTACTGAAAAAGTTTGTTTATTTGGATCTTTAGAGCATGCATCGGACAACATGAGATTTTTTTCCAGCGCCTGTCCCATAGCATGTACTCAGTGAGCGTAAGGAGACAGTACACTATGTTTTTGATGTCATGTGGAACAAGAACATGCGCAGAGAAGGTGGCTTCCAAAAGATTTTTAAATTAATAAGAGATCCGGCCATGCTCCTTGGCCGCCTTACAGAGATCTCTAAGCTCCCCATAGGGGAGAGGCTCCCACAGGGCATATGATGATGTTACCCTTCTCCCCTTCTTGCGGCTGACTGGGAAGGCTGTGATCCTATCAGCCAGTTCCCAGTCTCCCTCCCGGGTGGCCTCGTTTTGGGTCTTCGCCCAGCGATCCTCAACCTCAGGGTATGAGTCTGAGTTGAGGAATTGCTACTCTCATCCTCCAAAGAGCATGGAGAGCGCTGGATGGTGGAGCGAGACCTTTTTGGGCATAGCGAAGATGCCAGGTGGTGGGTGGCAGTGGAGGCCAAGATGGCCTCCTTCCGGTTCCCGTCAGGGCCACTTCTGGTCCTAGTGTCATGGGAACCAGAAGTGGGATGGGCCATGGGGGAGGTGTCAACCGTGGAGGAGGCGTGCATGGCGTCCTCAACAGGAAAGGGTTTTCCGATGGAGGGGGAGGATGCAGATGTGCTTACACCTATTGATGATGCGGGAGGGGGGGGGAGCCGGGCACAATGGAGGGCACGGGAAGCGGCGGAGGAGAGACCGGGAAAGTGGCCATTTTGGGGTGGAAGGGTGAGAAAACTTGGGTAAGAAAGACGCAAAATGGTGGGGCTGGCTGCATTACCAGAACCATTTTGTGGGGAACTAACAATGGGCAAAACTGGGTAAGTGGGCATAGGTAGGAGGTTGAGGGATTGATCGTGGCATGGCCAGTGCCACTCTGGCAAGGGGAGAGAGGGGATTGGGGGGTGTCAGGGAGACAGAGGCAACCCTGTGCATCATGGTGACCACCACCCGCCAATCACCCCTCAGGCAGGGAAGAGGGCTTAGAAGCACAGGGAGAAGAAAGAGGGGAAGGGGTTTTTAATGAGGGACACGAAACACTTGATTTATGAGACAAAGGAAAGAACTTCACAACTGAAAGCCCAAAAAGAACCCAAGTTACCAGATTAGGAAGACGTTTAAAAACCCAATGAAAAAATGTTTCAAATTCCCCTTTCGATAACTTAAGAAGAAGAGTGCTCACAACTTGGTGGTATACATCTCATTGAGGAGAGCTGAGCATAGGACAGCT
Source organism: Toxostoma redivivum (assembly GCA_013397375.1). Taxonomy (NCBI): domain Eukaryota; kingdom Metazoa; phylum Chordata; class Aves; order Passeriformes; family Mimidae; genus Toxostoma; species Toxostoma redivivum. The sequence continues at coordinate 16,574 of VXBI01001022.1, forward strand.
CAATTTGTTTCCCATCCTCAAACCTCCTATTTCCCACCCAGCAATAAAAGGAGGAACTGAAAGGAAAAGGCCCCAAAATTTAAAACTCCTTTGCTTTTCTTCAGGCAAACTGAAGCCTGCTGGGCCAAAGCAACACTGCTGGGGGGTCATTGGGCCATCGACCGGTTTTCTGTGGTGTTGCTGAAGGTCCCAGTCGCCCTGCAGATGGCTCTCACTTAAACGAGGGGAGCCCTCCTTGGGCAGCTGGCCACCTAAGAGCGAGTTGATTCCTGCAGCGAGGCTGCAGGAGATGCTTCTCCAGGAAACCTCTCAAGAGAGGTCCCTGGTTCAAGTGCCAGCTGTTGCAGCTGGCCCTGGGGCGGTGGTGGACCGCCATGATGTTCTAGAGAAGCATCCTAGGGAGGACCTCCTCAAGGCGCAGGCACATCCTCCTTCCTCGCTCCTGGGCAGAGAGTGATTACAGCTCTTTTGCGAGCTCTCTGCTTCAGCCCATGCAGGATGAAAGAAACAGTAGCCCTTGTGAACATTGCTTTAATCTTCTTCCTTGAAAAGGCCCATGGACAAACTGGCTTAAGGAGACTGAGGAGCAGGGTTGATATAGGAGAGCCAGGGGGTAGGGTAGAGCAGCAAACAAATCATCTGAGGGCTCAGGGGAGGTACAAAGGGAGAAGGGCCAATGGGGTACAGGCAATTTACATGACACAGGGCGGGGGGCGGGGCATGCCAGGAGTAACTTTTTGTAACCATTACCACGAGAGAGAGCCAAAGGGCATAACCTCCAGGGGAGAGACCTAGCTTTTTCCTCTGAGGTTTTCAGCCTCCACAGGAAGGGACTTACTTTAAAGATCATCCAGTTCCCACACCCCTCCTGTGGGTAGGGACACCTTCCACTAAACCACGAGTTGGAATATTTTTTTTAGCTCATTCACTTTATATTTGTTATAAAAATTGTACCAGGGCTGTGGCTACATCTCAAATGTAAATAGTGCACTTGTATACTACACCAATTTATGGAGTGGGTGTCTGTGTGATGGATTAGTAAAATTCCACAGCATGTTTTAGGAATCAAACACAGACTCTTTATCGAAGTGTTCAGACACATCAAGTGTATTATAAGTTTGCTCTCAGTATAAAAAGCAGATTAAAATGTTAATTTTTGGTCTCAGCATGTCTTTGGTTCAAGCACATTAACCATCTTTTTTGCCTTTATGTTTTCAAAAGAATGACTTGTTTATAACAGGCTTAGGCAAGCTGGTGTTGGAAAGGGAATATAACCCTTTCTTTTATTAAATATTGAGATCTAGACTTCCCTGTTAGAAGTACAAGCACTGGATTTATTTATGCCAGAGGAGTGAACACAAAACCCAGAGCACACAGAGGAAAGTCCAGCAGTTTCCTTGAGCAGTAATAACCACTGAACCAGGGCAGCAGCAGCTAATCCTCCCAGCACTGGTGTCTTTTTTCCTAGCCCAGTCCATGTGCCTGGAGTCACACACTGGAACTGAATTCTGATCACCAGCACAGGGCAAGAGGTTCAGGATGGCTTTCCAGGAGGAAAAGGCCACACTGCTACCAAATCACTGCCCAGCCCCTCCTGCCCCCTCACCCCTGCTCTCCACAAGCCATATCCTGGGTTTATCTGCTCAATAACAATTCATTCTACAATGAATGCATGTTCTGTGTGCAGTGCTACAGCAACCTAAAATTCTGTGAAGCAAGAATTAACTTCTCAGGTCTCCCAGTTGATTCTTGGAAACCCATTAAGGAATCAGGCAAGGTGCCTATGGGGACTTGCAAATGAAAGAAGCAAGTGTTCTTTACTTAAATTGTCCATATCAGCATAAACAACCAACATTTGCTGGGGAATCAAGTGATCTTGGTAACTCATTGGCATCACACATTGTATTTTTCTCTGTTAAAATGTCACGAGCTAATTCTTGGTGCAGAAAGGATTGGTCTCGGGGCAGTTTGCACAGATCTGTCCCCCAGCAGCTGTGCAATATTGCCATTTTCAGAAGACTTACCAGCATTGCTATCTAAGGATCTTTCCTGGGCTGCATGATCCAGAGGTAGACACAACAAATTCTCCTCTGTAAATGTCAGCACTTGCACTCAGCAAGCTCTGGTTTCCCATTAACACACAGATGGAGGATCAGACCAGAGATCAAATGTCAGAGTTACCAACAGCAGGAAATTAAATCAGTTTAGATGGAAGCAAAAAAGAAAAAAAAACCTGAAGCTTTTTTTTCCTAATTATATCTCTAGTTTCATGCAACATAAGTTTAAGGTCAAGAGAGTAGATGGAGGTTTTGAAAGGAGTCCTGACTGTTAATAAATCGTGGCTACCTTGGTGCATCCAAAGGAAACTGCTGGGAGGCTGGGGATGGAGGCTGGACAAATTCACCTAGGAGAGCCTGAGGAGATGACTCAGCTGTCAGAGGTGGTGGGAAGCTGAATTCACTGCTCCCACCAGTAGTGGCCTCTACCTCCACCAGCTGCAGAGCCCAGCCAGCATTGCCCACCTCTTACTGAAGACAAAGCGCAGACGTGTGACACCCTCTCACAACATGCTTGGCAGAGATTGGCATCCCTGCTAGCCAGAGTTTGTGTCAGGGCTGCAATTGGAGCTGGACATGGTTTGGCACTGGCTTAGCAAGGAAATAATTGCATCCTTCTACAGCTGTGCAGGAGAACCCCCTGTTCTGCACAGTCTTACACCAGTATATTGTGCTAAGTGCCTTTTCCCCATTCGAGCAAATGAGCACTGAAACATTTATCAAACACCTGGTAAGTTCAGATTTCATTTTTGCTACCTATTCATTTGGCATCCAATTCATATCCTCTTGTCTGTCAGCACTGGCCACCTCTCTGAAGCAGGTTTTGAACTTCAGGTGTGTCTCAGCCTTCCCACTCTGGTGGGTTTTTCTCCTCTCTAGTTTTCTAAAAGACTTCCCAAAGCAAGGAAATGGGGAGGATGCAATAACTTTCAAAGTCACCTTCAGGAGAAAAGAATGCAGAGCCCAGACTAAACACACATTTAATTTCTTTGCAGCATTGTAAGGGCTCAGAGAAAACAGAAGGCAGGATCTGGAACAAGAGTTACAGCCCTAGAATTACACAGTGCATGAGCTGTGGACACACATTTACAGTTGTTCAGACTGTGTATGTGAAACCTTGCATGAACAACATATTTGCTGTACAATGTTAGCAAGTGTCAAGCACCAGTGCATGCCCAGAAACAGTGGCAAACAGAGCTGGGAGTCCAAAAATCACACCATGGCCTGCTAGGAAAAAAAAAAAAAAAAAGGCAGCTCAAGCTCTTGGCCTTGTTCTTCATGCTTCTTTGGTTCTGTATTTGGAATACAAGCAGTACAGAACTCGCATTATAGCCTTCGTATCTCCGTTCACAATATCTGTGGATACACAAACCAGAGACAACAAAACCAGATGGGAAGTATTAGCAATCCCTGGAACAGGATGAGACTGCACCTGCCAGATATTCTCCCACCTTGCCCCAATTATAATGTGAACTTGGACAATGGAATTGCGACAGGAAGCAAAACAGGAACTACAGAGGTAGAAACTAATAATTTATTAAATTAACTTGAAGAAAAGGGACTTCTGCTGCACTCTATTGCTGGAAGAAAAATAAGGGCAAATAATGCAGAGTAAGAAATTCACTAGCAAAGAACAGAATAGATTATTTTATAGGGCTTTTTATCTTGAGGCTTTTTATGATTATTCTGTGTCAGGAATCATGTTAGAATTACCAGATAATTTGTTGTTGTTGTTGTTGTTGTTCCATCATGTTTTGCTGCCATTTGATGCATTGATTTTTTTGGGGCTTTTTTGTTTGTTTGTTTGTTGTGGTCTTTTTTCATTTAGTTTTCAGCTTCTTTTTTCTTGGCTATATAAACTGCTCTTTTATTTAAAAGTTGCAGTGGGAGAGGGTAATGGATTCAGAGCATTTACTGTTCTTCTTAGGGTGCTGTAAATCACTGGGAGAAAGACTAACAAAGAAACACTAGTAAAATGAGATCCTTGAGGAGTCTAAATAGTGTAGCTGTAGCAAGGACCCCTAAATCATATTAAGTTCACTCACTAGCTGAGAATTTCCCAGTGAAGCTAAAGGACTTGCAGATGTTGACACCAGTATTTCTTATACTGATCAGCTCTGTGTTTGAGGCAGTGCAGAACAGCCAAAGGGGAGGAAAGAAAGCACAGATTTATTTCTTTTCACACAAAAGGTGGATCTCAGCATGGAGACCTGAGCCCACACCGATTACTCTGTTAATGTTAACATAAATAAAAGCTCTTTAGCTTTCCAGGCTCCTAGCTCTGTGCAGCACAGCAAAAAGCCCACAATTCATGAGTGCCTAGCATGCAAACTGCTGACATCACCAAAGCAGTAGTGGGAAAAGAGAACAAAAGGAAAAACAAAGGAAGCCTTAAATCTTCTCTTTCCCTCTCCATGATACCATGTGTTATGTACCCAACATGTGCATCCACTCAGGAATAACAGGGAGCTAGAACTGGAAGAATGCCTTTTATTTTTAATAGAGATCTGACTTCCTTGTTCAGCAACAAGCTTGTAGAGAAATGCTGGGATTTTGTGCCCCGCAAGATGTCAGACGTTGCAACCACAGCATCACCCATTAATTAACCACCTCCCTCATCCTGCCAGGAGCTGGCACCAAATTTTTCTGTGGAGTATTTTAATTGGAAAACTGAACTCATCCAAATGTAGCTTTTTTGTTTGTTTGTTTGTTTTTGTGGTGAAGAAAGAAAGAGGAGCATGCATATACATTGATTCAGTCATGGAAGCATTCACTTGAAAGAAGGATCAAGTTTCAGCTCCCAGGTCTGAACCAAGCATAGCAGAGACTAAAAACCTTTGACTTTCATAGTCAGGAGACTGACCAACCACTCTTCTGAGTTTGAATAGAGTGATCAGTGTTTCTGATTTTCCAGAGAAATTCTTCAAGGTATCTTCCCACATAAACAAGCTTGCTTTTAATGCCCTGAAAGATTTTATGAGATAGGAAAATAGCTTTTCCTCCAGCTCAGATGCTGTAATTTCCCTATGAACTGTCACTGGTTTAAATCTTTAACAAATACTGAATTCCTAAACAGTTTAAGTTTAGTGTAGAGTTATTAAATTTATAACAATCCAACTTTTTTAGTATAGAAATAATGATTTTTAAAAAATCTTATTACCTCTACCATTCATTCTGCATGAGGAGCTGTAGGGCAGCCATATAATGAAATGTGTCAGTGTCATTTCCAGAACCTGCTTCCTGCAATTACCCAAATTTTGCTAAGCTAGGATGTTAGCAATTCTATTCCAGACAAGTTTGCTTGTCATGACTCACCTTCAGAGTTCACAGAAAAATTCAGAAGACCTCCCTCTGCTAGCAACTCCAATGCCAGGTTAACATTGTGGAGCTGTTGGAGAGGGAGATATATTAATATACCCGACAATATTTTCTAACCAACAGAAAGTTTAAAAAAATATTTCTCTAGTAGCTGAAGATACTGATTCATAAATATGTACTTGTACTTCCTCTTCTTAGTTTTGATGAAGTGCTCTTCAGAATTTTTACCAATTATCATATAAAATTAGATGTAAAATCCAACTCCAGCAAAACATATCCCATGAGGTTGGGCAGAAGCATCTATTTATTTTAAAATAGACCATGCATGTGAAAGACTTGTGTTAATGGCAAAAACAGACTAGATTCCTAATGGATCTAATGGATGCATGTAATCTATTTCTGAGTATTTTGAAACAATGCCCATATGCTTGCCACACTTGGAACAAATGAAAAGGAAAAAGTTCTCTATATTTCATTCAGAATTTCAAAGATCAGGTATGCTTGTTAGCAGAAGTTTCTACTTCTAAAATGACTGTTCACATTAAGAGTAGTGGTGATACCCTTAATAACACTCATCAGAAATAAAGAACACATCAATGAATGAAGGCTGAGGGGTTTTTCTCATTTTTCCTCACTACTTTTTCTCTTCCTTCTTCACAAGGGATAAAGCAGCATCACACAGGTAAGCAATAGTTGTAATTGATTTTTCAAAAGTAATATTCCCTTCTAACAGCTTAAGGATAGTTGTTTACTTGGCTGGTAATTAGCAATTTCCCTTCTTTTAAAGGAGCAACAAGACCTGAATGAACTTCAGATTGAGTCTTGTCTCTTCCTGCCTTCCCTGAGTTACTGAGCAATTTATCCTTTGGGAGGCTGCTGTTCCCTGTTATGTCGTGACAACAAGCACAGGAGTCCCCCTGCATAAGCCAAGCAAAACCCCTGTGCTCTGAAGTGAAGCAACAGATTTATGTTTCATTTGGTTCTCTGGTTTACAGGTAACTGAGACTGTCTGTTTGGATTCAGGTTTGTTTTCTTCCTCTGAGAGTCAGCAGACAGGAGAGTTAAGCCCATGCAGTTCTACACAATTTGCCTATCAGAATGAATAAATCTAATGTTTCCTTAGTGAACCAGCACAGGCAAAAAGGGCACATTTCCCTCTCTGTAATGCATTGGGGATTTTCAAGGAATGACAACATGCACATTTCAAAAAGCATCTTCAGACAGAAATACCGATAATTACATAAGAAAGGAAGCCTTGGAAATAAGGTGCTTTGTCCAGTTGTGCTTCCTGACTCAAAAGAGCTGGACAGTTTTCTAGAATTTACAACTGGACAGCAGCCAGGACATCTGGGGTGTTTCAGCTCTGGGCCTGTTTTGGCGAAAGTACTGAGTTCACACAGTTTTGATAAGCACACAAGCCCTCCAACATCATCATCTCCATCTCCTGACTGCACAGATATCACCCCTAGTTCCAGCCTGAACTATTTTGTGATCATTTTCTTTGTCACAGAAAACGCACACCTTTTACACTCATGAGCACCCAGAGCTGCATTTCTTTACAGTTACTTGTAAATGCCCCCAAAAACCCTGCAGCAAACCCACCCCTGTGCATTGTTGTCTTCTTGCACCTCACAATTGATCATCTCCTGAATTTCAGTCATGGAATAGTTTTGATTGGAAGGAACTGTAAGGTGGATGCACCACACTGATCCCAACAGTGCATGTGGTTGTCACCATTCCAAGAACAAATGAGATCTTTTAAATCCCAGAAAAGGCTACATCTTTATACTTTACTGCACCAATTAATGTCTAAAATGACAGGGAGTTAGAAAGCACAGGGGAATTGAAAGACATGTTTTGTGTACAAATGACAGCTGAACTATGGTCGATCGATATTTTTAGTTGTAGTGTCATCCTGCTTTTCATTTTGTAATGAGCATCAGAGGAGAAACAAATGGGAAACACCACTTTGTCAAACTGTTCCACAGCAAGTCCAGTCCTTGGGAGTAACTTTGCTAAAATGAAATTACTACATTTTGTAAATGTAGTTCATTTTATGTAAAGAATTGTACTGAAGCAGTACCCAGTCCCATTCTATTCTTCTCTAATTCCAGTGATGGGCAGGTAAGAACTAGGAAGTCTGAGTTTTGATTTGTACCAGAATTTTAGGGCTATCTCATTTCCAGAAAGACATCTGTGAGGCTAGAATAGAGCTGAACCTAAAAGAAAATTGTTATTCTTGAAATTTTGAATAAGAAAATATTCAGACTTCCTCTGAATAAAGGTAATGGAAATGTTAAAAATTTCTGTCTAACTCAATGGGAACAGATCAAACAATTTTGAAAACTGAGTGGAAGAGAAAGGGAAGAAAAACAATTCCAGGGAAATGCTTTGATTTCGTCTGATTCAAACCCTCAAAATATATTTTCCCTGTTCATAGATTTAAAAAAAAGAACAAAAAACCACCTTATTTTCCTAATACTTTAAACAGTTGCCAACTGACAGAAGTGAAATTTTGATGATATTTGAACCTAGGTGTCAAACAATTGAGCTTTCAAACTTTCTGATGAAAAGCTCCATGGGAATATTTATTTGTTAATATAGGACCTCTGAGAATTTTTGCTACAAATAAATATTGCCCAGGGGCATTAGCTGTGCTAAGGTTGGGAATAAGATGAAAGCTTCTTCTGCACAGGGAAGCCGTAATGCAAACCATGCCAGAGGAGAGATTTTCTTCTCTGGCAGCTCTCAAGCAAAAAAGATCTGACACATTTCAATTCCAGAGATTTGAGCACAAACCAGGAAAAATAGCTGCAGTTTCAGGATTTTCAGAGCTACTCAGTGACCCAAATGAAAAAAAGCCTACCCACACCAGAGACAATCTGAAAATACCTCAAATATCTCAAAATATATCAACATTCCAGACCTGTGGAGGAGGCAGCCCAGCACACACTTCCTTCTGGCTGGTGACAGCTTTTACTTTTAAAGCACAGATGAAATCTGCCCAGTAGAGGTGGAAAAAGATGCCAAGCAGGTCTGGTTGAGTATATTACAGCCCCCAGCCTCGGGGGAGGAAAGGATGTAAACTCTCAAGAGCTTCCCAAACACAGAAGGAGCCTTCAAAATGTTCTGGCCATGCCTTGATTAAGGAATATTTTTAGGGCAGCATAAAGAAACTCACAGGGATCCAGTTCTGCTACCCAAGAGGTGTCATCCTCTTCAAGCCCTGCTTGCAGGACAGACTGGTAGAAGAGAACACACCCATTCCCCACAACTCAGAGCCCTGGATTTCACCAGAAGGCTGCAGAAGCATGGCCATGCCAAACAAATGCAAGTAACAGGTGTTTGCCTCCCATGAGGTTCTAATTTTGAAGTGGACACCGACCTGTTCTGAGATATTTTGACAGCACCAAGAGCCTGTGCTGGCACAGCCCCAGACCCATCTCCTGCAAACACTGTGGGCATGGGATTTCACACACAGCAGCAGCAGTGGAAGCAAGAGGCAGAACACACAGTTTGATGGCTCAAGCTCTAAATAATTAGATAACAACTTACCATCTCCATGGTGCTGGCTGGAGTCAGGAAGAAATTCCTTAAATTCAGAAAGTAACCCTCTAGTTGTCCAATTAAGAGAAGTAAGATAACCCCATCTGAAAACTAGATAAGAATTACCTGAAAATTATTTGGCTTTAGTAAACTATTCCAGTAAATGCCATTCTAGCAATAAAGCAATTTAAATGTTACTTGGGCAAGCAGACTCAGCTCCCTCAACCTCTTCCACAGTGAACTTCATATTTAGTTAGATAAGGCTCCCAAATTCATACTTGTGAAAATATAACCTTGTGAAAGGACAGCTATTTAAAAAAACCTATTACAAATATGAAAATACTTCAGATGAGCACAAATACATAACTATGAATAGCAGAAAATTGTGCCTAGTTATGTATGACAAAACACTTGAAAATCTTCTTTTCTTACAGTTTCCCACTGGAAAAATGCAGAAGAGCACCCTGTTTACCAGAGCCCGGAGTGCTCAGCCCAAATTCTCTTGCAATTCCATACTCTAAAGAAACTCTGCATTCAGAGGATGAGACTTTGAAATGTGATGAAAATAAGGCCTTCATACTACGAAGCAAATGCAGCATCAACAATCACTTAATACAGGAATAAACTTGGGTTTCATTTTAATGTACAGGACACCTTTATTTCCACCCTGACAAAGGGAGCACCCTTAGGAGTTGGGCAGACTCTGAAAATCACTCCCTGTAGCATTACGAGGGCAGCATTCATTACAAATGTTGCATTTTTGCATTATTAGCTTCAGAAACTTCAGAGACCAAAGCTTGATATCTTCACCTAAACCTGGAAATCATTATGTTGCCAAATTTCAAATTAAAGTAATAAAAAGGAGGAGTTCTTAATGGTGAGAGAAAACACCCTGATAAAACATGGGTAACATGCAGCTTGGAGCACACTACCTGAGATTCAATGTCTTTCACATTTAATCCTAATTTTCCAACATGCTGGTCAACAAATTGTAAAAGTGCCTAAAGAAAAAAAGAAAGGGAAAAAAGGGGGAAAGGAATAAATAACTTTTTCAGTATTTAAGTTTGGCCTAACAGTTTTTGATGTCCACTAAAAAAGTAAATTACCTTTTTTACAGCATCCAGTTTATCTGGAGCACAGCTAAATAATTCATCAAAGGCATCATTTTCTGTATCAAAACAACATTAATTGGTTTTACTTTGAATAACTGAGAGATCAGAGCTTTAATGTGGCTTCAGAAGGAGAAAGGTATTTGCAACTTACAGTCCAAGGAGGAAAAGAGTAGCAGGGAGGCAGAGAAAGATGTTTATCAGAGGACTTCCCTTCAGCCTGACCACGTCAGAGGAAAAAATTTACTTTATTCAGCTCTGTAATTTTCACCTGCAGAGGTTCTCAGTTTGTGCTGCCACCAGTCTGAGTCTGGCTAAGTTTCACTTTGCTATGGTTTTTCACTTTTCACTTTTGTGTTTTTTAACCCTGAACATCTGGGATAAAATGGAGGGGGCAGAAGAGCTGTATGTTTTACTCTCTCCTCAAACAGAAACATCAGTTACACCAAATTTACAGAAAAAAATCCAGCCTCCTTCCTTCAAAACACCACAAACAAGATATGGACATGCTGCCCTTAACCAGCCAGTTCTGCCATTCAGTTTAAAGTGGGCAAGCAGCTGCTGCCAGCAGAGCTGGCAGAGAACTAGCAGGAGTCTAAAGACTTCCGAGGAAATGAGATCCATCCAAGACCCTCTCTCACCTCCCCTTTCTGCCCAGGTGCAGCAAAAGCTGGATCCTTCTCTTCACCCAGCCACAACACAGCTCTGATTCAAGCATGAGCAAAATATTTGAACCACCCCGAGCCAGGAGAGGCACTCTGGCAGCACAATTAAATGAGAGCCAGCTTCTACAGCACAGGAAAGCAAAGGCAGCTCTGCTTAAGGGAAATTCCTCCCCAAAAACAGTGACAGAGAAGCCTCCTTTGTGAAAGGGATTCCTCAGGTTTCTCTGTTCTGCCTGTTTGGGGGTTGCTGCAGGAGCAGTGTCAGGAATAAGTGAATACATCAAACAAATCTGAGAGAGCCCTCTTCTGGAGCCACGCTTTGGGATTTCTCTCTTTGCTAAGAAAGCTGTGTTAAAAATAGAGAGAGAGCATCTTGAAGAGTGAATTGCAGATTTCTCTTCCCAGCAGAATCAGCCCACTACAAGAAACACCTAATTATGGGTTGGGTTTTG
>VXBI01001022.1:27731-93683 GCA_013397375.1 Toxostoma redivivum
CCCACACAAAAAAAACCTTATTTTGGGGTTGGTTTTTTTTTTTTTTTTTTTTTTTTTTTTTTTTTTTTTTTTTTTTTTTTTGGGTTTTTTTTTTTTTTTTTTTTTTGCTTGGGGCAGGGGGTGAATGTTAGAGATTTTTTCACAATTTCAGCCCATACTAGAGAACACTCAGTGGAATAAGTGATAAATAGATACCAAATCATATAGTTTTCCCCTCTGCAAAGGATGAAAATTCCAAAATAAAGGGCACAGCAGAGAATTCAAATGGTTGCCCTGGTTCTCTGGGGATGCAGAATGCTCCCTTGCAGCAGAGAAGAGCAGCTCACACGGAAGGTGAGCAGTGCCCAGACCTTTTGCAGGCTTTGCACATGGGGACAGTTTTCACCTCAAGTGTTTCCCAGCTCTCAAAAGCCCTAAGGGTAAAAGCTCTTGGGATGTTGGTTTGACTGAGCTGCCATCCACAACCAAGTACAGTGGATTTCAAAATCTCATTTGCAAATTAGGAAGGAAAGAACAAAACCCAGTAGCAACGAGAACCACAGTTCTGAAGCCTCTATAAATAGTTCCAACAGTGAAAATGGTCCATACACAAATCCAAGCTGCACTGTGCCCCCAGCCAGGTTTCTTTTTGGGTCATCAACCCATCTTCCTGCCCTGCCTCCCCTTCTATCTCTTGCCTGTAGTCCACAGGCAAAGTGACCACCCAGTTTCTGAGCTGTATTCTGTTGGTATGAGCAGGCATTAACAGAAGACATTTGGAGAAAAGCACCAGGAAAAAAATCCATGAATCTCCGTTAGCTTTAGTGGGAGCATACTGATTTTATCATGGGGTAAAAATGGATCAGAACATGGTGTGTAAAAGCACATAATGAAACACTGAACTTGGCAATGCCAGCACTTACTTGACTGCTCTTCTATATTCTCTCTGGAAGTGCAATAAAAAGCAAGAATTAGAAAAATGATTCAGCAGAGCTGATCTTATTCATAAGCGTTTCTTATCTGCTATCCTGTAAAGCAGAAGATAGAGTTCAAAGTGGCATTAACTTTGTGTCAGAGTGACTTTCAATAGACATTTTTAAGTAGACTGCATATCTGGGCATAGTCTTGGAAGCATATGAGATTTTAACTGCCCACACACCAATGAACACTTATTTTATAAGCACAGTCCTCAATATCCTCTTCCAATAAGCTGCTTGTGATATTAGAGCTTGAAGATGCTCTGGCATATAAGAAAAGATAGTAGGAAAATCTGTTTCTAGTTCTTAGAATGATGTCCATATTTTTGTGGTATAGAAATTGTATCCTACTACTTAACTCCTTTAATAATGGCAGTACCTCACACAGTCAGCAAGCTAAACATTTCTTTCACAGTAAAATAAGAAAAGAACTGCCTCCTTCCTCTTTATTTAAAGACACAACAGCAACAAATTAAAAGTAGGCTTAAACCTTTGTGGCCTTAGAAAATTTCCAAATTAGTCTGGCACTGGTAAATTTACAGTCCTGGAATTTTGTTACTATATTTGTTATGAAATTCCATGGCAATGTTAAGCTTCAGGAATAATCATGCATATTGGTTTAGAGAAGTTTATATATAGAATAAATAAAGGTATCACACCATAATGCCAAACATGAAGAGGGAAATAAAAAAAAGGGGAAGAAATCAGAGAAACAGCTCATATGCATATGCATGCCTGGGCTTACACCTTTTTCATCATCATGATCCCAGCCACTTTTTGTAAGGGGGAACACACCCACAATGTTTCTTTTCTGATTGACAGTGTAAAAACCAGATCAATCCCCTCTTACTTGTTTTCTGTGATATATTCCACTGCATTTGATGTCTTTAATCCTCTGCAGGTGGTCTGTAGAAAGGACAATAAATAATGTTGGGGTTGTCACACAAAAAATGTTCCATGAACAAGCTTTCATGACCTGTTTGCTGCTTTAAATGATAATCAGAGGGCATTTATTCAATAATTCCAGTACTATTAGTACAAGTACTTTGAGAGATTTCTGCTTCCTTCTGCTCTCTTCAGTCTTCAACAGGAAATCTCTTATTTCCCCATCAAAGGAAGTCCTTGGTGTTTTCTGTTTTTCCCTTTCAGGCAGTGAAAAACATAGTGTTTACATATACTGGTGGTGCTAACTTTTTGCAATTATATCCCAAATTGTGGGGTATTCAATATTCTCCTATGGTCTCAGCATTGACTTTAAGAAACAAAATAGAGGAAGAAAGCGTGTAGATATCTGCTTGTAGAGAAAAATACCAAAATGTGACCCCAGCAGAAGGGGAGTAAAAACTCCTGTCACCTAAGGAAGAAATCTTCAACATTAAAAAAAACTTTATGATTTATGAATACGAGCTTCTATTTTAAAATATTTAGAGGCAGTAACAGCAGGATTTCTTCACTTTCTTCTTTACAGAGATCAACAGCTGCTTTCAGTTTGGACCATTCCCTTGTTTGGCTGAGGAAGAAAAACAGCACAGCGCTTTTCCCCTTTTAGAGACAGAGTATCCAAACTGAAAACTCAGTCTAATCCAGCAAATCTAGAAACTGAAAGGTGTGGTTCACAGAAAATACAAGTATCTCTTTCACAGCTGCACACACACTTCTCATAATTCTAAGCAGGTTAGCCTTGAGAAAGGACTCTAGGATCTACTGTAACAAATACTGAAACTACAAATACCTCGATGGTGATTGTCTCCACTTGAACGTTTGGAGGCAGAGCCAGGGTGGGTTCGAAGTGCTTTGCTATTGCAACCAGAAGATGCAGTGTGCTCAGTAAGTCCTTTGCCAAGATAGCTATTGAGTGTAAAGGAAGAAACCAATGCTCAGTGTGCAAAATATGTGAGCTTCCCTCCAATATCATGAATTTCCCCTGTGCAGAGGACCCCAAAGTCATGGAGGGCCATAACACAGGTGGGACACCAGACTGAGGTTTATATACTATCAAAATTTAGCAATAGCACAGCTTAAAAATGAGACACACAGAGATGCTGAGGGCTCTTAAGTGATCCACAAGCCACACACTTAGAGGAGGCAGACCCAGGCAGGGTCAGATATTTCTGTCTCACTTTTGATTCAACTAGTAATTGAAAACAGGTTGTTTAATTACTGTACTGGCAGTACATTGCCTCACAGCAGCCTCATAGCACAGGAAACCTGTGATGGATAATTTTCTTCAATTTCACTTCTGCACCTACATTCCACACTCCATTTCAGCTGACTTTCTTCCAGTTGCAAACACTTGGCCACAGCTTCCAGAATCACAGAGAGTTTCTGTCGTTGTTTTTTTTCTGTTAATGCAATCCTGTCAACATCCAGCTTGAGAGATCCTAAGTTTTCTTTTACAGAGGGTCCATAGGAAGAAGAAAGATGTATTTTAATATCATTGTAGGGAAGAAGAAAATAATTAGAAACATAAAATGACAGCAAAGCACACAAAGTCTTGTTTTAAATATTCAATATAATTTAAGAGCTCTACAAAAGGGAGAGGACTCAAGTCACTCCTTGTAACATCATCCCCCAGCCCTAGCTCTTTACCTTCCTTCTACAGAAATCCAAGGAGTGAATCTTTCCTATAGATAATGTATAAAGTCAATTTCAACTCATGTATATAAGAAATCTGAGCTCACTGCTCGGACAAGTAAATTGAAAATCAGCCAGTCCTGCTCATGCTGCTGCTCCCAACCTTGGTGGAAAGGAGATAGATTTAAAAGATGTCCCCAAAGAGAGTGAAAAGGGAAAGACAAATGTGGTAGGGACAGGAGAGATGCAGAAATAGAAATAGATAACAGGCTGTTCCAGGTCACATCTTTCTACAAGCACCACATAGTGCCAAAAACCTCTTAGATTTTTCCCAGTTCCAGTACCAGAACAGTTCTTGGGACCAAGAGCTTTTAAAATTTTGGTTGTGTTTTTGTTAATGTTTTTTTTTTTTTGTTTGGTTGGGGTTTTATTTTGGTTTTTTTTTTGTTGTTGTTATTTTTGTTTGCTTGTTTGTTTTTTGTTCTGCTTTGATTTTTAAAGGCAGGAAAGCATATATTACAATGCTGATTCCATCCGATATTTCTGGTAGCGCCACAAGCCACCTTTGTGTTCCTGGTTTATGAAACCCTCCATTTCAGAACCACTGAATTTCACACTTATAGTTAACCTTTTTATTATGTCAACCAGCAGGTAATAAGAATTTCTTAGAAGTAAAATAACCATGTAAAGCAATAGTGTTCAGAAGGGTGATTATCACAGCTGGCACCCAGTGCAGTGAGAAGTGATGGCAAGTCCCTGCTACTTCAATTCCTGAGGTTTATTCTCTGACTGGAAAGTTCCTCCTTGA
Source organism: Toxostoma redivivum (assembly GCA_013397375.1). NCBI lineage: Eukaryota > Metazoa > Chordata > Aves > Passeriformes > Mimidae > Toxostoma > Toxostoma redivivum. The sequence continues at coordinate 32,070 of VXBI01001022.1, forward strand.
GATGTCTGCAAGAACTAAACTCAAAACAGCAGCTCACCCAGGAGATGATGAAGTACCAGCCCATCATACAGGTCTTCCTCCAGACTTTTAACTACTATGTGTTCCTCTTTCAGAGTTCTGTTAATCCACTCAGTCAAGAACTGCAGGGGAAAACAAAGCAATTATATTCCTGTTGTTTAGACAGTACAGCACTTGATGCTATTTTCTGTTTCACCTATCTCTTCAGTCCCTTACCTCAGATCTTGGTTTCCTTTCAATCTCCACTTCCTTTGTGCTTTTTGGTTGTTTTAAAGAGCTAGTTTTTCCTAATTTTCCAGTGAGATAGATATCTTGCTACTTATATTCCAAGGAATTCTGTTATACAGCTGGGAAGAGAGGCCCTCTTCCCACTCCCACCAAGGAAAATGCTGCACTTCCCATCCCCTGCCTTCATCACATGTCACAGAATTCACACAAATTCAACTGCCAGGCAGAAGTTTGTAAGAAAAGAGGCTTGGTTAATTCTGTGGGTAGTTTCTTGTACTCATCCATGCTACTAGCACTCCTCCCTCTCATCTCCTGGTTTTGTTTCCTTTTTCTTTCTGCAATATTGTACCACTCAGTCCCCAAATACCTCCTTGGAACTTTCTAACATGGCAGTCCTCCCACTGGCCTTCCAATATCCTTCCTGCCTTTGCAAGGGCAAGCTGCTCAGGAAGCCAAGGTCTGGAGGGAGAGGAGCCACATGTGCTCCTAGACAGGAGAACAAAGCTCCTCAGCACTTCTCCAAGCATGTGTTTTACTCACATGTGTTGGGAGAAAGGGAAGATGACCTGGTGAAGCAGAACAGAAGAGCAGTAGCCCCAGCTGGCTGCCAACATGAACATCCCTCTTGTAAGAGGGAAGGGTATTGCTTTTACTGCTGTGATTGTTATGAGTGAGTGTCTGGAGTGGATAATATCCTTCTCACTTGCTGTAAACAGATGAGAAAATTCATAGCAGATTCCTGTAAGCTTGCCAACATTAACAAAAATGTAAGAAGGGTTTGAAGAGTCTCTGAGAAGCTTGGAACTGCACAAGCAATAAAAAGGCTTGAACTGAGAAGCTGTCAAACTGTAATACACGTCTTTTGCTAAGAAGTAACAAGAGCAGAAAGCTCTGCTCTTCGGCAGATGCTTGGGGACACTTTGGATGTGTGAGGGGCAGAGCAGCACCCCAAACACAAGAGTAGAGCCCGAGGGAAGCCAGGAAAGCAGCAAGCACTGCTGAGCACAGACCTGTGCCATCCCTCTGCTCTCCCAGCTCAACACACCACAGCCACAGCCTGCAGCTCACACAGCTCTGCTTTCTGCCCTGCTGTGGGAGCCCCACTCAGCTGCAGAGCAGAGCCTCTTGTCTAAAAACACACCTAAAAACATCTCAAAATGAGTAAACAGGGAAAGTAGAGGATACTTTGAGAAGTTTGCCGCTGGCTTCTGAATGTAACCATCTTTTATTTTACATGAAGCTGGGTATTTATAGCAGCTACAGGGAGCCATTTCGTATTTCTCAGTTCTCCAAAGCCACCTCAAAATGAAAATCTAGTGAATCAGTCTCTCTCCCCAGTGAGTTCCTTCACTTCCCTTATTCTTCCCTTGAAGATTCCTCCCTGTCCCTGTCTCCATCCCAAATTTTCTCTAGAGAAGCCATCAAATCTTTAGATTAAGAAGGTAGTCAAGGGGAACTGATGGGCACCCAGAGGACTCTGCTTCCCTCAGGACACAATTTCCATCTCCTTATCACCCAAAGAAAAGAAATTAGACAGTGATGACCCATTTCAGGTATCTCTGACAGGAAATGGATTAAGCACTGAAGCTCACAGAAATCTTCATAACTGAAGAAAACTTTTCATTTTTGGAAACCTCAAAATAACATATCCAGTCTTTCTGTAGACATTGTGCAGCACCACCTTTCAGACTTTACCTTTGGTATAACATTGTGAAAGACAAAGTTAAATCTATTTGCTCAAATGAATGCATGAATACCTAATATAGAAACATACCTACCTACATGTTTATAAATGCTACAAAATACAAACAATAACACATATCTTAAGCTGCTATTTCATAATATTTGTAACAATTTCAGCACCTCCATAATGCAAGGAGTGCTGGTTTCATAAGACACATGCCACTTTTCTTCCAGGAAGTTTCATTACATGGGCTGTGCCATTAGAGAAATTGAAACAGTGATTGAACACACCGGGGAGACTTTCAAAATTAGATGGAAATAAAGTACTTGCCTGTGGAATAGGATTCATCCTTCACAGTTACCTCAAGCAGGCAATGTACCATACAAGTGCCTGAAAGCTTTCATCCCAAATTCCTGGTGACTTGCATACTCTTCATCCCACCCCCCTCTGCTCTCTGCTAACCTTGCCAGCTGAGCCGGCTGCTGCTGAAGCCTCTTACAAATCAGTAGAGCAACCCTAAAAGTTACCATGGGATCAGTGCAGCAAACCTGCACCATATCTCTCTTTAGTCACAGCAAATGCTGACATGGGTCTGTCTGTGGTCCCAGCCCTGTGTTTTTGGCTGGATTCTCGTGTTCCACCACAATGAAAGAGCAACTGGGTGCTTCTGGTGTGGCTGACCCACACAGCCCAGGTTAGGAGAGGTGGCACATCAGAAGCCACTCAGGTTTATGTCTCCAGCAGTGCTCACTGCATTGGAAGCTTGATCCTGCATGACCCCAGCCACCCTGACACTGTGCAAAAGCTCCTCTTGGCTTGTGTGGAGCCCAAATGCCAAAAGCAGAGCTCATTCCCATCTGTAGAGAGTGGGGGGCTGGGGTCAGAGAGCTGGGCAATTTACAGGGCTGAAAGAGGTTAAAGAGCCAGGTTTCTTGTTTAACACAACTCGAGGTGGGGGTTAAACTATACAGTAAAATAAGTGGTACCTCTTTCAGTTCTGCCAGTTTGTGGTTGTTGCTTGAGGTCTGTTTTATGAGTTTCCTCTTCTCACCTATGGGTGGAAACAAACAAGATCCATCACAATTATCAGGTATGACTAAAACAAGTTTGCAGCTAAATCTGCTATCAGTTTGGTATTCCCAATATGGCTAATTGCCCTATGTAGAAACATTTATTTTTTGTTTTAATTCATTCCTTATGGGCAATAAACTGGTATAGCAGACTACTAAGCCTGCTGTTGGAAATTATGCTTCAGTGTTCTTCAAATCAGTTAAGATCTAGATGGACAATTCTAGAAAGAGGAAAACACACTTGGTCAGATCCACAGGTATGAAACTTAAATATCAGTTAAAGAACCAGCTGGACTTTGTGTTGCTTCTTCATGATCTGCCCCCAAAGAGTCAGCAGCCAAATTAGACACACAGAGCTTACTCATTTCTGATACAGCCATGGGATCACTGCTGAGAAACACACAATTCATTTGTACAGCACATTTTCTGTTTGGCCCTTCAGGTGGTTCTTTGGCCTTTTTTCTATCCAGGTTCATAAAGCACATACCTTTAGTGATGACATCCTCAGTCAAGAATCGATCAAGTGTAGAGGACTGTGTAAGTGCATTTAAAAAGTCTGGATCCATTTTCTTTAATCACTCCTGATAAACTGGTAAAAAACATTGGAGGGAAGGGAACATGAGCAAAGGCATGTACAGATCAAAATTAGTGCTAAGGAAACAAGTAAACTGAAGGGGTTTTTTATTCAGTTACTATTCCATCACTAGCTGCTTTTTTAAAAATCTGAAAACATATTTGTGTGCAAAGAAAAGGAAGTTGAAAACTATTTTCATTTTTTTCTGTTACTCATCAAAATGTAGGGAAAAAAAAGACCTGAAGACCTGAACTAAAACTTGCTTTAATTACGTTTAATTGTACTTCCCCTGTATTAGATAAGTAAAAACCTACTTCAACCAAAGTGAAAAATAAGCTTTAAGTCCCTAGGTATTAATGGATATGTGCTAGAAAATATAGAAATTATCAATAAGGAATTAAGGAATAATTAAGAAATATTAAATCAAGAACCCAGCAGTTAAGTTACTGAGACAAGTTACTACATATAAGCAGCTTCCTTTATTAGACCTGGTACAGCTGTGGGAAACAAGGACAGCTACAGGTATCTGAATAATCTCTTACAAATTCTAGCATAGAGTCGTAGAATCACTTAGATTGGAAAAAACCTCTGAGATCATTGAATCCCAACAGTGCACCCACCACTAAACCATGTTCCCAAGTGCCACATCTGCATTGCTTTTGAATCTCTCCAGGGATGGTAACTCCAACACTTCCATGGGCAGCCTATTCCAATGCTTGACCGCCCTTTCAGTGCAAAAGTTTTCCCAATATCCAACCTGACCCTCCCCTGGCACAGCTTGAGGCTGTTTCCTCTCATCCTGTCCCTGTTCCCTGGAGCAGAGCCTGACCCCCCCAGCTGTCCCCTCCTGTCAGGAGTTGTGCAGAGCCAGAAGGTTCCCCCTGAGCCTCCTTTTCTGCAGGCTGAGCCCCTTTCCCAGCTCCCTCAGCCCCTCCTGGTGCTCCAGCCCCTTCCCCAGCTCCGTTCCCTTCCCTGGACACGCTCCAGCCCCTCAGTGTCTCTCTTGTGCTGAGGTTGCCAGCAGTGCCCCAGGATCTGAGGTGTGGCCCCAGCAGTGCCAGCACAGGGGACAGTCCCTGCCCTGGCCCTGCTGCCACCCCATGGCTGGCACAGCCCAGGTGCCATTGGCCTCTTGTCCCCCTGGGCACAGCTGGGCTCATGTCCAGCCGCTGTCCCCAGCACCCCCAGGGCCTTTCCCAGCTTTCCAGCCCCTGTGTCCCAGCCTGGAGCTGCAGGGCTCGCTGTGACCCAAGGCAGGAGTGGGTGTGCCCTCGATCCCCTTGTCCAGACCATCAATAAAGATATTAAACAGGACTGGCCCCAGTGCTGAGCTCTGGGAACTCCACCTGTGACTGGTCACCATCTGGATGTGGTTCCATTCCCCACCACTCTCTGATCCCAGCCTTCCAGAGTTCCAAGAAGCAAGATGGTTCTTTATAAACTAAATGATTTAAGTGTCAGAAATCATATTACAAACTGCAACTGTACTGTGGCCTGAAGAAGGTAAAGAAATTACAGGAGGATGAGAGCTCTGGACACTTATGGCAGACTATGGTTTTAGCATGAGTAAGAGAACTCATCCTTCCCAACAGTCCAAAAATTTCTGGAAGTCAGAGCAGAGCAGATGTGATGACCAGGAAGGCTTTTATTGCTTGGCCAATGTAGAAGAGGGGATGCTGTCTGGTTTTGTGCTTTATTTTAAACAGAAAATGTGATGGTCCATATTAGAGGCCCTCAGGAGAGTTGTCCACTCTACCCAGGGTGCCCAGTTTCCTAAGGCTTCCTGTGAAATGAGAGGGAATGGCACTTTTGAAGAGCAATCCACAGCACTTAAGTGAGTGGCTAATCCTAGTTTAGGAATGGAGCTCCCACTATTCTGTTACCAGAGAGAGACCTGGTTCTGCTGCTGCAGTGAAGTGAGATGTTCCTACCACCCAGAGCCAGGCACCTGCTGAAAATCCTGTGGCACAGAACATCTCCAGTGATGTTCTGCTCATCACTTCCTCTGCTTGGTTTGGTGTTTATACCCCAAACAGCACAGAGCTGCTCTGAAGGCTTTCACACATTTCTTACAGGCTCCAGTCAAAGCGTGTTATCAACATGTATTTTAACACAGATTTTGCCAAAGCTGAGAATATCTGTAGAAAATAGCAATTGGATGCTTTTGCACATCAATCTGGTAAAACAAATTGGTACAAAATTGCCAGCGAGGCGCTAGGAGAAAGGGTCACAAGAGAATTCACTTCATTATGGTGGCAGCAAAACTGAATGCTATCTCTAAAAAGTGCTTGATAAGAAAAGATAGAAGTTGAGTGATGTAGTGCCTGAGGAACAACTGAACTGTCTGAGATAAGACTGCCCAGACGAAATTAACTGAGAGAAGTTAATTAACACAGAGCAACCCAAGGACAACTTACTTTTAAATTTAAATTTCTGACAGCAGTGATGCCTTGGGGAAGTCCAGCTCATAACAGAAATGGTCTGTGTAAACCACAGCTTACTCTCACTCAGCTTTGCAATATTTGACTTCTGTATCTCTTACTTCCTTCAACTATCAAAGTGGTGAGTGCTGCCCGCCACACCCTCAGGCTCTTTTCAGCCAAGGAACCTGAACATCAGAAGCCACTCTAAAATTTGGAAAGGCCTGAAATTTAGAATTTTCAATAATGTAGCATAATACCCTCTAGGCCTCAGTCCTGTGTGTCAGTCACAGTTAAAATTGCTACCCTGGGTAAAATTAACTGGTATCCAGCCCATGTCAGTACCTCAGGAAACAAAAAAAACCAGAACCCTAAAGGCTATAAGCAGTGCAAGGATACAGAGACACTTCCCCAAAACACTTCACCAGTCTGCAGCTCAGCCTTCCTAAAGCAAAGCAGGGGGCCTGGTCACCAGAAGCTGCCAATACATTTACTCCCCATGAAGTCCCCACTCACCCCTTGAACCCATGTCTGTCTCTCTCACCTGAGGAGGTGGAGTGTGGCTCTACATCACATGAAGCTCCATCTCCTGTTTCTTGTTCTGACCCAGCAGCTTCCCCTGAAGGCAAAGACCAGCTGATCCACATTTTTCACATCACTGTGTTAATGCTCCGTGTCACTTCTGTCCTACTACCCCAAACCCTCCATGCCCATCCCTTTCCAAAACCCAGAAAAGACAGCCTACACTTCTCCTTCCCTGGAAAACCAGCTGCTCATCCTCAGTGCTCTTTTCTGAGCTTCCTTCAGCATGATCACAGCCTTTTGGAAGTGTTATGAACCAGACCTGCCCACATTTAGAGAGGTGCACTGCAGCATCTGCAGGGGTCTCTGCTCCTCTCCTCCTAAGTCCTGTTTGCTTTTTTCATCACTACTGACTCTTTATTGGGAATTATCTGTTAGATCTCCAAGATCTTATTCCTACATAGCAACACACCATTGAGAGCCCATCATTTGTTGTATTTCAGCTTGCATTTATCAATATTGATTTCCCACAGGCATTTCAGAGCCTGAGAACTGCAGCTCTTCAGCATTCAATAGACTCATTGCTTATTGCTCATAATTAGCATTCCCAAGCAGTCCCTCATGTGGCAGTGCAGCATATTGGTGAGGCTTGGTCCCAGGCAACAGCCTTTCAGAGAACAGCATCCTGCAGGAGCATCATGGAATGGAACATGCCAGGGTTGGGACACCTCCTTGGGCGAGCTGTTTAATGAGAAACAGCAAAGGCCAGAAGAGTTGGTTCTCACACACAAATTTCCATATTTGCTGCAACCAGCCCCTGCCACCCAGCAGTTAAATTTGCTGCTCAGAGCTGTGGCTGGCATCCTGGCTTTTTTTTCAGCCCCCATCCTCCTGCACAAGTTTTTTGTCAGTACTTGGAGTACATTTTAAGAAACAACTGCTTGAATACTGACTGTACAGGCATTCCATTATGGCATCTTTCAATAAAATAGATGCTTAATTATGGGCTGTTCAAAAGGAAATGGCATTCTCTGAATTAAATGTTCATTCTCAATGCCATGGATATACAGGCTTTGCTTTAAAGGTAAGGGGGGGTTTGATTTCTTGTGGCTGCCAAGAAGTGAATTGTTCTTTGGTCAGGAGCTAGGTTATTGCACAAGCTCACAATGTCACAACTACTGATCAACAATTAATTCTCCAGTTGGATCAGAGCAGTTCACTTTTCCTCCATGAGTCTTCACAGGCTCTGGCTCCCAGATATCCCCAAGGCACCACACAAAGCACTGATGGGGGTCTCTGGCTTACAGATCAGCTGTAGAATATTCACAAGGCACTTTCCAATGCTACCGAACTGTTTCACCTGTTTCATTTCCTGTTTGAAAAGAAAAAAAGCCCTACTCTGCCTAGCTCAAACACATTTCCTAACTGGATCACACAAAGGAGGGGAAAAAAAAAACCAAATGGGAATGTTAATAGTAATATTTCCACCTTTGGGAAACCAGAATTGTAAAAGAAATAAGAAAGAAGAGAATGCACATTGTGGACCCAGTTTAAAACTTATTTTCACTTCCCTGTGTAGTACCAGACTTTTCAGGAGCCATCTTTGCTCATAAGCATCAGAAGAGATGTTATCTTAGTGAGAACAATCCACATAGACACAGAAAATCTTCAGTTAAGAACACTAATTATGAAAAAAGCCCTCTAAGGAGCCCCATTTTCCAAACTTACTATTCTCTCCTTCAGTAACTCTCCAGAAGCTCTTCCAAGACCTCGTCCCAGCAGTCAGGATGCAATTTCTGGGGGAGAGGGCTGAGGCCAGGCTCGGAGGTGTCCCATGCAGGGCAGCACAGAGCACACAGAGCACACAGGGGAAGTTGTGCCGCAGTGCTCTGCTCTCAAAAACGAAACCACGGTCCCATCCGGAACTTCACTGTCTGTGTGCTGGTCCCTGCTGCAGAGACTGAAGTCAACAGGAGTACAAGGGCAGGAAACATGCAGCCTTGCAGCTCCTGAAGCACCAGAAAGTATTTAAAAGATATGATCATTCTTGGATGGCACTGCCCAGCATGACTGGGCTACTCCCAGAGCACTTTGGCTTTGTATGTAATAAAAAGCCAGCCAAGAGCAGACAAGATCATGTTCTGATGTTGGATCCCAGAAACCTGGGATTCTTGAGCTTTCTGTGCTTTCTGGCACTGACCCCCTGGAGAGCACTGCTTTTGATGTGAAGTCTTGGAGAAGAGTTCTAAATCTGAGTGATGGAGTAAGAGTCACGGGTGTGTAGTTAAAACAAAAGTGTGTGTTTTCACATGGTGAAGGGTTTTAAATTTGAGATTTCTATAAGTATGGGACAAGATGGAAGATTTTGGGTGTTTCCTTTCTGTGTTCTTCTTCCTTCCTCTTCATGGTTTCAGGCAGTAGTTACTGGCTGGACAGTCAGTGCTGCACTGCAGGTTACAGGAGTTTGGTTCTTAGGTCAAAAATATAAATAATATAGGTGTTAATTCTCTATTGGATTGTTTAGCTTTAAGAAACCTTGTAACTAGCTAAGTTCACCTCCATTTTGCTCACTTTTAGGTGGTAGCTAGAAGTGTTGCAGAACTCTCTGTTCTTTAGATAGGATTTAATAAACAACCAAACCCAAACACAAGAAAATTCACCTCCTTCGTGCTTTTAATCCTAACTCTGAGCAAAGACAAAAAACTACAAACAAGTCACTAATTAAGTGGTGCAAATACCATCTTTACATTCCAACACACCTTTTCCTCATGCTCCTTCAAGTATTTTATAAAGCAGATCAGGACCATTCTACCTACCTGGTAAGAAGGAGAAACTTAGAAAATTAATTCATTTGTCCTTAGAGAGGAAGTTAGCCTCATCAGGACTCAAAATCCTCATGGTAAGACAAGAGTTATCTCCAGCAGGGTGTGCTGCTGCTCTTCCTCCCCTTTTACATCACTGATTAAAGAGGAAGAGCTTCCTACAAAAACCACCTCCCCTGGACATTCCCTCCAGATATGAGTTCTATTTATTAACACACCTATTTTCCTCCAAAACCTGATGTAGTGACCAGTACATGGAGTATCCAGACTTCTGCAGAATAGCAGTAGTCAATCCTGTATGAGTTGTATTTGATTTCATGCCTATGATGCCTAAAACTTTTTGTTTTTATATATTTTTCATGTATTTGTAGCTTTGCAGACTGTTAATACATGGTTATACAGTCCCTGCCCTTTCTCTTAGATTTTAGAGTAATAAGCAAACCCTTTTAACATTCCTGAAATTCTTCTGAGTCTCATTCTCAAGAAGAGAGCCTCTAACAAGGACATGTTTTGTTTTGCTACCAGAATCTGAGGCGATATCGCAGGAAAATAGGGCAAAGAAGCTCCTGGACCAGCTCCAAGGGGCTGACCCAGGGTGGGTGTTTCTGTAGGTTCTCAAAGCTCTTCTCATGCACATACTCCCACCACAAACACCTGGCCCCCACATGAAAATAGCCACTGAAGAACAATTCAAGGATTCAACAGCATGGACAAGTTCTGATAATGCATTTTTCCACTTCTCCACGTGGCCCTGCTGTATTGGAGAGCCACTTTACACTCTCTGCACACCACAGCAAACGGAAGCTCACCATTCAAAAGTTCTCCCCACACATTTTTCCATTGAGGAAAAAAAATAAGTAGAAACCATTGTGATCATTATTTGTTTATTTGAATAAATAGTACAACTGTCAAAAACCATGCATAAACACTCCTGTTGTGAATTTTAGCAAACATAGCATTGCATTGTAACTTGCTTACAGTACAGAACTCTTATTACTAAGATGGATGTCTCCAGCATATGACAAGTCCAGAATTTTATCTGCAAGGCTGGTTTTTAGTACTTAGAAATCCAGAGTAAACACTGTTAAAAACAGTAGAAAAGACTCTTAAAAATGCATTAATACTGAAAGCACTGGGGTGTGGGGAAGTTGAATAAGAAATCCTATAAGGTTTAAATTGATTTTAAAAATCTGCCACTGTTGGTTTTTCATCTTGAAAAACAGAATGCAGCTGAGGACTATCTGAGCTTTCTCTGTGGTAATACAGCTCACTGTAATTGAGTGTGTCAAGGAAATGCCCCTAAAAGTCAAGTTGTATGGACTGGAAAAGACAGACATTCATTAAGTACTTAAAAATGTGGGAGCATTAATGCTGCAGAGCATTCAGCATTCCAGATGAACTCAACAGGATTCAGACTGGCACCCATATATAAAACCTCAGTAACAGAAATATGTAATGAATACCATTTTTAACACTGACTCAGCTTTCTGAAAGGCAAAGAATTATTGTGCATGTGTCAGAAAGGTATGACAAAAGCAGGCTTTCAGAGAAGCTTCACCTACATGGCTCCTCCTGGAACCTGGGCTGGCTGGGATGAAGCCACACTTCAGTTCAGCCTACCCTGCTCACAAATCTGGTCAACAATAAATACAGTGTCTACAGAACAGGGAGCTGGCCAGACAGCCAGGAGCCAAGGAATGAAGAAAGTATTTTCCCTGTGCAACATCTACCAACAAACAAAACCACAACAGAATGGGCTGTGACACCTGATGCAGGGAGCAGTCCTGGCTGACAGGGATATTAACAGAAGGAATGCTAAAGGAGACCCATGGCTGTAGCAAGGGGGCCAGAAACACATAATTCAACAAAACAGACACTTATAACCTGTCACAACCTGCTCACCTCTGCTCACGTGCCCTGAAGGTGCCAGCTGTGTGATCCCAGCTCAGAAACAGCCATTCCCCTCTCCAAAGCCAAATCACCCTCACCAATCTCTTCTTTTTATCTTCTCTTTGCTTTTGATACTAATACTGCTTGCAGTTTCAAAAACTACATTCTCTGGAGGTCTTTTCCAGCAACTCAGAGAATATAAACAGAGCTGGCACCTCCACATCACCTGATGGAAGGGAGGTGGAATAACAACTCTGTAACAGACTTGCTTCCTGCAAATAACCCTGCATTGAACTAAAAGTTTGAGAGACCTTTCATTTCAGTGACCTTCCAGCCTCATGATGCCTTTATTTCTCAGCACAGAAGTTTGACCACTTTCATTCACCTGCCAGGAGAGCTGTCCCATCAGGTCTTAGCACCTGTGCAAGTCTCCTCTGTTGGTGCTGTGGTGGAGCTCAGTGGCCCCATCTGAACTGCACATCCACTTCTTCCAGGCTCAGGATAAACAGCAAGAGGTCAGCTCCTTCCTAAAGTACAGACATTAAAAGATTCCCCAGAGAGCCCTGCAGAGCAGAGGGGACCTGAATTTTTCATGCAAAGAAACTACAACTTCCTACCATCTTTTATTTTTAGAGCTGTGAGGGGACGTGATCCAACTAATCCAAATACTAGAACTCAGAAGCCAAAAATACAAAGCAAAGAAGCAGAAGCTCATTTCTTTCCCTTTGAGATGAAAAAATGTTTGAGAAGGGAAGAAGAAAACCCCAATTGTAAAATTATACCATTCAAATAGCATGTTTCCTCTTGAACCTGAGATCAAAAGCAAATGTTTGGTGTAAAAAAATCGATTTTTAGGGAAAGAAGATGCTGACTTACAACAGGACTCAAGTGAGCCCATGGAACAGAGCAATTCTACCTGCTCTCCTTCAGGGCACTCTGCCTAGTGTTTCATCCAAAGGAATAGCTGCCCATAAAATACAAGTTGCTGCTGTGGTACATAAAAACAGCAATCAAATCTCTCCTCTCTGTGCTCAAAGGAAAAGGGTGATATTAAACGCATATCCCACATGTCATTTACTCTGGAAATGCCAATCCCATTTCCTCCACAAAGCTCTCCCCAAAAACCCACTCAGATGGCTCCTGTTCCAGCACATTCCCTGTTTCAGAAAGGACTGGGGAAATGCACTAATCCAGCCCCTGTGTGACCAGCTCCTGACCAGCCTGACTGAAGCTGCCTGCTTAACAGGTGACAGTGGCCCTAGCAACCAAATTTCTCCTAGAAAAGAGATTAAATAAAAACTAGATATCAGAAGATTAATTGGTCATCCCATTGCAAGACTTAACTCTGTGTAAACACTGAATGGAAGTAACACTGCGTAGAAAGAGGTGAACAAAAACACTGAAGCTTTTGCCATTAGCTTCAGACAGTGCCTATAACTCCCCTCAGCCCAACCCACCCAACAGAACACACAAACCCTTATTTAATAGAAAAGGCTCAGCTTCTAAATAAATTCCAATGGTGATTTTCTATTGTCAACACACTAAGCCTGGAAAATCATCAAATGCCAGTTGCAACCAGGGAGTATGCAAAACAAAGCTTTCTGCAGAAGCAAAGAATCTCGAGCCGTGAGGAAGGTCTCATGTTTTCCCTGCTTATTAAAGTAGTTAGTGGTATATTTCCTTTCTCAAAAGAGCCTTTGTGGATTATAGCCAACAACAGATCCATTTGGCACAAGTGTGAAATACCTACACGTTTTCAAGTGACCTAGGGAATACACATGCATCATTTTCAGTGGATTGTTTTACAGACAGCTACAGAGAGAACACATCAGCTGTAGGAAGAATGCATGAAGGACATAGCATAAGGCACAATGGGAGCATGCAGAGGGTGTGTTTATTGTGACTTCTGCCTGAGGAGGGTGAAAGATGAAGAGACCTCAGCAGCTTCCAGGATCACTCAACGTTCTTGTACTTCGTGAAAAGGTTGTATAGAACCCTGAGGGTAGACTTCAGGTCCAAGTTGACAACATCTGTGGAAGAAAAAGGAGAAATCCTTAATTTGCATTTTGTTTTCCCTCATTTGTCCTGACAGGCACAGAAGTCCTCACATCTCTGAGCTGATGGAATTGTGAATAAAAAAATTAAAATCCAGATAATTCTGATCTCCCCAAGCCTTTTAAATGTCCTGTATGATGTGCTTCAAAACAGCTTTACAATCATACAGTCACAGCTAACTTCTCTCTAGGAAACAGAAGGTAATTCCCTCCCTCAGCTAGAATTGGCTACAGAGAAAGCCTGCTTCTGTCAGAGACCTGGGATAAAGGCTTTGGGAAATACTCCTGATGACTTCCCTGGCCACAGAAGCAGTGAACAAGCATCAGGCACATCCTGAGGTACTGAACCACATCCACAGCTCTGCAATGATATGGTCCATGAATTAACAAAGCCTCAATCCTTAGCGGACTTTTATTTTTAATAACCCTTCTTATCATGCTAGGCCAGGGAACAGGTCTGGAACAGCTCTTAAGAAAAGGCTTTCCTGTCAACACCTCTCCACCTATACTACAGTAAAATGCCAAGAATGCAGGGATCCTGGGGGGAGGCACAGCACAGAGAAGGCTGAAGAGGTAGAAAGAAAGTTTGGATATAACATGTAAGAAATGAGGAGGAAGAAACAAAAAATATAGAGTGAACAATATATATGGAAGCAGAAGTGAGGAAGAATAGAATTAAAAAATCATCAAAAGTCCTAGGAAAATAGCAAACTGTTAACAGACCAAGTACAATTAATGTGAGGTCCAAGGGAAACCCCCACTGTCTGCTTTGAAGAATCATTGCCAGGACCTCTCCACCCTTCCCTCCCACCCCACACTTGATACCACTCTAGCCCCCACACTTCATCTGGTACATCTCTTAAACATTCTTTGTACCCTTTTTCCTGTATTATTTTACATATTTCATTTATGATTTTCAGTTCACATTTGCAGAAGAATCTTCTCCTGCCCCAAAGAAAGATCCTAATTGCTGTGAAGTCATGCACCCTGCAAAAAGAAATGTCCTATCTGGATAACTGAAATAAGAAACTTCTAATTTTTCCAGGTATCAAACAGAAAGTTGATATAAGCCAACCCAAATTAAAACACAAGCTTAACACTGAATGTTGTCTTAATTTTTTTTTCTTTTTTTTTTCCATATTTCAGTGGTGGAAATTCCATCTCCACTCCTTGACAATGCAGACCAATGGTTAATAACCACTGTTGCAGAAGTCATGTTGTAATTCCAGTCTGCCATTTTCCTACCTTTCAGACCTTGTTATATCTTTGACTGCTGCATTAAAGAATTCAGAGTGTGCAATGCATCCTCCCTGTGTGGGCAGCTGCAATGTTCCTTACTGATCAGTGTCTAACAGGTATTTCCAAGAACAAGCATATTCTCAGCCTTTTGCTTCTTATAATAAGATAAAACATGTGCAGCCATAACATTACCAACAACAATAAAATCTTAACTGAAAGTGGCCATACACTCTAAAAGCAGTTTAAAATATTCCATTAATTTCAAACTTTCACAGTCCATAACAACCTCATTAGAGGATACTATATTAATCCACCACAACACAGTTCTGCTGCAATAACTCAGCACCAAGTTCTGCTTCTGGCCCAATCACCTGAATTTGGCTGGAAGAACAGAGAAGAAATTACCTGTATGGTCCTATTTTTGTTTACACCTGTACACAGACACACTGCAAGATTTAACAAGACTTATTTCTTGCAAGCATGGGCTATAGGGATAAAAATGATGTTTTGCTCTAGACAACATTTTTCCTTGAATCCTACAACTGAACTGGTTGGACAGCCAAGCCCACTCTCTCAGATCTCAGGGGCTGGAGCACCAGGAGAGGCTGAGGGAGCTGGAAAAGGGGCTCAGCCTGCAGAAAAGGAGGCTCAGGGGGAACCTTCTGGCTCTCCACAACTCCTGACAGGAGGGGACAGCTGGGGGGGTCAGGCTCTGCTCCAGGGAACAGGAGGAGAGGAAACAGCCTCAAGCTGTGCCAGGGGAAGGTTTCCCAATTGGATATTGGGAAAATTTCTTAACCAAAAGGGTTGTCAAGCAGCAAAACAGGCTGCCCAGGGAAGTGGTGCAGTCCCCATCCCTGGAGAATTTAGAAGCTGTGTAGATGTGGCATTTGGGGATGTGGCTTAGTGGTGCTGGGTTAATGGTTGAATTCAATGACCTTAGAGGCCTTTTCCAACCTTAGCAATTTTATGATTCCAATCCAAGAGGAATTTACTACCCAATTAATGCTAAAGGGTGTGGATTCACCTGCCAGGTTTCCCAGCCTATTGATGAACAAACAATGGATCAGAGTACAGCATTAACAGAGCATAACTATCCACAGAATGTTTTTGCAGAGCTTCAGATTCTCTGTCAAAATGAATTCTTGTTCTGTGAAACACGACTGGCATGATCTTACAAATGACACTACAGTGACAAGCCATTCCCAAGATGTGGCTGTCCTCTCCAAGGGAGCAGTTTTTCAAGAGCCACAGTGAGTTTCAGGCACACAGATACCACAGGAGCACACTCACTCCAGCAGCTGGGAACTGCTGCCAGGAATGGCCACACAGAGAAGGAAAACACAGAAAAAAAGGAGATGGCACATCCTGCAGCAGCAAAAAGCAAAAAAGGAATGTTGTATGAGCTAATTTGGCTCTCCAGCTTATATTAATATTTAAATTTTCAATCAGTAAAACACTTAAAAGCATATTTTGCTGCTTATTGAATCTACAGAAGTAAGACCTACAGTGTTTTACCATTCATGATAGTGTAAGGATATAAGAAAGCCTTATAGGAAGGTAACATCTTCTGGTTTTCATCATTCTCTTCAGCATTTTCAGCATTCATCAGGAGCACTTTTCATCCCCCAGTTTATGACAACAGTACTGACAGCATATATAAGTTGTCTTTTGCCTTTCCCCCCCTCTGCAACCATCTCCACTGTCTGTTAATCTATTTACTATCACCACTTTGTCTCATTTTAAGTCAGAACAAATGTTTCTTGGAGGGGTCCTCATTTTCCTTTGTTCTGCAGAAGATTGTGACACATACATAGTCTGTAACACCAGGAATAAAAATTGCTCATTTAGCAGTCATAAAGTTTTAATTCCTCTTTTTATCCCTAGTGCAAGGAACAATGCAGACCTCATCAATAATTAATTTTAAAGTTCAGAGACTTAAAGGGAAAACTCGGGCTTTACACTTTTAGTTCTGACTTCCACATCCACATAAATCAGGAAGATCATCTGCTACCGGTTGTCATAAAAAAAAACCCCTAAAGCCTTCCAGTTATCTGTCACTGAAATCCAGTCACAGGAATCCAGACTAGCACCAGCTGTAAGAATTACAAGAATTAGACCATGAAAAGCTTTTTGCTTGGATTGCTATTGGAAACACCAGATGAATTTATAATGTAGCACTGAACAGCTTTTGAGTGACTCCCTCCAGCTCCACTTGGACACCTCAGTGAACCTGCTCCAGTCAAGATGGGCAGGATACACCCCAGGCACAGACACTGAATCCTTGGGAAGACTCTCAGGGGGTCCATTCACAGCTCCACTTCGTGGTACTATTGCTACTCTGAATGCAATTACATTTGAGATACACCTGCTCTGATGAGTTTCTACACAGTTTAAAGCCACGTGGCACGTCCATACCTTCAGGGCGAGCTTTTGGCTTCTTCAGGCCTCCATCCTGCATCAGCTCAAAAGCAAAAGAAACATTGTGCACCTGAAAGGGATAAAGGTTTTAGAATCTCAGAGTTATATAGGCATCAAAAACCTTTAATCAATTTTTAGATGCTTTATTCTCTCCACACTTGATAATTCCATTTAAATCAATATTAAACATTTCCATGTTTAAGCACTGCAGAACCATGAAGTGCTTGATGACAGCAGTTCCTGGGCAGGCTGTGCAGAGAACCTGCAAAACAAGCTAAGCCAAACTGTTCTTAAAAGAGCTTCTGAACAAGCTCCCACAGATCACACAGGAGCATAAATTCAGAAGAAAGAAAATGGACAAAAAGGGAAAGCAAAAGAAGGTAGGTGTCTTCATTTAATCTCTCCTTTGAGTACAGAAATTATAATTTAAAGAGACCTGCATAGCTGATTTCTTGTCCACACTTACTGAAATTAGGCAAGGTAATTAGCATTATGAATTCTGTGCAGTTTTGTTACTGCACATGACAGTTCTGGAGATACATTGCTTATTACTCAGGACTTTATTAATCTCTTTTACCTGCCTTTTATCTCTTTTACTTCCTCCTCATTCATTGTGACCAAACCAATCACTTTCAATGTGGTGTTTTTTCCCCCCATACACAGAGCCTACCTCTCCTTCAATTTACAAATCCCCATTCCTCAAGGCTGAGTCTCCACATACAACTACACCATGACTTCAGGAATACTGGGTAACCTTTATGAATTTCAACCATTAATAATTCAATTGCAACCAAACAGATGCTGGCACCCTGCATTCCTACAAGGGCAAAATTTGAATACAATGGGATAAGGCAGCAAGAGAAAGCTACAAAGGATGTGTGAGAGAGGACAGAGAACCATCCCTCCCAGAGATGTACCTTTGCTGAGGGGCTGACAGCAGCAATCCCTGTGGAAGCTGTTGTGAAAACCCCATTCCAAACAGCACTCACAAAGCATTCCACCTTTTAACTTTAGCCAATGTTTACCCTGCTGACCTAGCCCCTCTCCTGCTGCAGCTCAGCCAGCACAAATCCTGCCCTCTGCACTGCAGAGCAGAATGAAAAGCAGGACTGCAGCAGGACCAGGCTCAGGGTATTCTGATATACAGAGAGCAAATATGCACAGATGCATGTGCAGGTCTGGGAACAACTGCAGACAGAGGCAAACCTTTGGCAGAGACATTAAAACACAGCCTAAACACTTTTCTCATTGTGAACTCAAGGAGGGACACAGGACAATAGAACAAGTGTGGGGCTGAGAGCAAGAGACCTGAAGAATGCTTCAGGCACTACTACAACCTAAAAAATTACTTTGGTTATGCAAAGTACTATACAGTACAGAGCACTCATTATTGTATTTATTCATCCTGGAAATTTGTAAGCTTTATGTGTTGTCTGATTTCAGGAACAGAATACTTTTCTTCCTTAACTATGGGGAATTTACCCATTTATTTCATAATTTTTAGTGGTTTTAACCATCAAATGCCACAGCCTCTCTGCTAGATCTCCAGAAGAGGATATACCAGGTTCTGTTTCACCTGCCAGAAGGAGAAAGGATAAAATACCTGGAAAAAAACATGTGATAATAATGCAGAAAGAACATAATCTGGAGTTTCTACCCACTTTTTGATCAAAACTTTCAGGTGTCAAGTAGAAGTTGTGAAGTGGAACAAAATAGTCCTCAAGGAGACCCATGAGCAAAACCAAGTAAACACCATCTGCAAACTAAAAAGAAGTATGAGGAGAAAGCATCTGTTTGTAAATCAGCATTCATAAACAAGAACAAAGGATGCTTGGCCCAAATTATGTATTTTCATTTTTTTTTAATTTTTTTTTTTGCTAGCACAGAAGTGTGAGATGGCTCAGGAGTCTGTTCTTGCTTTCCTCATGTTCATTTAATTTGCTTTAGGAATCCTGCCAACTTCACAGCAGTGGTCAAAAAATCCCCAAACTTCCTGGGAAACATGTTTGTACATTATATACCTCCAGCCCCAGTGCTACAGGATCTGTAATTTCAACCACAATCCCTCTGAAGTTTTGTGTGTTAATCATTCAAATCTTTGCCCTTAATCAAAACTTAAGTCACCCCTGTCACAGGTCGTTGAATTTCACAAAACAATTATTTCCCCCAAGTCAAAATAGATTGTTTACAGTTTCAGTAAATACTAAATAAAATCCTACATATTTTCAGCCACCCTATCCAGTGTTCCTACCAGACCAGATGGCTAATGACTGGCTAAGGGGGATAATGTTATGCAGTTCTAAGACTTCCCACTTGTCATCCTGATATGGCACGTGTGACATCCTCTAAAAAATAAATTCTTGGGTATCTCTAAGGCATGAGGCAACAATTTCTTTTGACAGATCAGATCCAGTTGCCCATTTATTTCAGCAAAGCTGTAAAATAGCAGTGAATGAATGACTAAGCCAGGCTCAAATGGATTACCCATATGCCTGGTATAATTCTCTGGATGTTGTGCTTATCATTTTGCTGACACAATAAGATAACCATCTCTCACAACTCACTAAACTCTGGAAACAGAAGTCTGGAAACAAGACTTGACTCTGCTTAGCCAAACCCATGTCTGAAAATTTGCAATTTATACAGATTACTCCAAAAAGACAAAGCCTCCTACCTGGGTTTCCAGCTCTGTTACTTCCAAATTCAGTTTATTCAAGTGTTTGTTCACAAAGGTGATCAGAGACTATTAAAAAAACCAGCAGAAACAGCAATATCAGACACTCAGTGCTGCTATGAAAGAGTTAACATAACCTTTAAAGGCATTTTTAAAAACACAATATGCTTGTTTGCTGCCTGCTTTTGCACAAATAAGATCACAGAATGCTGGGTTTGTTGCACCAGATGCCAGAACTCAGCAGATGGTGCTGTTACATGCAGCTTCCCTAGCACATCAACAAACTTCAGTGTCCTGGGAAAACCCTGTGATGACATTGGTGCCTGAAGTGAGCACTGGGTGCATTTACTGTCCCCACTAATTTTTCCAGGTTCTTGAAGGTGTCAACAGCTCAGTGTTGAGCACACAACTCTGTTCCTGGAGGGATGTGTGCAGTCAGCACACAGATTATAGCCAGGATGCAGCCCAGGCCTGGGATTTCTATTCCAGATGCAAACCCTGCCATTACAAACCAGATCTGTGAAAATGGATTGAAGCACAGAGATCTGTAACCCCACTTACACCACTTCCAGAAGGGACAAAGAGCAAAGTGTCACCACTTCTATTGTGTGGATAGAGTTAAGCTAGTTATTTATCCACTTAAAACCACTTTTTTAGAAGACATTTCAGGCTGGAAAGATAAAAATCTTCCCGAGACTTCAAAGCATTATTTTAAAAGCACACATCCTTTATTTCACACAAGGGGAAAGGACAATTTACAACACTGATCTTCACATGCTGCTCTCCTAATAAGCAGCTTAACAGCCAGGCTGGAACTATCTGATGGAACTACATGGAGTCTCTCGTATATTCCCCCAAAGCAGCAAGAGCTGGCAGAGAGAGATAAACAGCTACATTACCCCTCTGCTCTAACACAAAGCCATGTCAAAAATGTGTGGATGGATGTGCTGTGCAATGATGCTCAGCCTTAAAGGATAAGCCAAGGGACCTCAGGAATAAGTGCTTAGCACCTGGACAAAAGCAGCTCTTTTGCAAAAGCTTTATATTCAGCAAACTTCTCTAAGGGTGAATCACATTTTAGGGTACTGTGGAAAACATTGCCTGGCTTTGAAACAGTGATCCTTAGGGATAAACACCCTTTTCACTGCTTCAGATTCCTCTTCTGTTACTTGCTGGATGTTTCTGAATATCTTCCCAAAAGCACAGAACATAATGCAATGTGGAAAATAAAGCCAGGATTTTACTTTTTACCTTTTTGACTACGCTGAGCTTGTCTGGTGCGTGATCAAAAAGCGTGTCAAAGGCATCGCGCTCTGGTTTGGGGGGAAAACAATTAAAATGAGAACACCTCCAACAGCACAAGTGTGGGAAGCAGGTTTCCTGTCCAAAGCTGAGAGGTTTTTCTCCTCAGAAAGTCACGTAACACAGACCCAAGCTAAAAGTCAGCACCCTATTTTGGTGTCTGGCTACATGCCAGAGCAAACTGCCCTGGGAATTTTAGAAGTAATTGAAAATAAATACAATCACTGATTTCCCTTTTCTGCCATTCAAAATTGGTACACAAAATATATGGGTGAAAGAAAAAATAAAATGAAACACAAGTTCTGACCGTTCCCCAGTCCTAACTTAAATAGCTATGGTTGCATCCACATTCAGAGTCAAATTCACAAATTAATCTGGTTAATTTAAAATCACTGTTAGTACCCCTGATGTCAGTGAAGCTTAGAACTGAACTCAAGTAAAATCTCATTCAGCAGTGTATGATGAGCAAAACTTACAGACAGTGTAAAGATTTAAATAATGTTTCTACCTTCAAAGCACTGTCTATCAATATCTAATCCAACTATGTTTTCAACATAGTTTTTAACAGCTTTTCCATGATCAAATACTTTTTATTTACACAACACATTTTAATAGTTTTCTACTGTCAAATAAACATTTTTTATCTAAATTCCTTCGTTATCTGAAGATACATTATTTAGCCCCATAGCTCCCTGACATTACTTATTTTCCAGTGCCTTATTAATATTTAATGTAGATACCTTGCAAGAGGAGAACTTTTAGCTTTGACATATTATAATCAGCAAATAAAGAAATTACTTTTTTTCATCCTTTACAGGAGCATTAACCTTTAAAATGAGAAATTACTTAATGCCACTTAAAAAAATAAATAAATCCAAAAAAAGGAAATCTCTTGGCAGCAACACCAAAAGAAATGGGTTTTGTTTAGAAGACCAGACATACAGTTGGTAAGGCCTAAACTTCAAAGTCTAGCAAATACAGAGGAATAAGATTCTCCATGCAAAGGAATTAGATCTGGTCCTACCCATTACACTCCACATCTGCATGAAGAAACAAAACCTGCCCCTCAACACATTCCAACCTCATGGAATTGCTTAACCCATTGTCTTGATCTGCTGAAAGAAAAAAATGACCAGATTTCTGTGCCTGACACAAATCAAACAACAACAAAAAATAAATTCAGAGTCAAGTTTGTTACTTACCAAATCTTCCCATCATCATCCTGCAAGTCAGAGAATTCAAAAACATTTAGTTAGTTAATGAATAATTAGTTTGGGGAAACAAGAGAATGGCCCTAAAAGGAGTTTTCCTTCAATATGCAAACATTCAATATTCAACAACTTGTGCAGACTCAGGGGCAGAGCCCATCACAGACCAGACCCAACCTGCTGCAGGATGCCCCCAACAGAGCACCAGTGATGTCAGGGAAATCCATTTGAAATGAATGGAAATGCTTCATTACATTTTACACACAATTATGACTTCTTATCCATACTTTTTATGATAAAAGGTGAATAACTAAATGTGCTTTGTGTGCATTTCCACAAACACAATCTAAACCACACATCTTACAAGAAACAAAGCCATCTATCTCACTTTAACCTGTCTTCTCTGAAGAAAACACATTCCATGTGAATATTATGTAAATAAAACTGCCACATATGAAATACATGCATAGCCAGTGACATCACCAGACATATGCAGATATTTATCAGCTGAGAATCAGGCCCTGATTTGCACAGAGGAATTTGAAAGTATGCAGTGAATGTTGGATTCTGCTGATCACTGCATTTTCCATAGGCATACTTGTATCTGGATATAAAACACATTAAGCAGTAACCTCTTAATACTCCATAAAATATATGTATAAACACACATGTAAATCTGCAAACACCTTTCTTGCTAAAAATGTCCAAGCCCCAGCCAGCAGATCACATCTTGCAAACCACATCTGGAGGAGAGCACAAGCTCACTGCATTGTTCAAGGGCACAGGAGAGAGGGGAGGAATTTTGGCCACAAACCTGAGCCAGAGCTCTGATCCTACAAAAACCACTGTGAGATCTTTAATGTCCACACAGAGACGTTATGATCTCATTTCTGAGTGCTTCCATCTGAAAGATCTTCCCCACTAAGCACCACATGGTGCTTCATTTATCTTCAAAGCCCTGGGAAGCTGAGCCAGCTCTACAGGGAGCCAACACACTGATAAACTGAGGGAGGGCTCTTGTAAGCCCCTCTTAGAAAAGCTGCCTTCAGGCCATGTGAAGGAAAACCTCAGCTTTCAGTTGAAGCCAAAATACATGTCTAGCCTTCTCCTTATAGAAAGGACGGTAAGAAAAGAAAGCAAAGTAAGCTGGTACAAAAACAGAGAGGGAAGAGGTTTATTTATCTTTGCTGAGCTCGTCTCTCCTTGCAGTTTTAACTGTATCATTTCAGTTTAGGGAGCTATGCTGAAGAATTGCCTTTTGTCAAACTAATTCTTCCCCAAAATATCTACATTAGCCCTTCCCTTAGTAGAGAAAATAGTACAAAGCAGAAAGCAGATATATATAGCTACATCCAGTAGGCAGGGGGAAGAAAAGGCTCACAAAAGTCACTTTCAGTTAAAAGCTTCTAAGACACAAGAACTTCCAGAGGACACTTCTCCCTTGCAGTATATTTTCAGAGACCAAGTCATTTCCATGTAGTTAAAAAAGCACCACATGAAGGGATTTCATTAATTTAGCAAGGGTAGGGGAAGATTAAACTTCTCTCTCATCCTTAGGGATGGTCTCACATCCTGCACAGAAGTGTTTTGTGCTTACTCTGTCGTGGTGGTCAGCTCCTCTGAAACATGAGTGGTCTGAAGGAGGCCTTCACGTTTCTGGAAAGGAAGATGCAATTAGCAAAGGAGAAACTCATCAGGGGGTCATTCAGCATCTTTCAGAGCACCAGAGGGCAGAACTGCATGAATTCATTACATCTCACAGAGGCAGAGGTGAAACAGCCATCACAGGAGGATTCATCAGTGCCAGAAGAGTGGCACTGACCAGGCTGACAGCCAAAGGGATGTTTGGGAAATGTGTATTTACACCTATATTTGCAGCTAACTGCCTCACTAACAATTCTGCTCCCCCAACCACAATCAGCATCATGCCTGGAACACAATTTAGAGTTTGTGAGCCCCACTGAGATCCCCCCAGGGAGGCTGGTCATGTCACAGTGTCATCCAGCTGCTTGTCACATCTGGCAGCATGACTCTTCTGGGACACAAATGACACAGGTAGTATTAGTAGTTAGTTTTCTTTGGGGCTTTTTGCCTTTACTTAGAGATAGGCTTGAAGTATGATAGACAGGATTTTTGTGTTTGGACTTAGTTGTTTATTAATTCTTATCTAAAGTACAGTGAGTGCTACAGTACTTTAGTTAATAAGCTAAAAATTAAAAAATGGAGCTGCATCTTGTTTGTTACAAGGTCTTTTAAGGCGTAACTATCTAATTAACATCTATATAATTTATACTTTTGACTCAATAACTAAAACACTTGTGACCCATACTGTGGTACCTTCTATGTAACTAAAAACTACTACCTAAAACTGAGAAGGAACAAGAAGGAAGAAGAAGCAATGCCTAAGAACTTCCATTTAGTCTCATACCTATTACTGTATTTTAAAACCTCAAATTCCAAACCGCTCACAGAAGCACAGAAAGTTCAAAACTCCCAGGCTTTAGGGTTCCACCAGGGTGGCTGTTCCCATTCCAGAGCTCCAGAGCACTGGCACAGCTCTCCCAGAGCAGGCATGGCACTGGGGCCACTGCCACACACCTGACTGGGACACATCCTCCAAGGAAACACAGAGAGCACAAAAAAGCTGAGCTAATGATTTCACAATGAACAGTACTTCCCTGATACCAGGTTGTCTCTCCTTGGCATAATTTTCTGCATGAATAAGGAGTCTCTACCCAAGAGAAAGAGCATGTGTTGAGACAGTTTCAAAATACCTAAGAGGGTGGAAGTGCTTTCACCTGAGTGAAAAACTTGCTTAGCATCTCCATTGGTTCCTTTCAAAACCATGCCTGAATGGAGAAATTCTTTCCTCCCTTCTCTGTGCTCCAAAAGCTGACAGAAAGAGCTCAAATCTCAGCAGCCATCCAGGAACCAGGTCTGTCAGAATGACTATGGGGAGGGTTAAGAAAGCTTTAGGTAAACCACCCCCCAGGCACAAGCTCTGCACACCTTTACCATCTCAATCATTTTCACCAGATGAGCATCAAGCAAGAACTTATTAGAGAGAACAGCTTTGAGGAGAAACACAGTATAAGAGCCTGACAGAGAGAGGGAGGTTCAGCCAGCTCCTAAAATGATGTTTATTGCATAGATGAGGTTCCAGCAGTTGAGGGTCGTGGGTGAGCCCAGAGCTGCTGGCTATAGGCAAGCTGTGTGTCCTGAAGCTTTTTTAGTTCTGGTTACAGTGCATTATATACTTTTCATTACAGAGCATCTTAATGCATGACTACCAATGAACATCATACACAATAGCTTTTACATTTACATGTAACCTATCAAAACTGCTAAAATTACCATATTATGTTAGTGACTAGCCAATTGTCAGAGTTAGTAGTTACATGTTAAATTTTGGGGCTTGTTTTGCTGTGGAAATTCCTGAGATCTTTTCTCTACTTGCAACATTGGCTTTCTTGTTTGCCTGTGAAAATCCTTTTGTTTGGTAAAAACATCTTTTGTTTGAGGTGGATTTATCCTTTGCTCTAAGCCATAAAAGCCCCTTCCAACTCAACTTGCTCTTTGCCTTCTAGTTACCCAGTAAGACTGGCTCAGCAATTCTTTTCTTCTATATCAAAACTTGCTATAATTTCTATAGAAACTTCTGTATATCTGCAAAACTCCTCTGTTAAATTCTCGTCCTTCCCAACAACACATCCTTCCCCAGAAGCAGCTTGAGAAATGAGAATTGAAATCTAAAACGCAGCAAGAGGAACTCCTGCCCCTCCAGTGCTGGAGCAATGAAGGCAGGCAGAGCTCTGGAAGGGCGAGAGGCTGGCTGGAGCAGGGGGAGCTGTCACAGCTCCATGCTACAGAGCCCTCCCTGGGCTTTGTGCTGCCAGCTGGCCATGTCCCCACAGCCCTCCCTTCCCTATCACTCCTATCTCACCCTGCTCCCTCCAGGGAGCCGTGGGAATGGTGCCAGGAGCTTTGGGGCAAAAGCCAGCATGACAGCACGGATGGAAAAATGAGGAGGCATCTGACAGGGCAGTATTTTCCTGCATACACAACAATGCTGTCTTTATTCCATCCCACCTCATCTCTGCTTTATTAGCACAGGGCTCAGGACCTTCCAGGCACCCTGAGCCCCAGGGAGAAGATGGTGTAACCTGTGAACAAAACCTCAGTAAGTGATGACTTGTGAGTAATGCCTTCAAGTGCCTGATAAGAAGGAGGAATGGTTCCAACCGTGGCTCCCCAGCTGGTAGAAAAGGAAGCTCTGCTCCCCCTCCCAGGCAGCTGAGCATGCTACTCTCACAGCAAGCCTAGGTCTCCTGACCCTGCAATCCAAAAGCAAATATCATTCCTTGATAAAACGTTGATTCCTTCCACCACTGGCACCAGACACATTTATTCTTCATCCTGGCTTGACTCTGACCTTTCAGTCTGCAACTCAAAGGGAATTGCTGTAAAAATAACCCAGATCTCCCAGCAGCACCAAGGTGGGACATGCTGCAATTTTAAGAATGAGGCTGAGGCAAGCTAAGCATAAAAGATGACAGTTCCTGAGCCTTGCAAAAATAACCAACACAGTGCGCCTTAACGACAATTTTTACACTTAATTCTGAGAACTTTTTCATTTTCCTGAATTAGGGTATTTCTTCACTATGCAAGCTTACATTTCAAACAGCAGGCAGCAGAGTCAGCTGGAAAATCTCAGTATTTTCAATTCTCAGTGGAAACACCACCAAAACCAACAAAGTTTCTCTCATCCCTCCCCTCCTTGAGGAGGGCTGGAATGACAGGCATGTGTCGAGTGACACCAGCATTAAAGCATGTATCACCCTAGGCTCTTAACTCAGCACTTAGAGTAGCTGCTCACAGGATTTTAACTAGAAGATCCACCTAAACCCTTGCTCTGCCAGGACCCTTCTTGAATAACTTGGGCATATATTACCATGGTTACCCAATTTCCTATTTCACACAAAGAAACCAGCAAGAAAACTAATTCTGGAGGTTGATTTCAAAAAGGCTTTCAAGTTACTTCCAAGTAACTGTTTCAGGAACTCTGCTCCTGAGAGGGGCTACGTCATGGAGGACATTATGAAATAATAAAAACAAAAGTGGTTTTCTGCTGGACTGGTCTTGTAGTTGTTCCACATAATATGGAAAGACAGCTAAAGGTTCTTCCTGCCAAGGAAGGTAAAACAGAAAGTCATCTCCAAAATGCTTGCGGGTTCCTGAGCAAACTAAAGTTTGCTTTTAGTTAAACTAAACTAAGTGTAGGACCAAAAAAGGATAGTGCATTGTTTGGCAGACCCAGACTGAGCTACAGATATTTCTCAGACTCTAAATCAATTCCTTTCAATTAAAAAAAATGCAGCACATTAAGAAAGTCTCAGTCTGTCACCTCAAGATGCTAAAGGAAGAGAAGAATTTAATGGAAGGGCAGAATCACCATGGAACTGTGGAGATCTGGATAAATACCTTCCACGTAGCACAGTACTGTCATAATAT
Organism: Toxostoma redivivum; assembly: GCA_013397375.1. Lineage (NCBI taxonomy): Eukaryota > Metazoa > Chordata > Aves > Passeriformes > Mimidae > Toxostoma > Toxostoma redivivum. The sequence continues at coordinate 59,707 of VXBI01001022.1, forward strand.
TATTTCACTTTATGGATCAGGACTGTGAAAGTAAGAAAAAAAAGAGCCCACAGCACTTGCACGAGCTCCTAAGGTGTTCTACATTGCTCTGGGATGAGCTGTGGAAATGCACACATCTTGGCTGAGCAGCAACTTGCTAAACCACTTGATTTTCATGGTGAAAGCACAGTCCTTTTGGGGAAGAAGCATCAGGGATCTGCACAGTGTGAGGACAGCTCAACAAGTGGATAATGATAATCAAAGTCACCCATGAAAATGAGACTTAGTTAGCTTGGAAAATTCCAGTGTGGGTGTGTTCCTGCACCATACTCCCATAGCATCTCGCATGGTTTTCTTGCTTCAGGGTCAGTTCTGAAAGACTTGCACAGAAGTCACTTTTATTTTTAATTTACTTTAATTAACTTTTAATTAACTGTTTATTTACCCCCTCAAATGTATATCCAAGCAAAAAGAGGCATTTAAATGAACACCTCTCAGTTAACATCTTTTGTTAACTGTGATCTAGTTTGACAGAACCCTGCTCATTATTGGGATATGTCACAAGAGATCACTTAAAAAAACAAATTGGTAATAGTGGCAATAATCTCCTTAACAGTAGCTTTCTCATTTGGATTAGGAACAATCTTCACCTCATCACCATTCTGTCTGTCATTAGCATAACAAAGGCTAAACAAATTCCATTTAAAGAGATTTGTGTTACTGAACCAGCATGTATTTTTAGGATGCTGAACTGCAAAAATTCAGTTTAACAAACTATAAGGCAAAAGCTCTTTTTCCAGAACAAACATGCTCTGTTTCATACCACCCCTCGCTTTCCATTTAAATAAACAAAGCTGAAGAGCTGCAAGCTTTTCCTAGCAGTGGGTGAGGGACTGAGAGAAGCCTCCTCTTGCCAGGGCCAGCTGTACCCATGCTCATTTCCAGGACCCAGGCTCTAGATCCAAGAGCAAGAGCCTCTAGGATCTGGCTTAATCCCACTGTACCTGACTCCCTTGGGAGACACAGGTGTTGCTCTCTCTCCTGCCTAGTTTCTTGTCAGTCTTTATGTCATCCTGTTATCCTGGTCTCAAAATCCAGGGACTCTGGTGAACCAGAAGGTGTCTCCTCTATATCCCTACAACAGGAAAAGAAGTGAAAAGCTTCTCCACTGCCTTCCCTCTGCTGTAGAGGTGGATGGTTCTGAAGCTTGAACTAAGGACAAGGAAAGGGAGGCTTTCCCTCTCTACCTAATTTTTTTTTGCCTTAGCAGTCACAGAAGACACTTCACTGTACTGGGCAGAAGGAGGGTTTTAGCATCAGGGTGTGAGAGAACTGCTGACCAACTTATATTTACATATTCCTCCTTATTTTTCCAAGACAGACACAAGAAATTTAAAAATAAATCAGTCTCCTATTTACATTCATGTTACTTTACAACTAACTCACTGTTCTGAAATTCTGACTTTAGTTCTTTCAGAACTAAAGCAGTTCAAAATCACCTCCTATAGATAATGCACACCTTTATTGTGAACCAGGAGCATCCATCAATTTCTCATTACATCACATCCTGCACATCTAGAGCACCCAGGCAGGCAACCTGGAAAACACCGTTACTAAAATATAAAGCAAAATTAAGCTCATCTAATCAACCACCCCGCATCTTGTTAGGGGATCCAGGTTTGTGATAAAGTGATCCCACACCCTGTTTATCTTCTTCATTCTTGAAGGGAAACTCACAATTAGAACAGTAAATGGCACTTGCAGAGTGAGTGCCACAGCAGACAGGCTGGGCAGGAGCAGGGTGCCAGCTGGAACATTTCTGCCTGGGGTCCAGCAGCTGGGAGAAAAACTGGGTTCCCATGGGAAGCTTTCATTGGGACAGAAGGCAAGGAAAAAGAAGAAGCACCAATGCTTGAAAGTAGAGTCCTCGTGGAGGGAAAGGAAATGGTTGACACCAAGCAGAGAAAGGAATAACCAGAGCAGTATCTAGGGCAGGGGGGAAGCAGACAGGGTTCCTCAGGGCAGATCTCTTCCCCATATCTAAGGAAAGCTAACAAAAACACAAGACTGTGAAAGAAATTATGAAAGTCTATCAGGCCCGCCAAGGAAAACAACATGTCTGAGTCTGCACATGAAGTCATTGGGGAAAAACAACACTGCTAACAGGCATTCCAGACTTGGGAGATTTTATGTGCTGAAACTCATTCCTGTCCTGTTTAGGTTTCAATGGCTTCTCTGCAAAAAATGCATGGCAAAGAACTGTATTGAAATGACAGAAATTACAAGCCCAATGCCTCCTTATCCAAAATCCCATTGCATAATTTGAGCTTGCTATTGCAATAGCAAAGGGTGGCCCCAAATTACTAAAGAGGTGCTGTTCTTGGGGGCTCATTTAAGCATGTGCAATCCAAAAATGCATTCCTGGGCATGAGGCTCTCTAAACAACTGGGACACACATTTTCTGAGTGACAAGAGATGGGAGGGAGTGGGTGGGAGCAGCCCCAAATGCCCTCTGTTGGCCCCAGGAGCTGGTACTCACCCGTACAACCACCACCTGCACAGACACGTGCTCAGGCAGCCGGATGGGAGCTCGGAAATGCATGGCCAAAGCCACCAGAAGGTGGAGGATGGAAATCAAATTCTTGCCATGGATGGCTGCAGGGAACAAGGGAAATGAAGCAAGTGAAAGTTAGTGAAGAAAAGTGAAAGGATACTGAGGGGGTGTTTTAAACAAACAGCTCTGGGGTGGGAAAGGCAGTGAAAAATGGTTTTGGTCAACACAGTCTTTTTATTCTTCTTCCCCTATTTCCTGAATTAGTAAGGCCTATAGTGTAACTTCACAGGTAGCAAAGCCTAAATTCAGCCCACCCTTTAAGCCTAACTTACAAGTCCAAGCCCTCTTTGATCACAGACAGGCAGACCCAACCACTTGCTTTTCACTGCACTGGAGGAAACTGAGGAAAAGTGCTCTTAGCAGACTTCCTAAGAGATAACACATTTACTGAGACAGAAAACATGATAAGAGTCCTTACAGTCAACATTCCACTTGATTGTCCAGCCATGGGGTCGGAGTAAATCATGGACAGCTTCCAGGACCGTCTGCAACTTCTGCTTCTGACCAATTTCAGACTGTGTCACCTCCGCCACATTCAGTTTACGGTCAGCCAACTTTTCTGCGTTTGAAAAACAAACAAAATAAATGAATAAAAAAGGCAGACAAAACCTAAACTGTGTGGAGATAACAAGCACAGACCACTGGAGTCCATTAGAACTTTTCTAAGAGAATTATTTTCCTTGAAGGAAAAATAGCTGAAAGTAAAACTTTCACCAAAGTGTGTCATTCCAATAAAAATGTAACAAAACTGGTAAAGTCTGGCTGAACATGCTCATCAATCAGGTGTCAAAATATGTAGCAAATTTCAGCTAGACATCAAGCTAGCAGCAATATTAATTATACCTCCCAATTTCTTTCACAGAGGAAAAGCATTTGGCACAACACAGCCTTCACTGCACAAGGAATGAGCACAGGTGTAAAGGATTTTTTTAAAGTTAGCTTAGGACAATAAATGGGAAATATTTTGTGTGAACATTTACTTCAGCTTGATAAGCTTTATGTCAGGTTAGCTGAAAGTATGAATTTAAGCTAAAGTACATCTTCAAACCCCCAAGACTCATTGACCCAGGATTAGCTCAGTGGAACTAATTTAAACACTAAGTTGGTACAATCTTGTCATCTTGTTGACATTGTCACATCATAGTTGGTTACTTCCAAAATGAGATCATGCAGGAAAATGTGTAAAATTCCATTACTAAAATTTCAGTTCTGTTTAGTAAAATAATTATTTGTGGCCAAAGTCGTAGACAATTCATTCTTCTCTTTCTTTGTGTTGTGGCCCTTGCAAAGGAGACAGGAGCTAAAATTCTTTAAAAAAAGAAAAAGCAGGGAGCTGAGGAAGGTGGGGTAGAGTCCTCCAGCCATCAGAGCAATGGGATCAGCAATAGCTGATCTCAATTCTCTCTCCACACCCATGAAAAATGTGGCCAAATTCACCGTGCTGATCTGTCCAGGAGGTCAGGACTGGTTGGTTATATTCCAATTATATACTATTCCACTCTCTAAAATAAAAAACATGCTTCACCAAAACTATTTTCATAAAATGAGATTTTGAAGAACTTGAAGACTCTTTCAGAAGTGTTTCAGAGTTGTAAAAATTCCTCTTACTCCAATAATGGATATATTTCTGCTCTCAAGTTCAAGAATGTGCTTCTTCTGGATGTTTTATCTGAAGATAAAGATATCTTTTTTGTTTTTTAAGTGGCATCAATACAGAAGTGCTCTAGTAACCCAAAGAGAAAAGACTAGCAGGTTATCAACTAAAAAATACTTTGAACATCTTGACTGTTTCTAGCAATCTAAAGTAGGGAATTTTTATCAATATTATTTTATCAAAATTATGTAAACAAGCAAATTAATTTTTCAGTCACATATTAGGGCTCCCAGGTTAGCTGTCAGTCAGCAATGAAATTTATTTCCTTTCACACCAATATCATGTGTATCAGGCAATTCCAGCTTCTCTGAGTGGCACTGCTTGCACCTTGATAAAATGAGCTAAACAAGGAGCTCCACCTCCATCAGTCATTTACTAACATCTTATTTCAAACCACTTCAGCATAAGCCCAGTGACAAGCTGTTGTCTTTCACGTTTTTTTCTGGGCCTGGCTATCAAGACAAAACACCTCTCACTCACAAGGAATGGTTAACTACTACTTGAAGTTTAATGACCACACCTTGTTATAGTTTTTTCTGAAAGGTGAAAGAAGCTGAAGGAAGAAACAGAGACACTACTGAAGAACAGCACTAGGCTGGGGCTGAGCTCTGGTAGCTCCAGGTCAGGGGAGATGCATTTCCTCTCCAGTCACTAAACAAAGGAAATGAATAAAGCTGGTACAGTTATAGATCTCAGGCTGCAAGATGTCCAAGTCCATCTTTCCTCCTGTAAGATATGCTAAGTCTGACTGATCTGCACAGAGATCCATAGAACCATTTGGAAGGTTGGAAAAAGCCTTTAAGGTCACTGAGTCCCAGCACTAACCCAGCACTGCCAAGTCCTCCACTAAACCACATCCCCAAGTGCAACATCTGCAGGATTCCTGAACCCCTCCTGGGGTGGTGACTCCAACAGCATCCTGGGTAGCCTTTGCCAAGCTTTAACCACCCTTTTAGTGCAAAAGTTTTTTCCCAATATCCAACCTGACCCTCCCCTGGCACAGCTTGAGGCTGTTTCATCCTCTCCCTTGGGAGCAGAGCCTGACCCCCCCAGCTGTCCCCTCCTGTCAGGAGTTGTGCAGAGCCAGAAGGTTCCCCCTGAGCCTCCTTTTCTGCAGGCTGAGCCCCTTTCCCAGCTCCCTCAGCCCCTCCTGGTGCTCCAGCCCCTTCCCCAGCTCCGTTCCCTTCCCTGGACACGCTCCAGCCCCTCAGTGTCTTACTTACAAACATATTCAGGTACAACCAAGCACCTTCTAAATGCCTGCAGGCTTGAGCTGTGGCTCCACAGGGAGTGTGAGGAAGCAGTGACACCTGAGACAGCTACAGTGAACCCATTGCCAGCTGCAGAAACAGAACTGGATTCCAGCAAACATTCCCCAGTTAAAACTACCTGTACACTGCTGATCTGTACCACGTTTGGAGGCTCCTGGCTGCAGGCTAACCCAGAAGAGATAAAAGTACTCTTGTTTAATTCCTCAAGTTATTATTTTTGAGGGGTTTCAACTGCACACAAAGCTAATTATCATTAACTAATTTGAAAAGCTTGTGGATGGTCATCAAGCACATTTAAGGGGTCTGTGCACAAAATTCAGCAACCAGTGGAACCAGCAGCACTAAGTCCTCCTGCCCCACTGTGACACACACACACACCCCACAGCCCAGCCCACTCTTGAAAACACATCAGCAGTGAGCTGAAAGCAGCCTGGCTAACAAAAAAGGGTGGATTCACACAGTACTGGAAGCCTCAAGCCTCTGTTTTCTAAAAGCATCCCCATAAATCACTGCATTTTCCTGACTCTTCTCCACTGTGCTCTCTGCATCAATGCACACATTGCAGAGATGGAAGGGGGCTGCAAAATCCCAAATTCTCAACTAAGTGTATCCCCTCATGTCACTCACAGAGAAATGCACATTTTTAACACATGCTTGGTGCCATGCATTCTCTTTCTCTCTTTTTCCCCCCAAAAGTAATACTATCAGGATCTCAAAGCAGCTCTCAGCCCAAAAGCTTTCAAACTGCACTGACAAAATTTTGGACTGCACAGCTCCTGCTTGGCACCAGGAACACAAACCTCTTCACTCCTTTCCTACCCCATATTTCAGCTGTCTGGATCACAGTTATCCATGAAACAGATCCCTAGGAATCATCTGGAATTCCTCCCCTCTCAGCAGACAGCCTAGGCAGCTTTCAGTGAAGCCAACCATCTCCCTGAGATGTTGAGTCACTGCACAGTCTGCAGCTTTGGAAGAGGTTAATTTTGGGGCCCTGCCAGTCTTTGGGGTCACTTTTTCTTGTGTGGACTCACCCAGCAGCTTTTGCAGCACCTGCCCATCATAAAGGTCCTCCTCAAGCTGTTTGACAATTATTCTCTCCTCCACCAGCACATCATTAATCCAGTCAATCAGAACCTGCAAGCACAGAAAAAGGAGGCAAATGTCTAAAGCCAATTGAAATACATTCCTTTCATTCAAGGTAGTAATCAGGACTATAAAACAGGTGAACTTCAAGCATATTTATGTATTTCCAATTTGCAGAAATTAGACCTGAATTAAAAATAAAATAAAATAAAAGCATCTCATTGCCCCCTATTGCTTTTAATTCAGGTCTTCACAACAGGACAGGGCATTTTATCCTCAACTATTGCAGAACAAAAAACTACAGAATTAAAATCTTGATCAAATGGGCCTGATGCTCATTTTACAATTTCAACAGTTCCCACATGCTGACTACCATAACTACAAAAATCATTCAGTCACCTGCAAAACAGGAATAAGCATAAAGAATCTTTAAAAAGAAAAGGAACTGAGCTAAGTTTTCCAGGTGCCAAAAACAATTATTTCTGAACAGTTACAAGAAAACAAGCTTTGACTGCTTGAAGCTGGTAGTAGCATTCTCCTCCAATTTGTAACTTGGAAATTTAAATTATTTTCACAAAATAACACAGTTCTGTAGGAAGAGACACAATGTTAATTCCTGCTACTTCCTTCGTTCTATTAGAGAAGAGCCACCTAAAAACAATAAACTTCATTTAAAGATGCTGTAATCTTTAATTTTCATCATATAAAGCTGTGGATTCTTTAAGTTCACTTTCTGATCAGTCCCCATATTTCTGCCTCTTCTTGGCAGTTGTGATGGCTAAGAAAGTTCTGGGGGCTTAATATACATGAGATTGTGAAACAAAAGTAAATAAACAAAATATATGCAGGCTTGCAGTGGAAAACACCCACCTTGGGAATCCTAGGGAACATGAGCATTTGAATGTGTTGGTCATGGGGACATTCACCCTGGCTACTGATGTTCATTCAACCTGAAAACCTCAAATAAATCTGGCTAGGCTTAGTGGCCATGAAGAAGTTTACAACCCAAACATGAAATATTAATGCTTCATGTACCTCTAATCTGTATCTTTAATACTTCCAAAGCATGCTGGAAATTCACAGGGCTGAAAGTCAGCTCTAAAGATAGGGACAGGATGTCATGGCAAGTTTTAGCTGAGTGATTTGGCAAGTGCTCAATCCATGGAAAGCAAGGATCACATCAATGCCCACCTGTGTAAATCACCTTTGCCCTCTAAGCTCTCCAGAGGGATTAAAACCTCAATAATAAAAATTACTCTTCCACAGACCTGCCTTTTAAAAGTTCTTCTGATAAGTTATTCATTATTCAATATCAGCAACTAGTGTCAGAAGTGGTCCTCTCTCACACAGGCACAGGAGAGGGGAGGTGATTGAGGACAAAGGGATGCACAAGGGTGAGCTCTGCAGCATCACCACCCCATTGCTCCCCTGAGACAAGTCAGCAAAGGATTCCCACAGGGGGAAGCCAATGAGAAGCACAATACTATCTTTCACCTCTAAAACTTCACCAGTTACACAGAAAAATCAGTCCTAGATAACAAGACATCATCCAGAAAGAGATTTTCAAAGGTGACTGCCTAATTCCATAATTATACAAGCCTGAAACACATAGGCATCCATTAAAAAATCAACTGAAGAAATCAAAATCATAAGAGGTTTAGAACTTCTGTGAGATTTACAGAACACACTTTCAAAAATTATCTGAAACTCGGCAGAAGATATTTAATCATCAGATCCTATTACAGTCCCTATAAGAAGAAGTTGGCTTTTTCAAGTCCTCAAAAGCTTTGTTAAAGGAAGACTCAGGATGCTAAACTATTTGAAATCACTAATAAACATTTTAGTTTGCCCTGTGCTGAATGGTATTGAAGTCAGAATCTAGAAAATGCCAAGGAATTAAAAACAAAATAATAAAATGTAAGATCCAACATGCCATTTCCAAGACTGCAGATACATAGGAATCACAGTACAGGGTCCTAAAAAAGGAAAATACTTATACTAGGTGTTAATTAAATGCTTCACAAAAATTTAGCATTGAAAAATTTAACTAAAAAAACTACAAAAAAGACACAAATTAAACAAGTCTAGTTGTAATTGTTTTATTATTTTAATAGATTAGTACCCAAATCAAAGAATAATATTCCAAAGAACATTTGAACTTCCTTACTATTCAGATTACAACTCCAGCTCCACTAGAAAAAATGAATTTGCAAAGGGGAAAAAAAAATCCAGGTGGTTTTTTCAATAGCTATTGAAGACTGGAAAGTACTTTAATGAAAAAATCCCAAGTATTTATTTATTTCTTGATTATGTCTTGAATAGAAACCTGGAAAAAATTTTCAACACAGATTTATTTTTTTCTTAATTTTTACAGAGGAAACACCACCTTGCTTATTGAAACAACAAATGTGCAGAAATAGTTTCTGACTCTGCTTGTGGAAAATCAGCTCTCTCCAGTTCTTTGCGATTTCTCCTTCCTAAAAATGCAGAAGCAGGAAATACTCAATTACCTGAATGTCTCAAAATTTTAACAGCCTGACACAGGCACGTTGGTGCTTGCTGGGAAGCAGACAAGAGCTTTTCCCATGCATGAAAAGATGCTTAACCTTGATCTGTCTGATCTCACACTCCTCTACCCATTCCTTCCTTCTGTGCTTGCACTTCATACAGCTGCAGCTCAATATTATATTTTGGGCTCATAAAAAGCTGCTTTTCTATAGCCTTCTATAATATTTGGGGCTAGCAGTGTGATTTTAAAAATGTAATACAATATTCTTATGTCCTCACAGCCATGCCTAACATTTCATTCATATCTGCACTCATCTAAGGCACTTTTACACTGGGCCAAATGTTCAGAGGAGCTGCAAAAATTCAGAGTTCAAGGGCATAAGGACCCCACAGTCACCTCTGTACAGTAGTGGAAAAAACACAAAACAACATAAAATACATGAACACATCTGGCACAATGGGAAAACAGGAAGCCCAGCCACCAAAAACAGCACAGAAAGAAAACCTTGGCTCCAGTGACCCACTTCCCCTCAGCTTCTGGCAGAATTAGGAAGCAGAGATCAAAGGTATGAAACTGACTTCAGGGCTGAGCATGAAAGTTAATAGCAAAAATTCATATTCAGGTCTCGTGGCTGAGCACAAAGCACTGGCATCCTGTAACCAAGGGGAAGGCTTCTCGTTGCCAAAAGCAGATCACAGAGCATTTAGGGAGCTCGGTTTCATCAGCTTACATGTGACAAACCACAAGTCAAAGGACAGTGTCTTCATTTTGGTTTTCTCTTCACCTCAATAAATCTAAAAAAAGCCATAAAACCAGACACGGGAAAAGTTGGTATCTGCCAGGACAGTTAATGTTTTACTACAAATGAGAGTGTTTACTCTTTTCAGGAAGTGTTTAGAACAGCAGTGTTTGGATCTGTATAAAGTTTAGATGAGTCTTTTAGAGGCTAGAAGTTGTTGCAGTTATAAACCAATCTTACAGAAAACTTTGCAGGGGGGAAAACCACCTTTCAGCTGTGGCTTGCTGCCAGTACTCAAGGCATTTTCAGCCAGGATCCAATTCTTGCAAGTTCTAAAATTTTGCATTCAATTAGCAGAAGCTCTTTTTCATATTTTTCCTATAATACAGAAAATGAGCAAATATTGGACAACACGTAAAAGAAGCTCACATATTTCAGACACAAGAAACAGAGCATTTTGTGAATACAGTATTAATACACACATATAAATAAAACCAGTAACTCATCTCTCTTTCCCTGTTCTGAATTTTCAGCTTTAGGTCTGTTCAGCCATACACCAAATTTTCATCACACACAGGCAATGAAGTGAGTTTTAAAAAGCTGCTGGCCAGAGAGGGAACTTTGCTGAACACTTCATACTGACCATTTGTGATTATTTTTAGAAAACTGTCTGTGGTGATAGCAAACAACACTTCCAGGCATAATGCTTTTCATACGTGCAAGAAGACTTAAAGCAGGAATTTTCACATCCCCAAGCAGGCAGCCTTCAACGAGGAGATTCTCTGTATATTTGCTTTACTAAGAGAGAGGAATGAGGCTTTTTGTTGTGTTTTTCATCTGCTGGTCTGTGTATTACCACAATGCTGTACAGTCTGTCCTTCCAGATTTACAAAGGCTCTGTCAAAATCACTTCCAAATGCCCAATCCACAAATAATTCCTATGGCGTGAAGTTAGCAGAAATTAAACCAACATTTGGTGGAGACAAAGAGGTACTAAAGCAACATCAGCAGCAGATCTCTCTGCTGCTGCTTTGCACTGAGCTCCATTTACCCCACTGCATGTGACTGGCAGGACAGAAACAGCATCAGAGATGGCAAGCCCTTGGCAGTCTAACTCTGGTGCTGAAAGAGATCTGGGCTGGCCCCAATGAAACTGAGTCCCACTGCCAGCTTTGAAAAGGCACATTCCTCTCTGAGGGGAGAGAAGGAACCACTTGGAGCTATAAAATCCTCCATCTATTCAAGTTCCCATTCCCCACTAGTCCATGGAGAGCTTTCCTTTCAGGCTCTGCAGGGAAGACACTTTTCTGCTGGCTGGGTTTCTAAAGCACAGCAATTCTCATCCAGCACTGGGGCTTTGGAAAATGCCATCAACAACCAAAGAACAGAAGATAAGGAATAAATTACTCTCTTTTTTTTTGCATTATCAAAACTCTGTAGTATTGAGTTTTGCCAGCATAATTCAAACCTCTCCCTGGCTTACAGATTCACACCAACACAGTGTGAATTCACACCACTGCTGCATCTCTGTAAAAACTCTAACTGCTGAGAGGTATGCAAGTCATTAGCAATTACCCAAATTACACAGGCACTCTACAGAACACATCTCTTCTTCGAGGCTGATCCCAAGGACACTATCTCCAGTTCCACACTGCTCCCTGCACCAGGGGATACCATTCCATGGGAACCTCTCTCCTTCTGCAAGTGTGAACTGACCTAGTGACCCTGAACTGGATACTGCCATGCACTCAAACATATCCTCAAGTGCAGTTCTGGACCTGATTTTCATTCCTCCTGGAGGTTTTCAGGTTTTTAATCTGAAAAACATAACCTTGCTGGACTACAGTATCTGGAGGAGACTCAGAAACCTGTATTAAACTCAACAGGAAAATTCACAATTTAAAAGCAATTGCAGGCTCTGTGTCAAGTCTCCTGAATCACAGAGTACATCTGGTTCCTCCACTGCAATGACTCTTGTTCAGCTGATAATATCACTGCTCCACTAGCACAGAAACCACATTACATTCTGAGAGGGTAATGCAAGACCACTGCACCTTTGAGAGAATTAATGGATTTAGGTACTAACAAAGAAAGAATGTGCAGTCACTTAAATTAAACCACAATGTACTCCCAGTGAATTAGAATAACAGAAATTCGAGCACAGCTCCTTGCTAAGCTCAGTCTGATGTGGTTTTGTGATGCTAAACATGTTATTGCAATGGTAATAATAGTTCACTGGGCTTGTTTTAAAGATGTACCAGGTGAGCAGTTTGCTGAGGCATTTGCTGAAGCAGTTTACTTTGGGGAAGCAGACAGGGTGTGTGCATCAGGTTTCCAGCAGGGAATATGCCCAAGCTCAGCCCTCTCTCAGGAAATGGTGTACACTGGCCAAAGTTTTCACAGCCACACAGATAGAGCTGCATTGTCATTTCCAACAAAAATTACTTTTACAGTTGTTTTAAAGAAATGAAGGGCAAGTGTAGTGGGAAGTGTAACACCAGCACAAACACCTTTTTGAAAGAGATCACACTTATTCAGGCTCAACATCCCTTCTCTTCATGCTCAAGCTTGCACTGGGTAAACCCAACAACTTTCTGCATAGAAAAGGTTCTCCTAAACACAAGTCCTTCAAGAACAAGTCCTCTGCCATGCCAGGCAGGAACTATGGGCACTGCTGAGTCAGGAAATCTCTTTAAACATCAGCACATCTGGGCACACCTTACCAACACCTCAGGCAGGTGTGTGCAGTGACAAGACAGACCCAGAGCCACTCACCCTGACCCAGCACACAGGTAAACTGAGGGCAAAATGTAGGGCAAGAAGAATCTCAGTTCCAACTTCCCCATGACACAAGAGGTCCTCTCCTTGTCCCCTAACATTTCAGTCCTGCTCTTTCTTCTCCTGAAGCCTCACTAATGCTTTGCAAAGCTCCTTCCCAGCTTTCACAAACAGAAGGTACCTACATTTTATGTGTAGGTACTGCAGACAGACTCAAGCCAAGCACTGATCCTTGCTGTGATAATCACAAGGAGAGAAATGGACAATGGAGCTTTACTCCATAATTCCATGAGCACCCTGACATTGATCCTTTCCTTGTTCCCTCTTAGCTTGCTGTTGAGTTTCATCTCAGCTCCCATTCCAGTAACAAGTTGCCATTCCTCAACTGTGTTCTTGGGTGACCAGCTTGCAAGTTACTCCAGCTCACTAGTTAAAAGTTTGAAGAAGGACAAAACATTGATTTCCTACCTTGATCAGTTCCTTGAACTTGGGGTCTTCTTTTGAGTTAGGATCGATCATAGTGCGTTCCTCATTCTCCTCTGTGCAAGTGAGAGGGGAAACCTTAGTGAGATGCACTTCAAATGTGCTCTGCTGAAACTGCAACCACTCCACAGCACCAAGGGGCTTGTCAGCTGATAGACAGGGCACTGCCTACTCATCCTCTCAGCCAGGGGATGTCCCATGACCCAAGTGTCAGGCAATTCTAGAGACACACAAAAATAGCACAGCCCCACTTCCCCAAACCAGGATTGCCTCCCCTGACCCTCCCTATGCAGAATGCTTCAGGAAAATCCCTGTCCTCATGTGGGGCACATTCATAGTAACACACCAAAAACCACAGTGAACTACTTTTCTCCTTTCTCCTCAGCTTGGAATTTAACTTCTGATTGAAAGCACTTCTCCCAAATTGCAGCACCTGAAGAACATAGTGAGCTTAATGCACTACACTCAGTGCACTCACTGCTGAGATTTGGACTGAGAGTTTGTGTCTCCACCCTCTGGTTCCCCAAAATTTGGTCAGACATGTGCTCCTGAGTGCAGGAACTCCTCAACCTTTGATTAAGCTTATGAAATAAAATTACCCCACTCTGTATCAGCTGTGCTGGTGCATGGGGGAAGAACAGAAAATAGATTTCACTGGTGTAAAGTCTTCTATTTCTTCTGCTGATGATGTGTGTGAGAAGTACTCTCTAATGGCCAGAAGGCAGGCCATATGCATCCTATTTTTCTATTGATTTTTCAGTTCTTTCTTTCCATCAGGACAACAAAGCAGGGGTTTTGGTATCACTGTTGGTCAGGCCATTGTCACACTGCTCAGTGGAACCCTTCAAAACCTGGCAGTGACCAGCCTGCAGTGACTGCCCACTGCAGTGCCAGACTTCACTGCTGTCAGATGGGAAGCATGGCACATCCTGGGCACAAGACAGTATTTTAGGAACCAGTGTCTAACTGGTTACCTTAGACCTCACCCACACATTTGGGGACAGTACTTTCCAGAGCTCTTCATTTTTATTAAAAAATAAGACACAGATCCCTAAACACTTGAAAAATTTCCACAAACCAATGAAAAAAAGGTGAATTATTTTGCTGCCTTTCCCCCCACCCCTGTTCCTTTACTTCCTCATTACTGCCTAGGGTGAGTCAGGCAGTCTATCATAAGGAAGTGACACCCACTACACACCCAAAACACTAACCCTGAACAGGACTTGACCCTGAACAGGACATGATTTACCACAGAACTCATGTAACATTCACTGGTGATCATATCTGTGCAGGACAGGCCTTCAGCAGCAGTCCTGCATCTTCTAAAGACATCCCCAGCTTTTGTGGTGTCCAGAAGAAATCACTGGAGACACTCCTGGTGCAGACATATCAACACAGAGCAACCAACACTTTGCCCACATCTTAGGAAACACAAATGCACATCTTTGCATTTCCTACTACTCTCCTAACCAGAAAATCCAAATGACTAACGTTTTCTGGTTTTAATTTGCCCTTTTATGATTTGTCCTCATGTTTGATTTACTGTTTTATAATTAGCTAGCTTCAACCAATTCCATAGATTAGGAGACAGGTGGCCAGGAAAGACCAAAGTAGTTTATTTCAAAAAGTTTTAACACTTTTTTCTATTAAATTATGCTGTTTCTCTTGCAGAGACTCAGAGTGAGGGAATGGGGATGGACATAGAGTCCATAAACTACCTCGCCTGGCACAGCTCTTCAAACTCCATTTAACCTTTTTAATTTCTAGTCTACAAGTAACACACAACCTTTTTCAATTGTCACTTCCAATCCTCTCATTTCCAGCTGGGCAATCTGCACTCAGCAGTGAAGCAATGATGTGGGGGCCCCCTTCACAAACCATCTCTGCAGCACAAAAACTTTACCTAATAGTGTGTCCTCTGGATGGATGTCCACAGTGCTTGGGTTCATTGGTGCATTGATGGCATTTTTACCTTCTTCTTGGAGGTCACTCACTGGATAGAAGAAAAAAAAAAAAACACAAAGAGTGTAATAAATGCAAAATTGATGTATATGTAGGGGTTGGGAACGGTGTTCTTAATAACAGACAACATCTGGTAGATCCATTTCAGAACAGGACTATAGTTTATGACATGAAGAACTGCAGCCACAGTGGAAAATAAAATCAAAGTAACATCCTTTTATAGCTTCCTATTAAACAGAGCTACTCCAGAAGTGGATGGAAACTTTTAGCAAGAAACCAAATTCTGTGGTAAGAACAAGCTCAGAGTGCTTGTTTCTCCAGAAGGAAGGGGTGTGAGCTTTGTCTGCAGGATGGCCCCAACCCGAGCAGACATCAAACTGTAAAAACAAATCCCTTTTCTGACAGCATGACCACCATTCATCATCACCGTCTCCAGCTGCAGAACATGAAACTTGCTATTGGTCTTATTAAATCCTCAGAGAATTCCAGGGAGACCTACCAAATAAAGATGAAAATTAATTTAATTCCAGTGTTGCCACTTGATAAAATAGATGTGCCATGATCTGGTGAACACAAACCTGAATTTTTTTACTTCCAGCTGTCCTAAACTCATAACTCTCATTGGGATGCTCAGTAAAGCATTCTTCATAAATAAAATTAATGTTAAAATAGTTCCCTGCATGCTGCCATTAGGGAGGAACTAAACTTGAGGACAAACACTGAATAGCTCTTCAGTACTTTTACAGAACTTATCAGTAAGAAGAGCACCAGCACTGCTGTAACACTTTCACACTCTCCAAGGCACATCTCCCCTTAAACTCAGATGACACTGATTACAAGGCATGGAACCACAACAGCCCCACATTTTCAGTGACAGTTCTGTGTAAGCATGAACTAAAATGACTTTTGTGGCAGCATTTGTGGTAGTGCAGTCTCCTTTGGGAGGGGTCCCACACTCTTCAGGGAAAAACAAGGACTTCCAAATAAATTAGGTTTGCTAGGCAAACTTTTCTCAGGAAAGATAAGGAGAAATAGTTAAATAATGGTCACAGTATCCCTGCAAGCTCTCCCCTTCAAGAGCAGTTATTATTCCCTTTCCCACTGGAAAAACACACCACAGGCTTGTCATTAGCATGCAGTCTGTGAATGTTACAAAATCCTGCATCAGGACTTGCTGTTTTCCTGCCTCACAGAAGTGGAAGAGACAGAGATCCTACTGCCACAGAGGAGGACAGGAGAAAAAAATACACTGCAATTCCCACTCCTTCCCTCAAAGAAAATTCAAACAGGTGCTTAAAACAAGTTCTCACACTTCTTAATTGAAGCCCCAAGAGGTTACTTAATTCTGGTTCACAGCATGATACTGATCACCACTAAAATCCTCATTGTGGAGTGCAAGCAACAAAGCTCAGTCTCATATTTTGAGACCTGATGGTTTATGTCCCAACTGCAAACAGAACACAACATCCTCAGGCTGAGATTCAACCTCCTGAATAAACATGTAAAGTCCACAAACAAAAAAAAAAAAAAAAAGGGAGCAAGAAGGCCTCATACAACAGATCAAACCAGCTCTAACAATGTCCTTACTCAGCCCTGTTTGCATTATTCCCAGTTAGAGCTTTCTCACCCCAACAACTCCTACATTGTGATACCACCAAGAGGCACAAGACAATTCATGTGGAAACCGAAGTTTGATTTTGAAAGCCCTGCTAGGACTATAAATGCCCAAACTTTAATTAAGTCAGACTTATTTAGGAACTACCAGCCTTATTTCTAGATGTAGCACTCTTCATTATCACAGCAGTGCTGTCATTCTGGGAATGCCAAGTCTTCAGTAAGTTCAGGGCATCACTGTTCCCAGTGCTCTGCAAATGCAGAGAGCTGCTAAGTTCCTCTGGGCAGCGAATGCATGGCACAGTGTATGTATATGAAGAAAATTATGCATACATTTCAAGCCAGAATACTTCTAAATGCAGCTAAAATAGATTTACTCCCAAAAGTTCACATAAGGAGATGCACTTACTCTTTTAATATAAAAATTATCTCTACTCTTCCTAACAAAAACACCTTGTTTCTGAGCAATTTACTAAAAAGGAAGAAAACATTAATGCAGATTTGTGTATTAAACCCCCATCCCTCCTGACATGAAGAATCACATGAAACCTCCATGCTTGTCTTGTGTGCACTTGTGCCAGATCCCATGGGACCAAAACATCCTCTCCTACCTCTGCCAGCAAAGCAAGGCTCTGCCAGCAGAAAACTTCCCAAAGCTGCCTGCCAGGGAGAGCCCAGCACACCAGGTCCCTTTGGAGAGATTCCTGCCACGAAGGAAGTGTTTCCTACCTCCCTTCCTGCGCCTCCTGCACAGCAGCCCAGCCATCCCAGACCAGCAGCAAGGACAGGTCACACACACAGCCCATGGGGTGTCTGAATGCTGACGGAGTGGCAGCAACTGGATAAGGCACTGCCACCTCCAGACTGCCAAACCCCCTAATTTGGGCACAGAGACACGGGAGCAGGCTCTGGGATCAGCTCCCAGCTGCTGGGGACAGGGGCCAGGAGGGAGGACACTTGGCCGTGGTCCCAGGCAGGAATCCCTCCCTGTCCCAAGGGAGCCTTGGCCCACCGTGGCTGCCCAAGGGCAGGCACCTCAGGGATGGTGTTTTCTGTGCATGGAGCTTCCCAGGAATGCCACCTGCACCTGCTGAAGGCACAGCTGGGTTGCACAGCTTGTCCCAAGGGAATCCAGAAGCAGCATGCAGACAGGCACCTATGCTCAGGAACATGAATTTTCCAGGGCATTCCCCACACCTGCAGCACTCCAGAAGCCTTTCACACTGTGCTGGAACAATGCTGAGGACTTTTTCCCTGCTCACTGCCCCCAGTATTCACTTATCACTGTTGAGCCAAAGGAACAGAAGCAGGAACAGGAAACAGAGCCACAATGCTGGGAAGAAAAGAGAGCCCACAAATGAGTAAGTGAAGGCAGCTAATAATCAGGATGGAGCAACAGGTACATTCCTGAGAGTCCAACAGGTATTTTAATGCAAATTTACAACAAAGAATGGCTTTCAGCCCATGCCTTCACAAACCCAAAGGTGCTGTAAAAGGTTATGGATATTAAAAGAATGGCAAGTACCAGCTTCCTTGCCTTCAGGAGCAGTGGCTTTGCTGTGAGGCTTATACCAGAGCTGTCCATGCAAGAGGCACTGACTGGCAGAGCTGTGCTTGCACAAGTTATGGTCATGATAGGTCCCACATGAGCTATTACTGCTCCTTGCCTGCCCAGTCACAGGGCTCCTTCTTTTCCCCTTCCCTTCCCACAGGGAACAGCTTCCCCTCTGGTGATGGCACAGGTCTTTCACTCCCTACCCCATGCTGGTGTCAAACCCCTTTCTCTAAAGCCTGATCATTCCCTTTCAGAGACCAGTCACAGCAAACCTGCAGCAGGGGAAAGCAGGAAGGAGCAGGACATTGAGAACAGGCTGAAGGAACATGGCTTAGTCCAGGCTGGCTTTCACAAAAACCCTATATTCCCCCCTAAACTAGAAATTTAAATTCACACATAAAAGGTCACTTCTCTACCAGTCCCCAGGAAAGCAGCAAGGGTTCCTAGCAGCCCTGCAATATTTTGACAATCTCCTGGCATTGTCAGCAGTCAATATGATCAAGTCACATCAGAAGGTGTGCTGGCCTTTCAAATTAATAGAATGAGCAGATCACACACACAGAAGGAATACAGCACTACATGTGTAAGCCAGGCAGGCTGTCTCAGACATGGGATTACGGGCAAACTGCACACAGCACAAGCAATTAGCTACAGAAAGTTGGAAGTGCCACCAGAACTGTCAAGGACTTCTCATAAGACAGGAGATGGCCTTTAAAGTCAGCAGGAGCACGATAAAAAGATGTCCCAGCTTTCTCCTTTTTAAAAGAAAGAGTTACCTCATATCAAGAGCTTTCTACCTTAACTCTTAATTCTAGTGTAATTTTAAAAGGTATCAGCAGCAGCACAGGCTGCTTCAGTCTTTGCCATTCACAGCCCTGTTATTAAAAAACTGACCACAAGCATCTTACAAACACAGATGGTAAATGCTGCTTAATTTTAGCTCTGGTTATTTCTGACTGCAAGGCTGAATCCCACCCTGCAGAAAGCAGCAGCTGTTGTGACACTGATCCCAGGGTTCCTGTGCTTTCCTTTGCACTCATCCCATTCAGCCCAGCAGCACTGCCTGACCACAACTTCTACATGATGCACTTCCATCTCATGAGTCAATCCTAACTTTGGAAGCTGTCAGGCTGCTTTGATGCCCTTGGCTCTGCTGCAGATGATCCTTTCAGGTGGCTTTGTGCTCCTCTCTGGTGGGAGCAGCACACAGACAGCAAATGTGCAATGCTCAGGTAACTCAACCTGTAGGGGAAGCTCCCTTCTTGCCCCCAAATTCTTACTGCTTCCCAAGTTTCCTTCTTCTCACCAGAGGCAAAACTGTGACCAGCTCCACTTTTTCAGACAGCAACTCACCTGCCTGCATTTATATCCTTACAGTCACCTTATATTCTGCATTTGTAAATATCCTGCATATAAATGCCTGCATTTATTTCCTTATAGATCACCACATGCAGAATAGAAAGCCCATATTCTAGATCATTCTTAGCCCTTCCAGAACAGTGACACAATCCTCACTCACTCACATCTCAGAGGAGAACGTGGATAAGGGCAAATCCCTTTGGTTAAGCAGCAACCCTTGCATAAAAGATCAGGTATCAGCTGGAGCTCCTGCTTTCCATGGGAGAGGTCAGACCAGAAGGCAACAAGTCCCTGAAGACTCTGCAGAGCTGACCTCTTAACTGGCTCCTGTGCCTATCACAGACTAACACAGGCAGCCATGCCCACAACTAAATTTCCATCTGACAGCTAAAACTCTTACACAAAGTTGTCTTCAAAGCTGCAAGCTTTCTAGGCCCATTTCACAAAAGGCAATTTTGCTAAATCTTGTGTTTTCTAAGAAAAACTGATAAACTGACAGGTTTCAGAACCAAGCCCCAACATGCTGCTACACTGCACTCTTTTCTAGAGACAAACCACACACAGCTCAGACTACTGATCACTGCACACTGATCACTGCACTTACAAAAGGCCCTGAGATCCTTTCACAGAGACTGTGGCCATTAACTGTAACAGAGAATTAATAATCCCAGGCAGATCAAAGGCAAAGACTTGACCAAATCCACATAAAGGCACTTCATTCAAAGCAGAACTGTGGTAATAAAGCAAATTATTTATATGCCTCAGCAGGCAAGGCACTGGCAATGGCCAGACTCTGGTACATAAAGAAACTGAAAGCTGCAAAAGCAAAGGGAAAAGCAAAGCCAAAGGCAACTTCTAAAGTGCTGTACTAACACTTTTGGTTCAGTTGCAAAGATCAGGCCACACTTGCTTAAACAGATGTGTTAAAATTTACACAGGTAAATCTGTGTTGGTCTACTCTGTGACTGTCAGAACAAAGATCTCCCAAATTTTTGCCAAAAGTAAAACATGTATCTAGCATGATAACAGCATATTCAACACTTGAGCCAGCTGGAAAAATTTATAAGAAGTTTGGGCTTTGTTTTGTTTGCAAGGGTGAAATACTGCTTTCATATTTTCACAAATAAGAATGTTCTTATCTTTCTAGAAAGTTGTCAGGAGGGTGTCTGTGAAAAGAGGATTTCCATTTTTTGGTTGTGTTATGTTGCTGTCTTCATCAGGCAGGGATCCATTATGGCAAAGAGGCACTCAGACTTCATCTTGAGCCCCACCTCATCCCTTCCTTTTGCAGGCATTCCTGGTTCCAGAAGCCACATTATGTCACAGAGTGGGAAAACTGTATGTGTGAAAACTAGCCAGACAAGAAAGGGAAAAGATATAAATTCAATTTTCACTGTGTGGACACACAAACATTAATGCTGGGCAAAATTAATTAAAAGAGCCAACCAAAAAGACCCAAACAAACAAACAGAAAAATAACCAAACAACAACAACAACAAAAAAAACCTACACCCCTAGACAACAGAAATACCAGTGTGGACAGAAATGGTGTTTTAAAGTATTTGTAAAGTTACACTTAAAAAGATAATAGATGGATACCCTTCAAGGATACAGAGCAGAGAGCTTCTACGCTTGCTTTGTCCTGAATAGATTGCTTCAATCCCAAAGGCAAGAACTGAAGCTTAAGAGGACCCTAAAAGCAGCCAGGGAAAGCTACACTCCTCCCACTGTACACAAGTTCTACTTGAAAATGTTCTCTTCCAGCCTCCCCCAGGTATAATTCCCTCCCAACACAGAAAGTCATTTCTGCCCAAGAAGTAATGGTGGAGGTTATGTTCTCCCAAGGACAATGCATGAGCACCAGAGCAACTTCCAGCAGAAAGGGGGATGTGGAGTCAAACCTGATGTATGAGAGCAGAGGGAAAGACAAAGTCTGGTAAGAAAAGGAAAAGACTGAAGGAGATCTTGAGCTTTGCCCACTCCCAGTGGGAAACCATCAAGGCATTTTCAATTTACTGCCATCCATTCTCCATGAAATGCTGTGTTCTCCTAGGAAGTCCTTAGTGCTCTCCCAGGCTTTGGTGTACTCCTACAACCAAAGCTGATGGACACAAGCAGCTAAAGGAACAGCACCTTCATGTCTAGGAACTCACTCCAAGATCCCAAATGAAGCAGGTTGGTTTCCAGAAGGTGCCAAGCACCAACAAGGCTCCTTTAGCCAAAAGCTAAACCAGAATCAACTTGCTGCTTAAGGTACCCATATTTAATGGGTCCAGTGAAAGCCAACCAGCAAGGGAGAGACAGCAGAAGCTGTCAGAAGCAGAGCTAGCAGCACTACTCTGGGATAGACACACCCAACCCATCCATTCAACTCTTATCTTCTGCACCTTGAAGAATCTGGGAGAAAACAGCACTTCAGTTTACAGCCTCCTACAAGCTCTGTCTCTGGATCACACACACACCTAACCCTGCAAACTTTATCAAGCAGAACATTCAGCTTCAAAAAAAGCCACTACTGCAGCTCAGGTCAGCACATTTTACAAGTGACCAGCTCTCCATTCCTCCACCAACTTTCTTCCACCTCCTCCACATGGTTTGACACTTCATTTGTAGGTAGGCATGTGAATGAACCCCCCTTGTTATCTGCCAAGCCAGTTTCACCTGCCTCAGCTTCCTGCTCTCCCCTATCCTTGGCACAGAGGGATGAAAAGGTCACCACCACCAAAAGTAATCTACTGTGCAAACATGAGAACATTTTATGCTGTTTGCTCTTCTGGACATGTCAAGAGAAGCACAGAGTGACAGACTCACTTCTGAAGGCGCTGATGGCAGGTGAGCAGCAGCAGCAGCAAGGCTCCGTCTCCCACAGCGGACAGGACAGAGTTTGACAGCCAAACTTCAGGGGAATGGAAAGGAGGCTACAGATATGCCTTGCACTTCAAAAAAAGCAACTGTTTTGCTCGTGCAACATGATTCTACAGGAAGAACAAGCCAAGATAAGTGGTTCTGCAGACCACAAAAAGTGCACATGCCCCATTGCTGCAGTTGCCCAAACGTCACCCAGAAAGACAAGGAAAACCCTGAAAAACACTTACATGCAGCAACTCTACTTGCAGCACACACATTGAGAGTTTGCTAGGAAATACCAGAGGACCAGTGGAGGGACAGGCCATGCTCCAAACTAGAACCTTTACCCTAAACACTCAACACAGAGTTTTCAGTGTACCACATCCCAAGGTTGCTCATGCCCAGCTCTACCTTTCCTGTGTCCTACCTGCACTCAGGGCAGTAAAGCAGTGTCTTAAAACTGAGATGAAAGATCTGTGCAAGTAAATGCTACAAAATATAAGGGAGTTTTCTGTGTTTTCCAGTAATGTCATATGGGGGAAATTATTTTGCTTGTTGCTTTGAGCACCAAAGGAGCCTGTCAAGAAAATACTTCAGTGAAAATCACTACAGACCTCACAATAAAAGTCTGGGACTAAGAGCTCAAAGCTAGATAAAAGCCAGACCATGAAGGGAAGGTACAGTGGAGATAGTGGCTGCCATAAAAGCATTTAGATGTTTAACTCCTCCAGGTTGAAGTAAGAAATAGCCCCAGCATTTCCTAATGGAGCTGCTGAAGACTATGTAGAAAGAGTGGAGCCCTTCAACTGACTTCCCAGTCCAGTCTCCCAAGCACAGCCCTCAAGGGATATCAAAATGCAATCATGAAACAAGAGCCAGACAAAGAATCAAATCAAAACATTTCCAAAGCACAAGAAAACATCACATTTCACAAAGTATCAAAAAGATCTGCTGCTGATTTTATTCATTTACTCAGTCAGCACACCAAAGTTTTTCAGGATTTGCAGTTCTAGCTTTCTGGGGTTGCTTTCAAAGCCTTGGCACTGGTAACACCAGGCCCTGTGAGCTGGAAAAGGTGCTAGTGGTGCCGGACATCTTAAAGACTTTCAAGTTCCAGGTCAGTCCCTAAAAGGGAACAGGACACGTCCCAGGACATGAGACAAAGAGCTCACACAACACAGGTGTGGCCAGGAGGATCCTTTCCCTCCTATTCTTGCATCTGTTCTTACTCTGTCCACGATTGCAGTGGATATGGAATCTGTCACCTTCCCCAAACAGAATCCTCTGGCCAGCTATGCTGCATCGTGCTAAACCCCCCAAAACAACAGTGCCCATCTCCTGTGCCTTCAGCACAAGAGTGAAATTCCCCAGCCCAGACAGTTTCAAATTGTGTCTGCAGTCTTGGAGAAACCTCTGACCAACCACTGGATCAACAGCAAGTGAAGAACTCCACTGAGGATGCCTTCCACCAAGATTCTGGGTAGTATGGTACCTATACCTACTGCCATTCACAGGAGGAAAAGTCCCTCACTAAAAGTTACAATTTCTTTCACTAGATGGAAACATGGAAACAAATATATGATGTTCTCCTTCAACCATACTAAGGCCAGTCCCTCTCATCTTCCCATTACCATCTGTCTCTTTCCCTGAAAAGGGACCCTCAAACTCAGAAAGAGTGAAACTCAGAAACTAAGAGAACATAATCAGAGAAGCTTTCCTTGGAAGGACCTAAAAAATTCAGGTTGAAGCTGTAGTGTTGCTGCATTAGGTTAGGTCAGGCACGACAGCTTCTGCCCTTCCACATGGAAAAACAAAACCCAGGCACAGTCTATGTGGTAGACAGCACCAGATCTGCTTTACAGGCAGCACATCTGGTTTGCTCCTGGCACTGCAGGGCCATTTTGCAGCATGACATCCTGGACACAATTAAAGTCCAGTTTAACAATGACAAGGCTCCATTACAGGCGCTTATTTAATTACCTAATTTAATTACCTATCCTTCCAGCTGCAGAGAACAATGAGGGAAGCAGCAGGAAGAGCCAGGAGATCAATACCTGGCTCCAAGTCTGGTGAGGGTCCTGAATGCTGGATTGTTTTGATCATGGATCAGTTGGCATGACACAAAGCCTGGTGGTGACAGATGGGATACAACTGTCCCAAAGGGGGATGGAGTTTCCTGGGAGGCAGCTCTGGAGGGCAAGGTGTCCAGGAAGGCTGGACATCCTTCAGGAAAAATTTATCACCTTGAAAGGAGGGCAGGCAACTCAGGTGGGCTACAAGGATGGCATGAGGTTATGCAGGGAGAAAATTAAGGGGGTCAAAGCCCAACTAGAACTTAATCTGGCTACTGCTATAAAGGACAATAAAAACGTTTCTACAAATGCATCTGTGGCAAAAGGAGTGCTAAGGAAAATCTCCACCTTTTATTGGATGCAATGAGGACACATAATGAAAAAGGCTGAGGAAAAGGCAGAGGTATTTAAAATCTTCTCTGCATCAGACTTTAACAGTCAGACTGGCTGCTCCCCTTGTACACAGCCCCTGAGCTGGAAGACAGGGAACAGATCAAATGCTGGAATCACTTTTGGGCCCCTCATGGCAGAAAAGACATTTGAGTGTGTCCAGGGAAGGGAACGGAGCTGGGGAAGGGGCTGGAGCACCAGGAGGGGCTGAGGGAGCTGGGAAAGGGGCTCAGCCTGCAGAAAAGGAGGCTCAGGGGGAACCTTCTGGCTCTGCACAACTCCTGACAGGAGGGGACAGCTGGGGGGTTCAGGCTCTGCTCCCAGGGAACAAATGATGAAACAAAGAGGGAATGGCCTCAGGTTGTGCCAGAGGAGGTTCAGGCTGGATATGAGGAAAAAATGTCTTCAGTGAAAGGGCTGTCAAGCACTGGAACAGGCTCTCCAGGGAAGTGTTGGGGTCATCATTGTTGGAGGTACCTACAAGACTTGTATATGTGGCACTTGGGGACATGATTTAGGGATGGACTTGGCAGTGCTGGGGAAACAATTGGACTCGATGATCTTCTCTTGCAACTTAACTCCAGAATTCCAAGTAGAGCAGCATGATTCCTGTCAGACCAAATTCTGCAGTGTTACCATGCCTAAATTTCCAGTGGAACCAATTCACTATAATAATACTAGGAGCCATAAAAGGGGAAGAAGTCAAACAGTAATCCCAAGGTACAGTTTCATAACCCTGCTCCTGTGGGAGAATGTTAAGTGGAAAATGCAAGTGGTTACTTTTTCCTGTCATTTTTGAAGAAAATCCTGTCAATTTTACAAAACCTCCAGATCCATCTGCTGGACTAGGCAAGCCAGAGAGTAAACAACACTATTCTATTTTAAAATGACAGAAGTGTCTGCATCTGTTTAATGGCACAAATGCATGCATCTGCCAAACAGACCTAGTGAAACAACACTGAGGATTACACATTCTTCTATTTAAAGACACTAAAAAAGACACGACACCATGCCTCTACACAGACATCTCCTCATCCAGCTCTCAATCTCCTTCCTTACTCCAAATAAACTGTGTTTGCAACCATCCCACAGCTAATTAAAAATTAGCAGTAAGGCCATATGGCAGCTATAATGGAAAATACACTGTTTATTTTTTCAGTGGATTTCATTATGATTCAACCACACAATGAAAGTACTAAAGAAAGAAATGGGATTCCAAGAGCCAGAAGAGTTTTGCTTGTTTTATAACCAACATGCAGCATACATTAAAAAGAGTTTTTATAAAAGTCTGTATCTGATTGCCAGACAGGTCTTGGAGATTATAAAGAAACCTTTTTTGATCTGGAGAAACAACCATTGAGAGGCAGAACTGAATTCCCAATTTGCTCACCAGCAGAAAAGCCAAAACCATAATCTCATCCCATGGCCTCCCCTCCCAGCCTGAGACCTCTGGAGAGAGAGAGGGGTCTGCAGAGAGTGCAAGGAAACAAACCAGTGTCCAGGATTTATAATTAGGAGCCCCATTGTTCTTCCATGAGGAAGTGACAGAGATTTAAGGGCCTGGAGCCACTGCTCCCAGTACGTGCTGCCAGGTGTGCATGCTCTCTCAACATCTGGTTTTCAGAGCAAGACTTCACCAGATTCAAATTACAAAAGGCTGACACCACGTGTTTTCCATCATCCTGTTCCAGCCAAACTAGACACACACAACAGAAGTCACGAATTTCAAGTTGCAGCTTTCTGCTTGGCCATCAGAAGAGTACAAATTAGGAAATTACACCTGAGCACAATAAGCTTCACCCTGGAGAGATCACTTGGCCACTGGCTCTGTGCAACACAGAGGTTTGAGTTCCCACTTCCCATCAGTGCTGTGCCCACTCCCAAAAGAAAACAGGGTTTGCTCACACACAGCTGCTGCTTAGAGCCCCTGCCCACAGCCCTGAGCAGAGCTCCAGCATCCAGGTGCAGGAACTCCTCCTGAAGGCAGCCTGGCAGAACCCCTTGACAAGCAGTGCTGTCCCACTGATCAAACTCCATCATTCCCCTCCACCTCCATCCTCTCACAACAATTCACACCTCCCCCAGCAGGGCAGGAGTGCTGATGCAGCCTGTGACACCAACCAGAGACAGGGATGCTACAGCCACCACAGAGCCACAGAATATCCTGAGCTGGAAGGGACCCACAAAGCATCAAAGTCTAACTCTGGCTCTGCACAGACACCCCAACAACCCCACCCTGTGCATCCCTGGGAGCATTGTCCAAACGCTCCTGGAGCTCTGGCAGCCTTGGGTCTGTGACCATTCCCTGGGGAGCCTGTTCAGTGCCCAGCCCCCTCTGAGGGGAGAACCTTTCCCTGATATCCACCCTGACCCTGCCCTGACACAGCTCCAGCCGTTCCCTGGGTCCTGTCCCTGGTCACACAGAGCAGAGATCAGAGCTGTCCCTAAGGAGGAGCTGCAGCCCCTGGTGAGCTCTGCCCTCAGTCTCCTGCAGCTGAGCAGACCCAGAGCCCTCAGCTGCCCCTCATAATGCTTCCCCTCAAGGCCCTGCACCATCTTTGTAGCCTCCTCTGGACACTGGTAGCCCTCCACCAGGCAAAGCAAGGGCCAGGGCACACACACCATCCAGACCCCAGGGAAAACCTGGCACAGAGGCACATCCCTTCTGAGGGAGAGCCAACAACTCAGCTGGGCTGTGCCCTGAGAAGAAAAGCTGAGCTTCATCAGTCACAGTGCACGTCCACAACACATCTCACAGAGCAGGCAGAGGTGTACGAGGGTGGGGATAAGCAGCTACCAAGGTCACCTTGCAGAGGAGCTCAAGGCTGTGCAGAGAAAGGCACGAGGATATTGTGAGAGCTGAGCAGAACAGAGCCCGTGCCATCAGCCTCATCCTGACACTGGCACAGGTCAAATCATTCTCTGGAGCCACCTCAATGACCTTCCAGTTGTTGGCTTCTCCAACAAAATACCTGGATGCTGTTAGTTCAAACAACCTGGAGGTTTGCTGGAGTTAGGATTGCACTAATGAGCAGAGGTCAGCACAAGGAGGAGCCTTTGGGAAACATGGAACATGTTGATTTCCCTTCCTTCTTCCTTGCTGACCTTCAGGTCTCCTGAAACGACTGAGAGGAGCTGGAGGGCTGAAAAGAGAACAAGACTCCAGGACTGAGAAGGCACACACAGCCCCTCCTGCACTGCACGAGTGACAAGGATCACAAACTGATGATGTTACAGGTGAGGCAGAAAACTCCTTCTCCTTGTGATACCTGTCAGTGTCTCTGTATGGTCACATTCCCCTTTGAGACATCATAACCCAGGAACCCTGACAGAAACAACCTCAGGAATCTTGCAGGCTGAGATTTCTAGTGATGCCCAAGAGATTTGTGCACTTGACTGGTTGCATTTGAAAGCAGACACCAATCTGGCATCCAAATCCCACATGGGCAGCTCTGAAGTAGCAGCTCTGCTGGACTTCCACAGCTACAAACCTGGATCTCCTCAGCTGTGCCCCTGAAACTTGTGTGCACAAGGTACTCACACCAAAGTTCCTTCCAGCTGAAGAGCAAAGCTGTGGCTGCTCAAACACTGATTCCTGCAACCAGCAGACTCTGCCTTGCCCTGGGTTTGCCTCAGACCACATAAGCCTGGATCCCTTAGCATCAAGTTGTTCTGACATGCTTTTGCAACAAAGAAAGCTTGCCAGCTAATCTCCCAAATCTCCTAACATCAAAGTACAATCCAAAGCTCAGAGCAGTGCACTGGAAAACTCCACCAGCTCCATCTGTTTTCAGATCCACTGGCCTGTAACAGTTCTTGAAGTACATAAAAAGGCATTTAGCACTGTTATGCAAAATTATACTCTCTTTTCTGGACTGCCCCATTGCCATGTGCAAATCAGTAGGATGCATGTATGTTAATAAAATGATGTAAATATCCCAGCTCTTACAAACAGGAGCACATAGTCAGTAGGATTAATGTATTCATGATAATGCACTGCAGAAGACAGCCTGATGTCCCTGCACAGATTCACCAGTGAGATCCAGAGTCCCTCCTTCACAGAGACTTTCCATGAGTTGTGGCTTTGCAGCTCCCTCCATTCCCATCAAGTCCACGTGCAGCTCTCCAACACATCAGTCTCACAGGCTCACCCACACAGTCCTGGGAACAGACACAGCCAGATGCCCCCTTCTAAAAGTCTCTCTCCAGATGTCATAATTAATAAACCTTTAGAAGAAATTAAAACAGGTATCATTGAACAACTGCTCTGAAATAAGGGTCAACTCCAGGGAGAAAAGAATTGGAATTCTGGTTTTGGAAAACTGAAGTGTTGATAACCACCCTGCTAAGGTTTTACAATGAAGCTTAAGAGTGTTCTTACAATTAATCTTATTTTAAAAATTGCAACTCTGGAAATAAAACTAATTTTAAGTGTCTGTTTTCCTTAAAGGAAGGCAAGGCATTCTTTCAACACTACTGAAGAGCTACAGAGCTATTTGTGTGTCTTGCTGCATCCTGTCTGGAAGAAAACCTGGAGCTGTAATTCCAAGTTCTCTTGTCTCACCAGGAGACTGTACCTAAAGCTGCACTGGGTGAACCACCCTAGCCTAAGAGCAGCTACAGGAGGAAAATGTGGAGGTTATGATACTGTTAAAAGCACAATTCTTGTGCATATAAAGTTCATTTCAGTTGAGACATTGACATAAAATATATTCCCAGTACAGCTTTTGCCAGAATAGAACACAGAACCCAAACCAGCACTGCACTAGCAAGACTGCAACCAGACCTGGTCAGGCCTGAGCCCTACAGGAGAAACAGCAATTAGGCTACACAGGTTCCAACTGGAAACTTAGGTCTGTTTAAATCAGTGGTAGAAAGGATAATAAATTGAGGTTGAAATATGAATCTGTGTGTGTTTGCACAGACTTTCTATATATACACACATATCTGGAACAGTATGTAGCTTCAATATAACTACTACTACTGCAGAAAGGAACTGCAAATTCCTTTCTTAAAGAGCAAGTAATTCTACTTAACCAGCATTCATCTCATCTTTTGTGGGGGTATTTCAGCAGCAGTAGCACATCACAATGCACAGATACACTTCTCCAGCCAAGCATCCTCTCAGTCTGCAGCAAATGTACTTGTGTGAAGCAGGACAGCAAAATTAGACTCCACACATTTTGTATTTGTCTCTCCATCTGCCTAAAAATTCACTGCCACATCCTATGAGTACGGCAAGTAAATTAAGAAGGGGGTGAGACACCATGAGGACATCTCATTGTAACACCAAGACACAGATCCCAAGAACAGCACTTCAGCCTCCCTTGATATGCACAAAACTTTTCCCTTATTCAGCTCCTGTTGCAATAATGCTGTCCTCTGCAGTGCTCCCTTTCACTCCCCTCTCCTGATTTCACCAGGCACAAATAAATGGCACTTTTCTTACCCCTGTACCCACCCTCAATCATGTCACTGGGACGCACCAAGCAATTGATTCTGTTTTATTTCTCTCACTGACTCCCCCATACTGGCCATACACACACATAGATACAATAAAAGAAAGCTTATTTAGCCAAAAACCTGCTGCCCAGGTCTTCCATACAGCGTGTTATGAGGAAAAGAAAACCAGGCTTGACAAGGAGGCTGGGAGTGAAGCTTGCAGCAAACCCTCTCCTTTTTTTCAGTACAGCAACATCACTCTGACAAACAGGAAAGGGCAGATTTTTTTCAATTTCCATTTGCAGATGGAGTTGAAGCACAGCACTACTTGAAACAGTATCTTCTACAAAATCTGAAAAGAAGCTAAGGAATCATCTGGCTCAAAAAACATATCCTCTATGGGCCCTGCCAGCACCCCAACAGTTTTCTAAAATATTTAAAGCAGATTTTGGAGTTCTTGAACAAGTGGCACATCTTCAAAGACCAAAATCACAGAATCATTGAATGGTCTGGGTTGCAAGGGACCTTAAAGCCCATCCAGTTCCAACCCCCTGCCATGGGCAGGGACCCCTTCCACTATCCCAGGTTGCTCAGAGCCCCATCCAGCCTGGCCTGGAACACTTCCAGGGATGGGGCAGCCACAGCTTCTCTGGGAAACCTGTGCCAGGGCCTCAGCACCCTCACGGGGGAGAATTTCTTCCCAATATCTAATGTGAACCTCAGATATGCCAAGACAGAGCCATAGAACAGTAACATCAGGCAAACCCTGCAGATTTCCATGTGGCCTAAATGGAGGACAGGGCTGGAACTGGCACATCCCACTTTTCTAAGGATGTGCATCATGACTGATTGTAAGATTAGGAACACACATCTCCCTCCATGCTATCTATCCCATGGCCTTTCCTGTCCTTTATCTGGCCAAGTCCCTCTCCTGTGGGCTCTCCAGTACCAGCATGGTAGGGTTGATCTCATCTGCTGATTTTCCTGCTGCAGAGCTCCACTAAAATGTTCCTATACTCATTGGTGACCCATTTTTACATAGCCTGCAGGCATTAATAATCAGCAAGACTTTTCTTCCTGGGGCATTTTTACCCAAACTAGGGGTTAAAAATATTCCTGGGAAGGAAGAGGAAGGGAGGAGCCAAACAGACAGTGAGATCACTCAGCCACCTTCCATAGGAAACCCGGGTAAAAACAGCTTCCCCACGATCTGCTCTTTCTCTCGAATCAAGGATGCCTAAAAACCTTCTCCAAAAATACATTGCAGCAAGTTATGAAGTAATTAGCAAAAAAAAAAAAAAAAAATTTAGATGTTCATGATTAGCAGCCACACATCACGTTTCTTTATGACTTGTGATTACAGAAATGAAAACCACAAATAAAAACTTTTCAGTGTCATTATAACGAGCTTTGAGCTGCGTGGCTCAGAAGTGCACAGAAGGGAAAAGGATTGATAAAAGTGGATTTTAGCCTCACACAGACCCTGTTGAAGGTCACTGTATGAGCACAGCTGGGACAGCTGCAATACAAAGGCAGTGAAAGCAAGCAGAAAGTACAAAGAGCCCTCGGGCTGCAGCTTTTGGTGCTGATGGAGGCAGAGGAGGCAAGGATGATTTCAGGCTGTGGCAAACGAGCAGCCAGCATTCTCATTTGCCGTGGAGAGGGCAGGATTTACTTTGGGAAGATCATTCTGACCTCTGCTGGTCCCCTCAGGCAAACCCAGCAGAAAGCTGGAGAGCGGCCAGGAATTCCCAAGGGCTGAGCACATGGAGAAACGCTGACCACATCTGCTCCTACCAACTCATTCAAGGAACACCACTCCGATGAAGTAACCTTCCAGTTTACTTCTGCTCCACACTCACATAAATAAAAAAATTTAGTTTCTAGCCCTGAAATTTGCTCCAAGCCCTACCACAAGCCATGTTCCAGTGCAGACCCCCCAGCTCTTCACTCTCACCCCTTGGCCCCCTCCTGCTGCACAGGCTGGGACAGCCTCCACTGGAGAGCTGCTCCACAATGGGGAAAAAAACCCCATTTCCCTTCACAACCAAGGGGCTTGGCTGCCTGCAGCACCAGGGAATGTCCCACCCAGCAGTGGCATCTCAGACTGGAAGGAATGCTCACACGAAGAGCTGCCCCTCGTGTTGCAGCTTCTCCCCATCACAGCAGCAGAAGCGGGATGGGGCTGGGAGGCTTTGATGTGGCTCCCCACTGAGCACCAGGCACAGCCACCAAAAGAGGCCCTTCCATGGCCACGAGGAGCCGTGGCCACACAAGAAGGTAAAACCACAGGGCAAACTCAGCAAAACCAGCTGAAAGTGGTCACCTCAAGAACACAGCCTAGTAATGTTGAAATGCCTAAGAAGGGAAGCTGCCAACCTGTTTCAGCTTAGAAACCACCTTTGACATGCATATTTTTGGAGTGCTGCCAGAGATGAATTTTTTTCCAACATCTTCGTCGGAAGCAAATGAGATCATCTCAGGAAGGCACAACTGCTTCTGCTGCTCCTCAGTAGAACCACGTCAGGGAAACGTGATTAAAAATAGATAAAGGAAACACCAGTAAGCCACACCAAAACAGGCAGTAGAAAGGGAAACAATTTCCTTGAACCAGGTTTCAAGGCCTAATATTGCATTTTTAAATATTAAAAAGCTGTCTTCTGAATGTTGCTGGTAATTCATAGACACAACATGGGCAAAACGTGCTTAACAGCCAGCTGAAAGGAGGCTGAAACTTTAACTACATCCCTAGCCTACACACAGCAGACACTAGGACAAAACCAAGGCCAGTTTTAACCAGCCATCAAGCCACAATTGTGTTATGCCATAGGGCAAGGACACACAGATTTCCTGCTGGCAGATGCCAGGAGTCTGTGGAAAACACAGAAGCAGCATCTCCACAGAAAGCAGTACTGGTGAGTCGGGGAAGCTGAAGAGAGCAGCACACACCATCCCCGGAGGGCACTGCACTCAGAGAAGGGCACACTGAGCATTCAGGACTGGGCCAGCTTTATCAGGTCCAGCAATGAGACACCTCCCTCTCTACAACAGCAACAGAGCTGTTATCTGCACACAGCCCCTGGCGAGGGCCGGTGGCTCCGGGGACCCCTCCCAGATGTGCCCAAGCCCCAGGTCAGGGTGTGCAACAGGGGCCGAGCCCCCCAGAGCGGGTCTGGTCCATTGGGCTCGGGCTGGGGAGCTTCTCCAGGCTCTCTGCAGCGAAGGGAAGGCTCTTGCCTCCCTGCCCAGGTGGCACCAGCAGTGACATCCCACACAGACACACTCGTACAGCCTAGGGAATGTGTGCCTATGTGGAATCATTCAGAGCGAGGGGGGTGGGATGGATGCGCCTGGTTTCTGGTCTCAGTAAAGCCTATGGATGAACAAACCTGGAATGAAACACGGGCCGACGTAACCATTCCCTCGTGGCTTCCTCAACTCTCAGACCACAAGAAAAACAACAGCCACAGCCTCGTTGGTCACCAGGAATTTATTTTATAGCACAAAACGGGTTCTGAGCTTACCTTCCCGGACATGAGACACAGGCTGATATCCAGCCCTCCATCACTTCAGTCTCCCCCATCGCTGCCAGCCCCCCCCCCCCGCTCCCACCCGCTCCCCAC
>VXBI01001022.1:93702-115732 GCA_013397375.1 Toxostoma redivivum
CATGTCCCGTCGTTCCAGTCTCCCCCATCGCTGCCATTCATGTCCCGTCGTTCCAGTCTCCCCCATCGCTGCCATCCATGTCCCCACGTTCCAGTCTCCCCCATCGCTGCCATCCATGTCCTCACGTTCCAGTCTCCCCCATCGCTCCCCCACGCCCGTCCCCAGCCGTGCTGTGGCTCTCGGGGCTGGAAGGCGGGCTCGGCCCCTCCTGGGGCCGCCGAACAAAGCGCGGCTCGGGGGCTCCGCCGCTGCTCCCGCGGAGAACCGGGACGGGACGGGACGGGATGAGATGGGGCGGGACGAGACGGCGGAGCTGCCGCAAGCCACGAGCACGTTCCTTCCTTCCCTCCGCGCCGGAGAACTCACCCTCCTTGGCTTTCTTCTTCCTGGCCAGGGTCCCGCCGAGCTTGCCCAGGAACGACTCCTCTTTCTTCATCCTGTGCGGCCGCAGCGTCGGGGACCGGACGGGCGCGGCGGACATCGGCTCTGCCGGGGGAACCCGCCCGATCCCGGCCCGATCCGGGTCCGATCCCGGCCGGCGGTGCGGGGCCCACGGAGCCCAAGCAAGCCCGGGAGCGGGAGTCAGTGGCCCGAGCGAGCGGGGCGAGCCCGCGGTGTGCGCTCGCAGCTCTGGGGGCGGGCTGGGAGCCGCCGCGGCCACAGCGCCCTGCCACGGCCGGGAAGTCCGCGGGAGGCGGGGGCGGGACGAGCCTCGGACACCCCCGGGGGCGGGCACCGAACCCACCCGAGCATCACCTGAGGCCCGGCGGACGAGCCCTTCCTGCGGGGCTCCTGCTGCGCCGGACCCACGCGGGTGCCAGGAAAAGTGGGTTTGGAAAAAGCATCGCGGCAAAACAACACCCCCAGCCCCACCACAGCCGGACCAGAGTGAGGTTAGGCTTGAAAGTTTTCGAAGATCAAACTTGAAATTATATCCTTTCTTAAGAACAGTTTTATATATTCCACAATTTGCAACAGTTGGACACCACTGGGTGCAAAATCTCAGCATGTGCCATTTGTCAGGGCACCGCAATTCCTTGCTGGCTTCATTCAGGTGTGCCTCCTAACTCTGCAGCCATGCGCCCCTTCTGTCAGACCAGCCTGTCTTCTCCTGGCATGATGCCGGTCAGGTCTGACATCTCCTTTGTGGGAAGATCGAGGAGAAGGGGGCCGTAGGCTCTGTGTTTGCCAAGCCACCGCCTCCCAGGTGTCCCCGCACTGCTGCTGCCATCAGCACGGCGTGTGCCCACAGAAACGCCCCGAACCAGACATTTGGTTGTGATCCCACAGGGAGAATTTCTTATTCCTTATCATTTCACAGCAGCCAGGAGCATGATAAGGGAGTTGTGGAATACATGTTAAAAACAGGTCCTGAGGAGTTTATACTGTTAGGGTCTGATCCTGTTTAAGCCCCTGAAGTTGTTCCACTGATTTTAACGGGACTGCCGGGTCCCCAGAATCATGCACTTTTGTCTGTGCTCCTGCAAGCAGCGTCCCTGTCAGCAGCCCTTGCCCCAACAAAGGACGGCATTCAGGAGCTGCACACCCAGCTTATATGGGACAGATTTGCAGGCTTGACCTGACGCAGAAGCAACACTGCAGGACACATCCAGAGCAGAATGTAGCAGAGATAATAATTTTCTGAGTTCGTTTCAGTCGAGATTTAACCCGAGCTAATCCCCTCTGTCACCCAGACTCACTTTTGTCCCTCACCTCCAGCTGCTTTTCTAGTCACTTTGGCAACTAAAAGAAAAACCCAACCCATCAAACAAAAACCAGAATCACCAAGCCCAAGCTTTCCAGTGTGACTGAGCATGAAGTCACCCAAGGGCAAGCGCCAGCAGAAGGGAAGTGGAGGGCACACATGACCAGGCTGGAAAGACTCTTTCGAATGGCAGTGCACACTTCTGTGGACTTTATTGAAACTGCTTCTTTAGAAGAACAAATAAATTTCATTTCCTGCAACAATAGTGTGTTGTCCATAGCAGACGCTTTTAGACTGCAAATGAGAATTTACCAGGGATGGGATCAATACCAGTTACAATGCCACTTTGCAAAATTAAATAATTTGCAAGAACGTCAAGTGCATTCTCCTGGCATAATCCACATGAGACCTTTTACAAGTGCAAGCTCCATTTTCAATTCATCAATAACCTGAATTCATACAAAACCCACACATTAATGTTCATCTGCAACAGGACTAGCAGAGTGGATATTTTCATTTCATAAAATGCATACTAAAGTCTTAGATTATATTTAGCTTTAAGGCAATGTGGAAAAAGCATTTTAGCCAACCTCTGGGGAAAAAAAATACCATAAAAATTGATCAGTTCTCACATCGGATTTTTTAAAAAGGAAATTATGATCAGAAAATGTGTGAGTATAAACCTAGAGCAAGACAGCAAACAAACTGGTTAATTTACACACATGGAACAAATGGTAAATAAAACTTCACAGTCTCCAGTACAGCACTCAAGAGGTAACCACTTAAAAGAAAGTGTCTCTTAATAATTGAAATAAAGCCACTCAGATAGATCCATTCATCTCTGACTTTGATGCCCTATCTATTTATAAAATGCTTCAATGTGTAGCTAAGTAGAAAAAGCATTCAGCCTATTGCAAAGAAAAGGAGGCAGGGTTGTTTGACACAAGAGAGAGCCCATGGCAACAGAAAGTCAAATTACACTTCAGAAACACCAAAACAAAACCTGGAGCCTTTTTAATACTCATCAAACAAATAGGGCTCTTCTAAACAGGAAATTAAGAGCTTCCACTGCTGCTTTGATCAGAGTTAGTGTGCAGTGATTTAACTGGTTAATGGCCACTGACAGGCACACAGCTGCTGCTGCACCAGGTCAGTGGCCTGCAGCTCAGAGCAAGCCCAGCTGCATGGTTTAAACCCTCCATAATGGATGAGATAGCAGCCCTCTTGTCCTGGTTTAGAGCAAATTTGGGAGGAAACCTCTGAATGGGGTCCCTCCAGGGAAAGGGAAAAAAAAAAAAACCAATCCAAGCAATCCCTCCCCCAGTCGGTTCGGGAAAAAAAAATTTCCTTGGAGAGAAGTGGAAAAAGAAACAGAACTGTTTATTCAACAGGCAACACACCTCCCAGCACAAAATTGAACAATACCAAACAGAAAAAAACCTCTTGCCACTCTGAAGAGATGACAGGATCAGAAGAGTTCCTTCCGTGGGCTGCCTGGCTCACTCAGGCTGTTCTCAGTCCCTCCGGAGCTGGGAAATGCCTCTGCCCAGGCCAGGCCTGGTGGGACACAGGTGTGAGCTCCTGGTGCTCTTTCTGGGTTTTCAGTCCAGAGCAGGTTCAAAACAGTTCCAGGAAAAAGGAAAAGGAGGAAAAAAGCAATCCAGGGAGTTTCTCTGCCTCAGCTAGCCAGAAGAAGCCACCCAGAGCAAAAAAAAGAGCTCTCCCTCGCTGTCCACTGCAGACAACACAGAGCCAGCAGGAATGCGGGGGAGCTGGTGCGGTCTCTGATAACAAACCCTGCACTTCTTCTTTCCCCTGCTTCACTCCTGGAACCAGTCTTAAAGTTGCAGAATTTAATATTCAACACCAACAGAACAGACGATTTGGGGACACAGGCATCATACAGTCACCCCAAGACACCTCTGCAGACAGAAAATTCTCTCAGTTGTCCTCCTCTCATTAGGGATGAGATTCCTATGTATTTCTCTAAGAATATATTCAATATTCCAATAATGAGTGTATATTAATTAAGAAAACTGCCACATCACAAACATGTCGTTTTAGAGAATTACACAGAAAAGACTATACCTTATTTAAAATCTGTTTTCATTTCCAGCATTGAATTGCTACTTTAATATTTAGCTGAACATTTAAAAGTCTGAATCCACATTTGCTCACTTTAACATTGCTCATCTTCCTTTTGATAGAGGTGTTGCTTCCTTTATTTTAACCTCATAGCACCTTATACTGCTTTCAAAATTTTAGAACTACCTGAGGTAACTGCAATTAGATGTATAACAAAATAACAGAGACATTGAATATTCAGTTCTCTCTTCCTCAGATACAGAAGCAAGGCAAACCCACCCACTTCTTAAACCATTGCAAGGAATCATTGCAGTCTTGCTCTATTGTAACACCACCTGTACCGACTTTGGATAGAAACTTTAAAGACACAAGACAGTTAATTTTTTTCCTGGTCTGCCAGATAAATGAAAATGTGTTGAGGGTGTGACTGTTGATGTTTGGGTTTGGTGTGTTGGTTTTTTTTTGTTGTTGTTGTTTTCGGTTTCTTTTGGGGGGAAGGGTTAACAATGTTATTTATTAAATACTGAGGTAGGAATGTACCACTTAACTGATGCCACTGATTTGCTTCAGAGTGCCTTCTCTTATGTATTATATTTAACTGAAAAGCTTGTACAAAGACCATTTATTCCATGCAGACATTGGCTCTGGGTTGCATTTTTTGCTTAACAAGAGAAGAAAGCACAGGATACACTCAGCACAAAGTCTCATCCCAGTCAGTAAAGTCATCCAACAGCATTGCAGTTGCTAACAGTGATTCAGCACTGCTGTCACACAACATACATCCAGTATCTCAACAAGTTTACCATGGTTGAGAAGCTGTGCATAAATTCTCCTGGAAAAGATTCCTACTGAAGCTGTGGCTGCAGGCTCCAGGCCTCTTGAAAACAAGATAATAGCAGAACAAACTGTAGTGTACACTCTAATTCTGTAATTTTGGGATTACTTTTTTGTGCTTTCCCAGACAAAGTTTAGGATAATCTTCCAGACATCTGACCAACTCCTTAATAGTCCCACAAAGGACTCACAGTGTTTTCTTTACCTGTACCACCACAGTAAAAATTCACTTAGTCCATGTGAGTGCTCACCTAGCCCTGAGAAGGGAGAGCCAACCTGACTTCCCCTCACTTTTCCATGTTTGATCACACATGGGAAGGACTTGGAACACTTCCTTCAACAGGGACAGTTGCTTCTACACAGATGCATGACAAAACCAGCAGGTATTTTGCAAAGGTAGGAAGTACTAAACCTTAGTTGCTACACCTCTGCAAAGACTGGCAGCAAGACCTGTGTGAAAAAAGGCACAGAGTGACAGCAAAGGTAATTACGTTGAAGCACAGTTCTCTATTACTGAGGTCAGCATTGTAATTTATTTGTAAAGCTTATATTTTCAAATCAAATACAGTATGGCCTTAACACGGCAGCAAACCTGCCCCTTGCATTCTCACAACCTTTGTTTCTTCCACCTTCACCTAAGCCCTCTAGAAACTTACTCATTAACAGCACCAGATCTTCCAAATATAGAGAAATTTCAACTTTTTTATATAAGCAGAACAGCTGAAAACCATCCATGGTCTTAGAAGTGGTGACAAAAATATTTGTCATACTTCTGACATGCTACTGCCACCTTCTCACAGGCTGTGGGTGCCCTGACCCATCACTGAGACCCTTCAAACCTTGTCCCAAAACAGCCCTCTCCTCCCCAAGCCTCCCTCAGCCCCCAGAAAGGGCTGCAAGCAGTGAATGAAGACCACAGCTGCAGGGACTCTGCGTGCCTGGTGGGACCTACAGCCTCAGCAGCGCTCACGTGAGATCAGGAGGCCTCGCGCACATCCCGGGAGTGCTGTTTGGGGGCACTCCTTGCCACCTTGCTGCCCCTAACAGCGACATGCCTGAAAGGCAAGAGCTTCTTCATTACTCCACAGGTAAACTGGGATCCAAAACTGTCCATTTAAACAAACATCAAGCTTCTGAATCACAGTTCTGACTGCAGGCCTTACTCCTTTGATCCTTTCAACTCTGGCCAGAAACACAACCACCAAGAACATGGATTCAGATCTGCTCAATGCTGTTCTCCCACTGAGCACTACAGCAGCTTGTACTGGAATTCTTATTTCTTCATTTTAACCATCTGGGCCTCTGCAGCAAAACTTAAATGGAAATATATTAATCGTACCAATATTCCATAGAAGCAACCCCATAATGCAGATGGCTTCTTCCAGAGGAATTCAGACATACTTTCTGTGCTGGATAGCTTTTGTGCACTTGTGGTATGCTGTAAGAAAAAGTTACTTTTCAACCTAGTGCAATGCCAGTAGGAAAACAGCGACCCAGGTGGAGCCTCATGGAACATGATTTTGCTCTCTGTATCTGACTGGACAATTCTCTGGTGAGTGGCACAGTGAGGTCTGTCAGAAGATGTGCTCAGGTCTCTTCAGCCTTCAGCAGTTTCTTCCATTCCTCCTTTGGTTCCCAGAGTTCTCTCAAAGCTTAATTGTGGCCTGGCTGCTGTGTGGTGTGCACACTGAGTGAGTCTGGGGCTCTTCCCCTAGGCCTGCTCAATTCAGAACACTGCTGAGCCCTCTCAAACAGCCAGCTGAGCTTGGGGCTCTTGTGTCATACTAAAGGATGGCACTTGAGCAGCCTTGAGTAAAACACAGTGTGCACAAAATAGAACTCTTAAGGCAGCAGAATACAGCTGACTTTGAACTCCTAGGAGAAAACCCTAACAGTATTTTAGTATCTAAACATTCACATTAAAAATATTTTTATATGTCAAAATATCAGTAGTGCTGGAAAAAACTAATAACGTTTGTTGATATTCTTAACATAGTTTCATATTTTATCTCATAACAACAAAAGAATCATCAAAAATGCTTCGTTAAATATGTACTTGCTACAGTATCTGTTAGAGAAACATACTGAAAAAGTTTTTTTATATCAAATTTTGCAATTTGAAACAGCTGACTTCTGTCATTCACGCCATTTTGAACATCTGTAAGCCTACTGCTACTACTTTATGAGGGAAGAATGTTCAACCAAGCAGAGCTCTGTAAATCCAAGGAGCCCAGATTTTAGCCTTCGTATCTTAGAGAATTATCGACTAAACCAGATTTAGTTACTGTATTACACCAACAGCAATACATACCAATGCTAAAGCAATGTATAAAACTGTGTTCTCTTTAAAAAGAGTGGAGTCTGAGTGCTGACTTGATTGGGAAAGAGCTTTCATGGAAGTCCTGATATATTCAGCTAAGTCAGGTAGAGCACCAGCACGTCCAGAGCTGTCTTTAGCTGAGCAGAAAAAATCAGGAGTTTAACAGCTCATGTATTCCTGTTCTGCTCCCCCAGAATCTTCTTTGTGTTGTGATTTTAAACCTGCCAACACTTAATAACAAAAAAAATGTGAGAGAAAATGCACTTCGAGTTTAGATTATCTCAGCATGACCACACAGGATTGATACATATAAAAATAATCATTATGCAACTACCTCCAAAGATGTTATGACTAAAGTAGTGAATAAGTCCATCCTTTTAAACTGGAATATACTCCAAGTGATAAAGCCAGAGGTGACTTGGAGGTTGAATTAGCATCTCAACAAGTCAGGAGAAAGATACAAAGAGAAACCAGGTAGTTCCACACATTTCTATGTCTGGAGTCACTTTTTAAGCTGCTTTTGCAAGACATAAATCAACACCTTTGGTGAGAGCATTAAAACACTCAGAGTTCAGAGCCCTGAACCTTTCAAAATTTTAATTTTAGTATTTACTATGCTAGACAGATGGCTTGAATTTTTACAGTATGCAATTCAGATTGTAGGCGGCATTTAAACAGAGGTGATTTCCAATAGTGAAACATATTCAAATCAGAACATTTTGATTCATTTAGAACCATTAAAATGGTATTATTTATGACTCATAACAGCTTTTTCGAGGACTTGTGGTTGGAAGAGGGAAGGTTGTGAAGACCAATAAAATTCAAATGATATGAACCATATATCCAAGAGCCAATATCTGACACAACTCTAATACTTCAAGTAAAAACCAACAACTAAAATGTGTAAAATAGACTCCTACAAACACTCTCCCATCTTTGGTAAGAATCAGAGGTACAATGAACCTTTAGAGCATAATTATTTAATGTGGTTTCTTGTGGAGTCCAAGAGGTAAATCACTTAGCTGTGTATCTCCATAAAGGAAAAAAAAAAACATTTTGAAGTATGTTATAGTCTTGATTTCATCTCCAGACTACAATTTCATTTAGTGATGTAAAATATTTCTGTTATAGAAATCTTATTCCTGCTCCAAACTGAACACCATCACATATCCTGAAAAGAAACAAAAAATAAACAGTGTAAGTGACATAGAAGGTACTGATGAAATGAAGATCAATTCTCCCTATCCTGAAATTCCCAAGGTTTTACCTGACAAAGGATTTTTAAAATAAATGTTTTGACAATCTGTCATATCTGTATGGAGCATCTACATTTCCAAATAAAGCCCATAAATTTAAAATTGCTATTATACATTCACATTGCCCATAGAAACATAATCCTGCTCCTGTATGAAAGACTGAATATCTCACACAATACTCACAAAGAACAGGCCTCCTGAAGCTTTTTTATTGCATATTATAATATTTGCTTGGTGTAGAATAATCAGTTGCTAACAAATGAATTTGTTCTTCTTTTCTCTTTATCTACAAACTTGTTTTCATTTTTCAAGCAAAGACATTAAACTAGGTATTTATCCAATCATTTGGGTTGAGAAGGCTTAGGAAAACCCCACAAGCTGTTTGAATAATCACTTCCCCAGAAGAAATGAAGCTGCTGCACAGCTATTTGCACATTTCAACACCTGCTCTCAAGACAAATGAACTTTGGCACTTGAGAAGCAAAGTCTTAACCCAACTGTGAAACCAAGGTGAATAAAGCAGGCTGGGAAAGCAGCACTGAGATGTCTCTGCTGTATGGACCAAACAAAACCATAAGGCAGAACTCTCTCTGAGAAGCAGACAGGAGTGCAGGAACCCCTAAAGAAGCTGGTGTAGCAAACCAACCTGTCTCCAGCCTGTACTCCCATGGGGAAGCAGTAGTTGAGCTCCAGCCTGGCGATGTTCCCCAGGCGCAGCACTACTCCGGCGCCGTAGGACCAGCGGATGCACTCTGCCAGCCTCTGCAGGTGTGCCCTGGGACCCTCACCTGCACCAAACACCAAGGAGTGAGCAGCAAAGCAAGAGAGCAGAACTAGAACAAAAATACTGTGATTTTAGTTGGATTGTTGGCTGGTCTCTATGTCCCACTATAAGGCACCTACTAGCAAGAAGGAGGAAATGAGTATTAAAGACTTCAATGTCTTTACTGCTATCTTCCAGTACCTGAAGGAAGCCCACAGGAAAGATGTAGAGAGACTCTTGACAAGGGCCTGGAGTGACAGGACAAGGGGAAATGGCTTCACACTGACAGGGAGGAAGTTTAGATTGTGTATTAGAAAGAAATTGTTCCCTGTGAGGGTGGTGAGGCCCTGGCACAGGGTGCCTAGAGAAGCTGTGGCTGTCCCATCCCTGGAAGTGCCCAAGGCCAGGTTGGATGGGCTCTGAGCAACCTGGGATAGTGGAAGGTGTTCCTGCCCATGGCAGGTGGGAGAACAAGATGAGCTTTAAGGTCTCTTCCAACCCAAACTATT
This sequence comes from Toxostoma redivivum, assembly GCA_013397375.1. Classification (NCBI taxonomy): domain Eukaryota; kingdom Metazoa; phylum Chordata; class Aves; order Passeriformes; family Mimidae; genus Toxostoma; species Toxostoma redivivum. Next base: position 103,175 of record VXBI01001022.1, read on the forward strand.
CTGGGATCCTATTCTATGTTTTAGTGGGTCTCTACTAATTTTAAGTTGACTGAAGTATCTCACTCCCATATGGATGTCACCTTTCTTACATTGTGAGGCAGATATCAAATATCACTATATTCTAAAACTGACTGAAATCATATTGAAAAGTCATACAATAATACACTGAAATGTATCCTGAATAGAGTTAGGGATGGGAAATAAGCGAGTCCCATCAGCTACCACACCCTCATCTAATGCCACCACTTTTTCTTTAGTTCATCCCAGTAAACACCAGAACTCCACTAAAACATCACCTTTCATTCTCCCTTCAAATAACAAGATAGCAAGTGTTAGTTACACACTGGTCTGCAAACATCACCTATTCACAGACACTACCATTACCCTCCTGGCTCTCTTTCCTACAAGCTGTGCTGGAAATTATGGAGAGCTAAATAAACTACTGGTGATCTGTCAAATATATAAGTTAAAAGCAGCAGGTTTTTGACAGGCACCAAAATATATGCAGTAAACAAAGTGCTTCTGAGTGAACAGACACAGAACAACTCTCCTTTTTGCTTTTATATAAAGAGAAGAGGATTTTTTTTTATTCTGTTGAGTCTTACCATAGTTGAGATTGCAGAGATTGCCAGCATTAAGGAAGAAATGTGTTCGGAAAAGATCTCCAAACCCTCCGCGGCCAGGCCGGAAAGGGAGAGGGGTGTAGAGATGCACCCCTCCAGCCCAGAAGGCTTCTCCCCCCAAATAATCACCTGTATGGGCAAAATGTTGGAATAAAAGCATTTACTGTGGAACATATTAGAAGAATCATTTGTTAAAGGTACAAAAACATCCACAAGTTGTTTTACATTCCATAGGTTTATATTCCACTTCTACCCTTTACAACTCTTCCCATTTGTTTCCAACTCCTCCAAACTCACCACGATTAATTTGAAAAAATTAGCACTTCCACATTTCTTTAAACCTTCCAAGGAAAGTGCATTTTTCCTCCTTCCCTCACCAGAACAGCCTGAGGCATGCACTTACTCATGGCAGTTCATCAGAATTACCTCCTGACCACCCCTGCAATATTTTCCTTGGTTTTAAAAATTGATACAATTGAACAATTAACTTCAAAATAGACTGGATATTGAATCCACTGATAACAGCAGAGTAAGGAATAGCAGTGAGCAAGTTCCTGGCTCTCCAAACACCTCTGTTGAGCAGATTATCTTTCCCCTAAGCTATCTGAACATAGACTGTGTCAAACAAACTGTTGCTATAATAACCATGCTTTGGGAACTTTTCCAATGACACACTGGAAGTGTGCAAGTCTGAACACACACACGATTTACAAAATCAGTAATTAATCATGGCTTAACTAAGAACTACTTGGCTTTATCCCACTGTGAATTAATCTGTAACAACAGATCAAAGCCATAACACTTCTCAAAGCGCAGAATGAGTGTAATTATTTTCAGGTTATACAAAGTTTAAGGACTCTCTGTGACACACTAATATTTACAGTATTGTTAGAAGAGGGGGATTTAAAAATGTCAGACCTTCACTCTGGGGTCCAATGCTGTACATGCTGAATCCACGCACGCTTGTTGGTCCACCAAGGTAAAACCTAGTGAATACAGATAAGTTTAATTTAATGCTTCACTTAAAGGTAGCTTTGTAACAAGTTTAGTAAAGTGATCTTTAAACACCAGCATTAGAAGGCAAAATTGGCTACAGAGTGAACAGAGTCACAATCTGGCTTTGTGTCTGAAAAAACCTCTGCTTGCTACAGAATTTTGCCAGTGATAAAAACCATTCTGCAATCATAAATACGGGCAGGCAGAGCTACTACACAGCAAGTTATAAATTTTTATCAGCCCAATATGAAAATGGCTTGAGTATGAACATGCATTTATAGCTAACTACAAACACTTTAATCTCCTCAGAACTACTACTGTTTTTCTCTTGTGCAGAGTTTTTTATATACAATACCTCTGTTGACCGGGAAAAAATCCCCCAAACATTTAAAAAACTTGCCTGTCAGCTATACTGGATGGCCTGTCTCCAATAGGTACCAGCATTCCACCCCAGAGTGATGCTGAAATAACCTTTGGGAAGAAAACCAAGTTGTTTATTAGTATTTATTCCTCAGGTAGAGCTCCCATCTCCCAGAGTCACAGGTGCTCACAGCCTGTGGATATCACACCCTGTATGTCAGATTTGCCACAGGATTTTCAGGAAACTCTTGAAGGATGCTATCCTCTTTCTTTTATGCAGTGCTGTGCCTTGAAAACATCAATATAGTACATTTGAACCAATGGTACTTCCACAACAGCTTAAGGGAGCACACAACCTCATACAGCACCTCTGGTTTTCAGAATTTTCATGTCTTGAATTAAGACTGCTGCCATCAATTATTCTTGGCTATTTGAAACCCACAGGAGACTGAGTCCAACAAGCAGCTGCCAAAAATGTACAATTATGACCTGTCTGTAAATTAACCTTATAATTACATGAAACCACCTTCTGCAGCTCACCATACTGACATCAAATAAACATACAGAGCTACTCTTTATCTATAAAAAATAATTCCTGCAACTCAAATCACTGTAACAAATAGATTTATTCACTTGCTTCCTGCCTGTGTAGAAGTACTACTGATAGACAGTGAGGTGTATTGTTAATATCTCTGGGATACAAATTATTGCAACCCCTGACTTTTAAATATTCCTTATGCAAGTTGCTGTTTAATTCTGCATTCAGCTCTGAGAAGAATTTATTGCACTATCTCCATGTGACAATTTCTTTTTCTAAATGCAATTAGAAATATTCCAGGGATATGTTGAAATTCTTATTTCAGTTTTTCAGTATTTCAATTCAAATTTTCCTATTTCCACCTGATACTAAATCAATGCTGTTGAAATCAGTCTTCCCATTTTTTTCCCAATAATCTTACACACAAGAAACAATTACATGCTACAATACCAAGACAAATAGTTATATATTCATCATTTCAATTAAAAAGAAAATTAAACCAAGATTATACTACATTTGTGAAGGTTTCAAAACTTTTAAGTTTTTCAAAAACTTCCAAAGTTTTTGAAAAATCCCTCCTAAGGAAGATCACAAAGAACAGACATGACTGACATCACTTCAGGAAGGAAAATCATTCTTATGGTTAACAGTGAAACAAGTTCTCTCCAAAATTCCCACTTTTCCAGTGACTGTGCACAGCAGGAACAAAGTTAAAAATAAAGATAGTCCATCTTCCAGAAAACTAAATCAAGCTATCTACACCAGCCATTTTTCACAATGCTTTTCCTAATCCACAGTGAAAAATAATCATAAGACATAGGTTTAACAGCCCCAGAAAAACCTCAGGTCAGTTACTAAAATATCTTGAAAAAATTTACCGAATCCAAGAGAAGTTGCTTATTCAACTGCAATTCAAAATCCTCTTTCAGGAAGCTCACATCTCCACCTGTATAGCCAGCCAACTCCTGCAAAAACATAAATATATGGAAGTTGCAAGAGATATTTCATGTTTCTTTCCTCTGAAAGTTCAGAATGTCTGCATCAGCACAGGCAGCCTTCTTCTTACAAGAAATACAGAAATACTGGCATGGTGAGGCTTGCATGAACCTCAGAATAATGAGCTGCATTTTTTAGTTTTCCAAATATTAAACCAAACTATTGCTTTCCAAGCCATTTTGTAAATGAAGGCAAGATAGAACAGAGCTGGAAAATTCAGCATCCAAAATCAAGACTGTATTTCCCTAGATCTGAGAAGATTTCATGTGCTGCAGAAGAACATGACACAATTTGTTATTTTCAGCTCTCATTAAGTGACTGAACTAACTCAGTGTTAGAGGCAGGGTCTAACAAATGACACAGTACCTAAACTCTGAATTACAACCACTTTTCTCAACTCACACAGTTCACTGCTGCTTACTTTTTGTTGCAGTGGCATTTCAAATCTGCCTCTAAAGCACTGGAGAAATTAATGCCTCTGAAGTATTACCCATGCAGCAGAAAAGTCACCTTTTAGAAAGGCTATGACTGTAACAAGAGGAAAAAGCATTTTCTGTGCCAAAATGATACATGCATATGCCTTGGAGAGTTATTTTTACCCAGTCTTTCATTTTTAACTCTGACTTAAAAATTTTGTAAGTAGCAACAGGACTACTGCCTGGCAATCTGTGCATGACAGTGTTAAAAAAGAAGGGCTAATTAATACCCACTGAAAGTGTAGTGCAAATACTGTCAGGGATACTGTCTCTCAGTTAATAAATAATTTAATGCTGATGGAGAGGCTGTGCTCTTGAACTAATGGCATACAAATGAAAATTTTCCACCATAAAAAAGTTTCATTATTTAAAAGGCACACTCGGTAAACAGAAAATGTAATTACCATCCACATTGTCTCCTAGTTAATTTATTTCTAACTTTAGACATTTTTAACATGAATAGCAATTAGATAAACTAAGACTTATTTGAACACACAAATAAACTCCAATAATAGCACAAGTAATTTAAAGCTACCTGATTAATTTTCAGCAAAGCACCTTGTTTAGGCAAGATTGTGGAGTTCCGGGAATCAACTACCATGGCATGCTGAGAAGAAGAAAAAAATTTGGGTTAGGTTCTCATATCTGTTGAATGCCTCGGAGAGACACCATTATTTTCCTTCCAAAACTGTGCAAACTGTGGAAGACAACCACAGCTTCACCTAACATCAGTGGAGCTACATGGATTTGGGAACAAGATCTGGCTTTGTTTGACATTTACAAGCCACATGAAATTCTTACATTTGTATCTTCTGCCCACGGCATGCACCAGAACCAGAGCACATCCCAACTGCAGCCCACCAATCTGCAAAGAGCTTATCTCCTACAGTTTTTAAGCTGCAAGTGAAAGATGGCACGTGACCAGAAACTGGCATAGAGGAGAATGTTTACAAAAGGCTTAGGATGAGGAAATTTACTCTCCCTGTCTGCCACAAAACTAAGCAATTCTGCAAAAAGAGATGGCAGGTGAGACAGAGGGAGAACAAGCCAAAGCCTAACAGTCACCTGTGATTCCCTGTTCTCCCTTTGGGCCTCCTGGATTACTCCACAGCAATGACCAGACATAGCAGATGTCTGAAGGACAACACATTCCCTCCAAACACAAAAAGCTCCTTTGGTATCACTCCTAAGTATGAGATGACTCAAAGTCCTGTGTTTTTAAAATATTATCATGAAAAAGCCTTACAGAGAGAGAAGATTTTAGAGAGTGTCCGCTTTCCTCTCGAACAGAAAAGGATGCTGTTCTAGCAAGGCAGCCAAGCTCTCTCCACACACCTTCCCACTTCAGTGTGTGACTGGTCTTCCAGACAGGAAACTACAATAAAGAATTGAGAAAGTCATGAAAACAATTGTTACAAAATTAAAATAAATATTTTTTATATTTGAGTCTATGGCTTTCTTCCTAAACTTCTTGAAACAGAGAGAAACCGTTTTCCATTTCAGAGTTGTGCTAATTCTGCTTCAGCCAAGAGAGTTAGATGCACACTAATTAATCCATCCCAAATGAAAAAGATCTTGAATTGGGCTGATGCAGTAAGTTAGGCAGCCAACTGCCGCTCTGAAATGAAATAGTTTTAAAAATTAAAGAAAAACATACTGGCATTTTTATACAGCCAAAAGTTACAAAAAATCTAAGATGCAAGACCTCTGTCATTTTCAAATCACTGATCTCTTTCAAATAAAGAGAAGTCAGCCCTGTGCATGAGTGATTCAATCATTCAAAAAGTAAACCAAATATTTCCAAGAAATCAACAGAAATGTAAATGAAGCATGTGTTACACTTGTGCTACACTCACATTAAATTCTGCTGATATTCCTCTGTCTGTTTCTCGAAGAGAGCTCCAAGGGAACTGTCCAGTTACTTTGTACACATTAACTGAAAAACTGAAACACAACATTACTGGCAGGTTTGAAAGGAAAATTATTTTAGGTACAGCTCTGAATAACCACAAAAATTTAAGAAACCAGTTCTGCTACATCATTACCAGACTCTCAGGAAAGAATAAATGCTATTCTTACTCAATGAAAGGTCTTATTAATTGTTTTATATTCCTTCACTAAAAAAACAAGTAGAGAAAAATGCATCCCCTACTTTTTTTCAAAACTTCCAGGCCGTGGTTTGAAGAAGGACAGGCCATATGAAGTTTCCTTTGTTCCATAGGAGAACTGGAAGGTCACCTTTTCTGCGCGTCCAAAGAGATTTGGGAACTTGAGCCCAAGCACCTATAGAAAATAAATTTTAAAAACCCCAAAACATTAGATAAACAAACAAAAATCTCCCCACATCCTAACATTTTATGTTGTTTGCTGTCTTGAATCTTAATCATATGCTAAAGACAATGACATCATAAGAATTAGAAATTAAGATATTTAAAAATACTTGTAACTAAATGTGGTTTTTTTTCTCAATTCGTTCTCTCTCTGCACTGGCAGAAAAAGCCTACAGTGCAAGTTACAATCAAATATCCAACTTTTATTGTTGTTTAATCTGTACTCTCACTAAGCCATCAGTACTGATGTTACTTCAAGCAAAATCTCCAAGCCTGTCTCAAAGTCCTGAAGAACTAATCTTTGGCACAACAACCAGCTGTTCCACAACTGCAGACTCTCCCACTGATCCTGAGGAAAAACTCCTGTCAGGAAGGGTTCATCAGAACCAAAACAAGGGAAAATTATCACTGTGGAGCCACTTCTCTGTAGTTTTGTTTTGAGCAGCAAGATCCTTTGCAAGTGGACCTGACAGTGGTACAACACAATTCTACAATTCTCCAGAAACTACTGAAACACTTCTGCCTATTCTGACACAGATTCCTTGCATTCTTCAGGCAGATCCTGGCCCTCTGGCAGAAAAGATGGAGCAGGTTTCCTCCCAAAACAAGACACTACCACTGTACTATTGCTATGTGTTCTACTGGAAAAGAACTAAAAAGCTCCCAAATCCTGACTGCCTTTGTCTGACAGCTGTTGGAAGCAAACCAGTAACCTGGCTGTGTAATGATGGTTATTATGCCATAAAGACAAAAGGCTTTTAATATGAAGTACTAGATGCACAAGCTTCAGCTGAATTCGAGGGATTAGAATAAATAAATCTATCCAACTCTTAAGGAAATATAATCTGTGTTGCCAATACCAGTATACAGAAGTCATGCTTTTAGAGCATTCACAAGTTTTATTTCTCTGTGATAAATTAAAATCGAATAAAGGAGGAAGCTGAGCACAAAAAGAGAAACCCAAGCAGCTTTCAGTCAGTTCTGAGCAGCACTGGCAGCAACAGGTAGGATTCCCTGCTGGTTTCCTTCAGGCCACAACATCCTGGACCTGGCTCCTGGCAGTGGAGCTGCATAAGCAGCTCTCAACTCACCCAGTTCCAACTCTCCTTGGATGTGCAAAACACCATCACCTGAGTCATGTGGGATTTTATCCAGGTTAAAAATACCCCTAAGAGGAAAAGGATGAGTGCCTTGATCTGGCTTATCCACCAGCCCCAGGCACAGCTGCCCTGTGCAAGTGAGAAGGCAAAAAGGGTGCAGGATGAGCACCTGAAAGCACAATCTGCTCACAGCAGCACTTCTGGTAAAAGCACATTCACAGAGCAGCAGTACAGCTGGTACTTCCTGTGGCAATTGGTAAATATTGCTCACACAAGATTTTAATCTGATGTATCCTTTATTGAGTCACATGAAAACAAGTTCCAAAGCTTGTAGAATTTGTGAAAACGTTGCGCTCTACAGCCCAGAATAACTGATACTGGGAAAAGGCAGCCAGAGAGAAAAGCGAAAAATAAGAATTTCTAAGTCAAATATAAAGCATTTTGACTGAGAAGAAAAATACTTCAAGTATATCACATACAAACAAAATGCCAAATTCCTTACTAATCTCTCCAATAGATGAAACAACTTAAATAGTAGCAAGAAATAATTCAAGAAGTTTCAAGAATTAAAAAACTAACATCTGAGCTGGAAGCTATGGCACTGTCCCCCAGTTAAAAATAGGTTTTTGCTGAATGAAAGCCTGACACAAAGGCCTGACAAAGTCTTAGTAAGGCTGGATCAAGACTGGACCACCAAACTCCTTGCTGGGCTTGAAATTGAAAGTAAGAGGAATATCAAAAGGCATTACTAATGATTTGAAATAATTCATACCATGCTGCCTTCATTGTTGCCAACCATGGTGTTATAGCTCCCAGTCAGCCTTCTCAATTCTGTAACCTCAAAGGTCACATCTAAACCATTTGGAAGGGCATCATCTCCTAAAGAAATAAATGAAGCGCATGTTATCACTAAAAAGTTATTTTAAAAAATACAGACTGAGGGTCACTTGAATTATTTGAAAACTGACTTAAGGCATAATAGAAGTCCATGTTACAAAGTAAAATGGTTTGAAAAAAGGATGTTTGGATGTGAGTGCAGAATTTGATTCAATCATACGATGACTGGCTTTAATCATTTCATGCCAATGTGATATGCAGTACAAGTACAGGACATATTTTCAAGCTTTCCCTCACATGTTCCTTGAAACTGTGGACTAAGGAAAGCTTACTGTAATTATTTTAAATGCTGAAAATTCACTCATGGACAAGTAACATTTAAATACACATACACATATATGCAAACACATGCAAATAGATTTCCTTCATAGGGATAACCAATGTAGATCCATTTGTATCCACAGCACACCCTTGTGTTCATCTAAAATATATACAAAGATACACAAGACTAAGTTACACACACACAAAAAATGTCCAGCCTATTACACAGGGAAATATATATTACAGGTATGAATAGATGAGAAAAAAGGTGAGGATTAATGAGGCAACACACACCTTGGCAGGTATCAATCAGAACATCCACCTGTCTAAAGATTCCGAGACGAAGCAGCTTCTCACGAGCTTCATGTGATTTTCTCATCACCTACAGCATGAGAAAAGTAGCTCAGTCATAGAATCAGAGGATATTTGGGTTGGAAGGGGCTTTCAAGATAATCTGGTCCCATTGAGTCTTCCAGGTTAACAAAAAATAACAAGGATAAATTAGTCAAAATGCAGCTAAATTGTAACATATTCACAGATTTTGTATATAAAGACACATATGTGCACCTTCAAAACAGAACACAACCACTTTAACACTTGCATCTGCAGAAACAATTTAAACTCAGAGCATCTGGCTCAGTACCTTCATAACTTTCACTATTTGATTCCTCATTTCTTTAATAGTTAAAACAATTATTAAAAGAGGTTCCAGTAGTTACAACTTATTTAGGGGGCCCCAGCTCTTGACAAAGTTGCTCCATGTCTGAAGGGAGCAGCCCAAAAAAAAAAAAAAAGAGAGAAAGAGAGAAAGAAATTTTAATTAATTTTTAAACAGCAAGTCTGTAATTCACTGCAACACTTACATCAATGAGATTTCTTGCCTTGAAAACATCAGCAATTTCATACATGATGATGTCATCTTTGGTCCTTCCAAGTCCATCGAAATGCACATGCTGAACCACCACCTAAACACAGCAAATCTTTACACACAAGTACTGGACTTGCATCTAAAAACAAGGATCAAGGTCATCAGTACACAAAAATTATTAAGAGAAACCCTGATGATTCCTAGGGCTAACTCCTGCTAACCTACATTCTCAGAAATCAGGGCCACCAAAGATTCTGGGATGTTGTTCTCATAACACAAAAATGAGAGAAAAGAGACCTCTAACAACAAAGCTAACAATGGTTGTAGCAGAAGACACCCTGACAGACTGCAGCTGCTGAGATTTGAGTTGTAAATGTTGTATGGACAAAGAAGCAACTGCAGAAATCACACAAGTACATAAGATAGAATTATGTAGCTAGTCATAGTTGTTTGCTACTTCTTTCATTAGCTATACATAAGCAAAGAATTAAAAGAAGAAAATCAAACAATTGCACAAGCCACAAATATTTAAACTCTATTAAAATCATCACTACCACGGAATCAGTGCAGTTTCAAAGGCAGTTGAAAATCACTCCCATTATGAGGTTTTATACTTTCATCTTGATACATAATCACCTGAGACCATTTTATTGTAAAAAGCCTTCCATACTAGCCAGTACAAATGGACTACATTTCCTTATTTTTTCCAACCTTTTCAGTGAACTATAATTTTAGGGGTAAATGTAAAAAAAATCTGCTTCAAATAGTAGTCAAGGATTGGAACAGGCTGCCCAGGGAAGTCACCACCCCTGTGGAGATTAAAAACCATGTGGATGTGGCACTTGGGACATGGTTTAGTGCTGGGCTTGGCAGTGCTGGGTTAACAGTTAAGACCCTGTGGGTTAACACTTAAGATTCTGTGATCTCAGAGGTCTTTTCCAACCGAAACAATTCTGTGATTCTATATCCGAATTTGTAAGAGAGACTATGCAGTTTATACTACCTCTATCAGAAATACCTGTATGACTCTATGTATTCATGTATAATAAAATAGCAAAATAACAGCAACCTCCTCTTACTGCCAATTGCTTAAAAAAAAACTGCCAAGGTGTTTGTTTCCCTCCACAAAAAAAAAAATCAGGATAATGCTCAGGCACTTACATCTTTGTTTTCGAGAATTTCCTGCTTGGCCTCAGGTTCAACTTCAACCAGTTCAGCTTCCTCTCCCAAGGCACCAAAGTCTGGCCCAGGCACTGGAAGAGGCTCCAAACTCTGAAAGCATAAAAGAAAACTGCATTTAATAGGGTACACAGATTTGTGATTTGTGGCTTTTGTAAATGAGAAAAGTGGTTCTCAACAGTGGGCTCATCAAATCCAAAGGGAAAAAAGCAAATGAGAACTAAAATGAAAGGAATTACCAGAACACTTGACACTTACTCAGTTGCTGAAATTTTTAACGATAGCTAAATAGCTTCCACATTTAATGATTTCTGAAAAATACACTGCATTCTTCCAAAAAGTAGCCTTACCTTTTAAGACAAGCTTCCTGATCAAGCTTGTAAACAGATGAACTCTTCTTCTTAAAAAAAATCTAAAAAACCAGGTTGTCACTTCTCTAGTTTGGTTTTTAGGAGTCAGAAGAATATGAATGTCAGACAATAAAATAAAAAGGGTGCTCTCAGAACGTTAGGTTGCTTTGCATGTATTTATTTGCTTTTATATTTCAGCATTTCTTCTGGAAGTAAGAAATTTACTATTCCAAATAAGGCTCAAGAACCTCAGATTCTGACCATCAGAGCCAAACACTTTAATGAAACACAGCATGGCTTTATTTATTATACCTGAAAGAGGCCTAAAATAAGAATTATCAGAATAGCTGCTTTCTCGAATAGTAAATTGCTGTAGCATATTAAAATCTAGTTAAAAGAAGACAGAAGCTTCTCCCGCTGTCACAATTTTCAGGCAAGTGTGAAACACTCTGTATCCACACAACATTGTCTAGCAGTTCACACCACAGATGGACACAAAGCAGAGAATACAAGCAAAACATCTTGAAACAAAAATTACATTATCATGGTATTTATATACTCTAGAGCCTTAACTGGAGGCAGGTCCCTGCAGCTGTTCCTCCACCTTAAACTGAACACTCAGACTTATGTGTTCCTTCTTCAAGCACTGGTATTTGGAGATTTGAGCATCTATTCACGATTTCAGGTATGTGAGGCTCCTCAGCCCTCTCCAAGCGATGCAATGCTCCAGCCTCCAATTCTCACCAGGGGTGCTTCTCTTTGCACTGTGTTTTTTCAGCTGCTCAGGTTTGGGTTTTGTTTGGTTTGGGTCGTTTTTATTCTGTTTACATTTCCCCAGCCTCATTCTTGCCAGCCCACACCCCTGGGGAGGGCAGCTCTGGGAAAGCCTCAGGAAAGACCTGAAGAAGACCCAGATTTTCTATAAAAATGTTGTACTCAGTAATAAATTCTTCTTCCTTGTGAGGGTGCTGAGGTCCTGCACAGGTTGCCCAGAGCAGCTGTGGCTGCCTCACCCCTGGAATTGTCCAAGACCAGGTTGGACGGGGCTCGGGGCGACCTGCGATAGTGAAAGGTGTCCCTGCCCATGGCAGCGGGGACGTGAGACCACATGACCATAAAGGTCGCTACCAAGCCATCACTATCTACGATTCTATAAAAACACCTACGAATGAGCTAGGAAGGGAAGACGCCTACGAGCACGGGCACGGGCTGACCCCTTCTCCCCGCCCCGGCCGGACTGTGCCAGAAGCGGCGGGCTCGGAGCGGCTGAGGCGGGACACGGCCCCGATGGCAGCCCGGCCGCACCCGCGCTGTGCCCTGCCCGAAGGTCGCGGCGGGGAGCGCGGGAGCGTGCGACCTTCGGGCGTCTCCGGCGCGGGTGCCTGGGTCCCACGCCCGGCGGGTCCCGCCCCGGCCGATCCCCAGGACCCGGCGCTCACCCGGGCGTGCACGGTGCCCATGGCGGCGGCTGTGGCGCGGGCGCGGCCTCGGCGGCTCCGGCGGGCTCCGGGCGCTCAGGGCCTCAGCGTGGGGGCGGCCATGACAGGCGGCCCCGCCCGGCGCCCATTGGCCGGGACGGCGGGA
>VXBI01001022.1:115769-133901 GCA_013397375.1 Toxostoma redivivum
GGCGGGGCTAGGGAGAGCGCTTCCGGCGGGCGGGGGTCACCCGGATCCCGGGAATTCATCCTGAACCTGGGAGAGTCGGCCCAAACCCGGGGGATTCACACTGAACCCGGGAGAGTCGGCCCGAACCTGGAGGATTCACCCTAAACCCGAGGAACTCAAATCCATGTTTTTGTTTCACCCAAACCCACGTGTTTGTCTCACCTTTAACCCATGGATTCACCCCAAACCCAGGGACTTCACTTCAAACCCACGAGATTTACCACAAACCCAGGGAATTCACCCCAAACCTCTGTGTTTTTTTCACCCAAACCCAGGGAATTCACTTCAAACCCACGAGATTCACCACAAACCTCTGTGTTTTTTTCACCCAAACCCACGTGTTTGTCTCAACCCATAGATTCAGCCCGAACTCACATGTTTCACCCCAAACCCAGGGAATCAGATTAAGCAGTCTCAACTGAAAGCTCATGTTGTAAATTACTTAAAAGTGATGGTATTGTGATTATTATTACTAGTATTACTACTATTATTTTATGTTACATTATCTTTAGATATTTCTATATTTCATTTTTATATTTTTANTACTTTACATTACTGATATAGTTTATATATTTTTAAATAGCTCTATTAAATATAAATTTTTTAGTGTATATTATTCATAGAACAAATTTTTAATGGGTTATTATTTATATTTAGTTATCTGCTAAGTCAGATTTAGCTCAGAAACAATGCACTCTTTTTCTCCCTTCAGACCAAACTTTCTCTGGGTTTTATTTCTGTTTAAATGCATCAGGGTATTTGTAAAGTAATAGCAGAAAACAAACAAAATATCCCATCAAAACCGAAAAAAAACCCCTAAAAAGAAGTCAAAAACCCCATAAAACTTTAGATTGAGGTGACATTCAGGTCCAACTGGAGTATGAACAAGCATCTCCCAAACTTCCGAGTAGTACTTTAAAAAAAACACCTCAGAACCATCAATGATATTAACACATTCTGATGTAACTTGCACTGGGGTGGGTTATACTCAAGAAAGCTCAGAGACCATGGTAACAGAAGAGATTGTGTCTTTAATTAAAAAAGAGACAAAATGGGAGCTTGTTCCCAACAGAAAAAGTGGTTAAAGTTGATTTAAATGTAGTTAATAGAAGTGTTCCAAAGACCAGAAGCAGAACTTGGCATTCCTGCTTCAATTCTAACACAAACTGGTAAACTAATGAATGAAGACAATTTAAAACAGATCTTGTATATTTTAATTGTAGTTAGAGTAACAATTCCAAGATTTTTTTGCAAGTCTGATGAAATATACATCCAAGAAATGAACAGAAGAGTTGAAGTAAAGTAGCACCAGCCTTGTAGAGTATGGAAATAGAGAGCTCAGCACTTCCTTCCCAACCTAAAGTCTATTTGAATATTGTAAAATGCAGCACTCCAAGCTTAGGGAAACCACAACTGAGAGACTGTTTGAAAGGCAGGCCCAATTCAAGTGCTACATTTTGCCCAAAGCTCACACTCCCATGTCCCAGCTCCTGAGCATCCCAATCCAACCCCTTTCCCTGGCCAAGAGGCCCTGAAGCAGCTCTTCCCTGGGAATTCCCACAGAATTCCCTCTCTTGAATAAGAAGCTTCCCAAGGTCACATGCTCCACCCAAACACATGTGCAAATCAACTTTAAAGCCATTATTGTTTCTTTCTACTTAAAAATTGTACAAGACCTGATAAGCCATCAGAACACTAAATAATCCTAAAATCACTTTCCTTCCCAGATGCCCTCATCCACTAAAGCATTGTCTTTGTTAAAATAATGCAGAACCTTTTTAGTAGAAATGGTTTAAGCTGCCAGCTCTCAATAGAGGTATGATTTGCTAAATTTTCAACCTATTATTTGAGACCTCTGCAGAGCTCCCTGAATATTGATACTTCTACCAAGCCTTATACTTTTGCTTGGGAAACGTCCTTTGGGTTATCCTACCTCACTGAGACAGGAGGGGCACATTTCTTTTTCTTCCTTTAGTAACAGGGAAGTGAAAGAAGGAAAGAAAAATCTCTGAAACTAGAGGGGAAAAAAATGATCAGGCAACAATTAGAGACAACCTAAACATCATTCACCACTTGCTATATACTAATTTTTGTTAACATCTTCTGTAAAGCGTAACACCTTCTCCACATACTGTTTGCTACTAACCACAGTCACTATTTTACCTACTTTTCAATACTTGATCAAGTATTAAGTTGACTTATATTAAGTTCCAGAAAGAAAAAAAAAAAGTCCTCTGAAGTCACTGAAACTGTACTTGTTTACATTTCAGGGGAGGTGCCCCATTTCTCATGCCATTTTTGCCTGAAGTATTTCAGGAGGGAGAGAGACACAGAGGAAAGGTAATAGGAACTGCAGAGTACATACAACAGCCTAGAACAATACTGTTCCTACAGTATCTTGTGCAGACAACTTTCCATAAACACAACACTATGTTTAAATATAAGGCAAATGGACACTGGAGGCCACTAAGAAACTCACTTGTGTATTCTTCTTAAGGGAGTAAAAGTCCAATTTCATTTAAGTGCTATAAAAGTAATCCTAACACATAATATTGTTAAGAATCACATTTTTAAAAACATTCTGTTATCGATGCTTGTTTGCCTAACAATCTGTTTACAGAATTTACATTTTTTATGGTGAAAGCAATTTTTAAAAAGATTTATTTCCAGAGAGACACTGTTTAACTACAAGTCTTAGTACAGTTGATTGAGCTGGTGCTTCAACAGAGCTATAATCTGTTACTTAGTATAGCAGCCACTGTTTTTATAATCTTAAAACAGTAAAATTCCCAAGGCAGATTTGTCAGGAAGCTGTAAACAAGTAATTTCCCAAGTCTTATTGGCAACAAACAAAATGATCCCTAGCCTAGGTTTTAATTTTTTCTGCCAAATTTCAGTTTTGGTAACTGTGGAATCTATTTCCCAATTAATACTCTGGAGCAGTTTGGAAACTTGTCTCTGAGGAAGAGTCAACATCTATTTCCAACGCAGACTCATCAGGGTTTGGGAGGAAATTAGGGTAGGACTTTAAGTCTGAGTGCTCCTGGATATCAGCAGGAGCATTTTGCATAGCTGAGTGCATGAAGCATGAAGATTCCCAGAGCCAGCTCTCAATGTGTGCAGCAGAGTGAGGCATTTTAAGGTGGCAGTATGAAGAACGAAATTCCACAGTAGATGGGACAGTTTGACATTTTCTTAGTGATGCATAATCATCTTTCCTGTTTAAAAAGAAGGAAAAGGAGATTATTAGTGTTTCAGTGGCATTTTTGTCATGCTTACAAGTAGCAAATACAGTTGTTCACCTTCCTGGAAGTCCTCTCTGCATTTCCACTTTACAATCAGCTTGTTACCACCAACCTGAACAACTGGAACATAACTTGTCTACACTCTAAACCAGCACCTGAATCACCAGGTTAGCCTCTTCCAATTTGAGAAACAGGAAACTGAAGTTTTATCCAAGAATAGCTATTTTTTAAAAAAGTTTTCTCTTTTCTCTTGCAGTCCTTTTGCTGAAATAAAACCTAACCCAAACAACAAAAACCCAACAAAACAACATGCCACAATCCCCTCTCACAAACAAAAATACCACAGCTTGCCATACAAAGACACTTCAACACTGCTTGAGCTGCTTTTCCAAGAAGAAAAACAGTGTTTGTGTTTAATCATGATGCAATGACCAAAAAACCCCTCTTAGAAGTTATTTCTGAGACAAACTTGTGATTCTGTGTCTTCCCAAAGCCTGTCTCAAATGAAGAGACTCAGAATTGGTAAGTCTGCAGTATGAGAAACTGCTACATAAGGGTAAAAGTGGGAAGGTGACAATCCCCAAATTTATTGTGGAAAGTAATCAGAAATATTAAGAAAAGAATGAAAAGACACTGGATTACATGTGCTATCAAATAACTGAGGAGAGGACAGTAGGATGAATAGCAAATATATACCAAGAACTACATTTTTGCTCAGAGAGATGCCTCAAAGCCAACTAGTGTTATTCAAGGCAAGGCTTTAACTGATTTCTAAAAGAGAATTTCTAAAACTGCATTGTTTGCATGCAGCAGCACTCCACTTCACCTGGCTGTACAGAACAGCTTGCTTTTAGCCTGGGCATAAACTGTGGCAGCAATCCGAAAAAGCTGTTCCTGCATCCATCGAATGTCAGCAGGCATGTCAGGAAACCAGTTCACCAACCTGCAGACAAAACCAGAACACAGCTTTTGTAAGCAGGGGATTTAATCAAGAGTTAGATTTGCACACCCTGTCACACATCCAAAACAGCTTTTTTTTCCCCCAAATCAACCCCCCTAACCAAGGTGTCCATTTCTTCCCAACCTGCCTGAATTCCCATCTAACCCTCTCATGTCTCTTCTACAAGCTAAGAAAAGGGGCAGCACACATCACTGCATCTCTGAGTGGCTGACCAGTGTGTGCATTCCACACCCTGCACAGGAATCCTGCAAAATAGTCCTGTCTCCAAGACCTTTGTGGTAGGAATATTCTGCTCAATTTAAAGCAAGGTGGAAGAGGAAGGAAGAACAAAAGAAAAGCACAATAGAAGAACAAAGAGAAGGCAAAACAAGAACAATGTCCCAAATGTACTTTTTTTCCTTATGATACCCTTGACAGGAATCAGCTACATCCGAGTGGGACAAGGAGGAAAACCCTACAGAGAAATCTGGGGAAACTTGCTGCCTCCCCATCCACCAAAAATGGCACAGAAGTACCACATTCAGTGGCACAGAAACAAAATATTTCACTGGAATTCTATATGGTTTGATTACCAGAATTGATTTTTCAAGATTTTCTAAAGACAGTCATGCTGCTCAAGGACTGGAATTCCATTAAGCAAGCACAAAGCTTAGGATTCATGGTGCATTTATTGAGCATAACTTCTCCTTGACAAGAACTGAAACTTATCAAATTAAACCCTGCTTCAAGAGCACAACTTTCAGTCAACACAAGCAAAACTGGTAAGAGAATTTATACGGTGAGTAAACAGTGAATTTCACTCCTGACTTCAGAAAGAAGCACAAGAAGGACGTGGAGAGAGTTCAGATACCCCAGCAGAGTATAGTAATGAAGAATGTACTCCTGGAAAGCACAACTAAGGGTGCTTCTTTTGAGCAATTATAATGTAACTATTAGTAATATGAGTGTTTTATATAGGAATTGCTTACTTATCTAGCATTTAGAAGGATGCATCACATAGATAGAAATAATGGATCTTTTGATAGACACTGAATAAGTTCTCAATGAGTACATTTCCAAAATGATGATAATGCTAAAATAGTTCTTTACAAGTTCCTTACCGTAAAGCAACCGAGTAAGCAGACTCCACTGGGAGTGTGTATGGCAGCATCAGGTAGGATATCACCCTCATGGGGAAGAGTTTAGAGAACTGAGCATAGAATCCATTCTGTTCTTTACAAGCTTCCTGCAGTGCTTAAGAATAAGGGAAAAGATGTTACACTATCTGAAAGCAGTTTCAGTAATTTTCTCAGAGTTTTGTAATATCCAGGCAACATTATCAAGTTACTGAATAAGGCTCAGTTACAAAATGAAAGAATTAATCTCTGGGCACTCTTACCATAAACTCTCTATGGTATTTTAAAATATGGGAACACAGACTCATGCCACAGGGACAAAACACATTATCCAAAACTTCTAAGAAAAAGATCTAAGAATTAATGTAAAAAAATTTAAAAAATCAAAGTTTGCTACTCAGAGTTACAGGAAACAGCCTGAAGCATTCACCTTTACGAAGTCTGGGAGGTAGACTCTCAAATATGCTCTTCTCCAAAGGCCATGGATTTTGCTTTAGCTGGTCATTTAAGCTGGTCATTTTCAAAGTTTCTACTCTGTTATTTTCTGTCAATTTTCTTTTCTTCACATGGTCAATGTGTTGCTGTGCAGCTTCATGAGGGTTTTTTTTTGTGAAGGACAAGTGGATATAAATGGAGTCATTTAGAATACCTGAAAGAGTCAAGAGCTTTCACTTAGGTTTGATCCACAGGTCTCCTGACTGTCTTTACAGCACCTGAGGTCTGTGTGTCTGAACAAAGACCTGTCCTGAGGGAACATCATCATCTACCCCATGAGAATTCTCAATTGCACCTGGCTCTTAGGATCCCACAAATGTTTAATCACAGTGATGGCTCTTCTGAAGGTTTAGGTCTTACTTTAAAACAGGTTCTAAAGAAAAGGAAAAAAGTGAACAATTAAGTGAAACTGCCCTGCAAACATACAGTCATTTACCAAAGTTGTTTTCCTGCAAGAAAGCAAAGGATTTAGAGGAGAGGAGGAAAACTGATTTAACATGTATTTTGAAAGAAAACATCTAAATATTCATCAGATATTTGGGAAATTTGACATGGCAGGTGTCACATGAGTACTTTGAGGTGTTGCTACAACAGGGCTGAAAAGGAAAGCAACAGGTTACAGTATTTTTAAATCCAAAGTACAGGTCTAAATCAACATGGGTTGCATTGCAAAACTGGTGCCAAATATGAAATAGCACTGATACCTACCTTAGAAACAAGCACTAGATCATGAATACAAAGAGAAAAACACAAGAAGTGTATCTACACTAGGTTTCTAGAAAATCATTATAAAATTACATATGGAAAAAAACTACCAAATTTGACTAGAATCTATACCTGCATACAACAGAACCTATATCCTACTTGTAAGTACTAATAAAAGACAACTGTCAAAAGAATATACAGTGAATTTAGCAAAGGAAAATATTTGAAGTGCCACAGATGGAGGGGGGAATTAATTCCTACAGATGAAATAACTTAAGAAACGTGATGCATAATGAATGACCTTGGAAAGGTTATAATTATCATTGATTAACCTTGATGCAAAACAATCCTGTGACAGAATAAAAACAAAGTTCATCACAGGATTAGCAGTGTGAAAAGGAGGACAATAGTGCAATACAGAGAGGACATGAGGCAGAGAGAGCAAGGAAGAACTGCAAGCAATGTCAGATATTAGTGTCAGATGGAAACTTGCACACAGTGTGGGTGCAGGACAGCAACAGAACCTGGCTCAGCACAGACAACTACAAACCAGAGGCTCTTTGTAGAGTTTGTGCTTTTAATCACATGGTAAAAGCTATAAAGCAAGACTCTCTCATTAAAAAAAAAATAATAATACATAATAATAATAACATTACAGAAAATCAAGCTCTTAAGCAGAACTGTGAGGTTCTTCAGTGAATTGTTTTAAGACCACTTGACTATTCAGTAACCAGGCATCAGAGTACATCAATGACTGCATTACATCCTGCAATCTGGTTTTTTGCAATTACATCCTGGTACTATCTGTAATAGTGCAAAAGTTCCATTCCCATTCCTCTGATCTGACCCAGCACCAATTTGCTTCTGGATCCAAAGGTTACAGGGCCCAGGCACATCTAACACATGGTTAACTTCATCCTAGTATCAAGTTACTGTTTTCAACTTGTTTGTCTCAAAGCTTGCAGAGCAGTAATATTTATCAATATAAAACATGTTATTAGAATTCTTGGAGTAGAGTAGCAGAACTTGTAATTCTTCCTCCTAAACTTATCTGGGTGTCAACAACTGCTCCATTATCATCTGTCATCTTCTAAAGCCTCTTCTCACATAGGGTTTATCTGTGACTGAGTTTTTATTGTTATTAGCCAGCTCCCACTTCTGGCTACCAGAAAGTCACTTGGATGACAGCAAAGAGGAGGGAATAGAAGGTTTCAGAGGAGTGGGAAGCAGTACTCTATTCCCATTCTGCACAATTAAGACAAAGCCAAGTAATAACATGATTTGCCTAGAACTGGAATTCTTTGGAAATTTCACTTAACATTTACTTCATACAGATTTGACAAAACTCCAGAAGTTCTATTTTTGCATGGCACAGTACACCTCAGGTGAACTATAACTATGGCATTTCTACAAGACATGATCCCTCCAAAACTCTCAAAGACCAACCCTCTTCTTAGCTACACACAACTCTCTCACCCTTTTTGCTTGTTTTGATCTGGGGCTTTTTTGTTTGTTTGTTAAACTCAGGTTAAGACCGTATAATCAATAATTATCTGAAAGTTTAACATACCATTCTCCTTCAAGAATTTAAGAGCATCGAAATATCCCTGCTCACAGATCTCTCCAAGTACCTGCAAAGAAAGAGTAAATGAGTCAGACAAATAAAAAGGAGTTTTAACTTCAGAACAACAGTTTGCAGAATGAAAAACCACTTTCATCCACCTCCCATGAAAAAAATCACCTTAATAATTGCTGGTACACAACAGATTCAGGTTAATATGGCTACTGTGATGAATACATGATCATGTATATTAACTTATCTTTCAGCTGATGCACTGAATGATGGCATTCAAAGAGTCTGGAAGACTTCCTTCCCCTCATTTCCTTGATTAGCCCTTCAGAAATTGCTAGCAGCAATGAAACAGGGTGTTTGGAGTGTGCCAATTCCCTTCCTTCCATCTCAGTGCTTCTCACTTCCCAAAGCTTTGAAAAATTAGCTATGCAATTCTGATGCTCAGGTTCAGATTTCTCTTCCCTATGAAAATATCTTTTACTAGATGCAATACCAGCTCACCTACACAGGGGTACTGGCAAAAAAAAAAAAAAAACAAAAAAAAGACTGCATAAGTAGAATTTAAATTTTCTCTTGAAGTGGTCAGAAAGCCCTCAGTTAAAATGTATCTGCAGCAGTCAGAAAAATTGCTTCTTTGCTGTACTATATCCCAAGCCATTTGAAAAGGCCTGATTTTACTTTTTAATTTTTCCAACTTCCACAATAGCAATTCAGGAGTATTTCCCTCTTCAGATCTGCAACTAATAGCAATGAGCAAAGTTTAAAGGCAACTTGCCTGTGCCAATGTATTAAGACCTTCACAAAACCATGAAACGTGAGAACTTCTTCTAATTTCTTAACAGGTAAACATGAAAGGACTACAAGCTGACAGTTGCTAATCTCCCAGTGTTGATTTTATTATAGAATCCTGTGATAATTCCCAAATAAATACTAAAAGACAGTAGCAGGATATGCATTTTTAGCCTGAGAGAGACTAAATCAAGGAGGATGTAGAAAAAAACATGAAAAAATAGAGGCAAGATCCATCACCAGAGAAGTTTATGTGACTGGATGGAATGCTAAGACACTGCAACTTTCTGCAAAAGCTTTCATGTGGAGAGATGAAGCAAAGGAAGGCAGGGGCTGACCTTGGGTTCAGGTGGAAAGAGCGCTTGTGTTAAGCGGTAAAGGTTGCCCAGGCTGAACTGAATGCTGGTGTTGGTCACATTCATCTCATGGAAGTTGGCTGACTTCCCTTTGGGACAGATGTCACACTCCCCAGCAAAAGGGGACACTGTGATGGTGTTCTTACAGTCATAGTGAGGCAAGTTGTCACTGATTCCTCCGTCCACGTAGCGCTACAGAAAGGAACAGAAACAGCACATCTCAAGGGCTGGCAATGTCTGACCTGCAGAGTGCCCCACGCAAGAATGAAACAGAAATTAGGCTCTAACTCAAGCCTGGTGCTCCCAAGCTAAACATTTTGAGTGGCATGATCAGTTCTCTATTGCCAATAAACATTCCTACCTATAGCTCCACAGGCAGCCCAAGTATATTCCATTTGGGATTTTCTGTATGTTTTTTTAAAGATGATTATCCCACACAACACACAGAGAAAAGCAGCTCCATGCTTTAAAGTTCAAGATTCAAGATACTAAACCATTCTAACTTAAAAATACTCTTCATAGTTAGAATTTGACAGAAAAGCATCAAAAAAGATTTGGGCATAAGGAAAGGGTGACTAAAAATAGACAGGGCTTCAGAAACTTTGCCAAGTCAGTTCCAGGTTATGCTTTTGTCCCCTTCACACTGAATCATCCATTTCTGTAGTTTTAATGCATCACCACCCAGACATTTTAAGATCCAAGCCCCAAAGTGCTCTGTTTTGGGGTAATTACTGTCTAGTGCAGCAGCTGCAGTGGCCAAAGGCAGCCCCTCCACTCACTCACAGCAGCCAGCTCTCCAGTGGGCCACAGGGAACTGCTTTCTTCCCACACCACCAGCTTTGCTGCTTCAGAGCCTGCATTTTCCTCCTTACTAAAAGGGCAGCAAACCTAAACTGTAGGTCCTTGTCAAACATAAATGTAATAGAGCAGTGATTTGAGCAGGAGCAACCTGGATTATCAGTTTCAGCTGCCCTGATACTCAGGCCCTGACCATTCTGAGAAACACTTTAGGAATTAGGAAGAGGGCAGCTCATGGCCTGTCAGCTTCCCAGGATACCCTCTGCACCCAGCAGCATGCAGCTTCTGCCAAACTTTAGGTGTGTGATGCAATCACTAGACTACAAGTGAAATCCCCAAGTCCTTCATGCCATAAATAAAAATACAACGGGTCTGGCAAAGGAACAAACAACTCATGAAATTATTAAAAGGTGAAAGTACGTGTCTGAGTCACTGATCTAAATGATTTTCATGATTTGGAGTATCTGCTCAGCTGTTCCTCCAAGTCATTTTTTTAATCTAAAATCACTGCTGTGTTTGAAAGGAGTAAATAAAAAACAAACAAAAGGCACCACACCCAAAAGCTTTTCAATTGGCAGTTACATACACCTCTTAAATGTTATCCTTAAGCCTTTGTTTTACAGTATACAGACAGGAATGCCAAGCAATAAACAGCAAGATGCTCCTCAGTTTACATTTTTGACATTCTGTTGTGCTGAAGCCTGTAAGGATTCATGCCAAGCATATGTAACTGTGGTATTCTTACAAAGTTACATCCAAAAATGCCTCCTAAGCATTAAAATCTTATCCAAATAATTGCAAAGATTAAAAGAATTGAAGGATGCTTTCCTTTCCTCAAAATATGGCCAAATAAAGCATCACCTGTATGTTTTTGTACTCTGAACTAAGCCTTTTAAAATAACATTGTTGTCTGGTGACAAGAACTGAACAGCCAGATTAGCCTGGATCCACCTAAACCTTGGATTCAGTCCAACGTCCTGTTTTCATAACACCTTTAATCTGGAAGAGTTTAAGGAGACATACAAGGTTTAAAAGTACAGATAAGGAAAATCCCAATACAGTTCTAATCACTTTTGCTTTAATTTCAGCATGAAGAAAAAAACAATACATTTCACGTCTATTCTTGACCTTTTAATACTTGCAAATTCCCTTGAGAACAGGGTATAATCAACCACTGTTACAGACCTTTAAAGTTTTCTTTCTTCCTTCCCTTCTCCTTTTGCAAGGAGCACCACAGTTGGAAGGAAAGCAAATGCAACTGAATAGAACAGGGTAACAAAAAGCCACCGATGTCACTGCCTTGATTTGAGATGCAGATCTGCTTCCAGACCTGTAATTATAACACCTACAACAAACCACACCAACTTTCCTGCAGTTTTTGTCTCTTTAACAGGGGATTTTAGAGAGCCCAGTACAGCCATGAAGTATTAAGAGGCTTTGTAACCAGCAGTTCCTGGGAAACAATAGAACATACTAATATACTGATATTTTACCCTCCAAAAAGTAAGCTTTCTTACACTGAATACAAATGCCAGAGGGCATTAAAAAGCTGTGTTTGCACCTAACTGAACAAAGAACTTTATTCCAGTTGTAAGGCAGATCTCTCTACAGCCAGAACACAAAGATATAGAATAGATGATATTACAAGTTATTTTTTTGAACAATTATAGGTGACTCTTCCTGTAAATTTGTGCAGGTCAAAGAGCATCACTTCCCTCAATACATATTTATCCATAGGTTACATACTCGTTATCTTATAATATCTTTTTCTTTTATTATTGAATTTTAGGGGGCAGAGGACAGACAGAGAGATAATATGTACGTGTTAAAATACCCATATCTTCTACACATTCAGTGTTCCTTTCTTTTTTTGGAAAGTTGTTACAGCTACACAACTTGAAGCTATGATGAAGGTATTTATTTTACAGTAGGATAACAAAAATCCCCACATGCATTCTTAATATTTTCAGAATAGCTAGAACTATTTTTAGGTTTTAACAAGAGAGACTTACCACACCTCTAAATGATGGTGGAATGAGACCACAGTAAATAGGGACAAATGAACTACAGATTAAAGCCTGTAAGAAAATGAGACCATAAAAATGAAATGTTAACCGTTCCATTATTGATACAAACATTTCTCTTTATAAAATAAATTCTTATTCACTGAGACTATAGTTTCATTAGATCCACTGAACTTTTAAGGCATTTACCCTTTTTTATGACTGATCCCTTGCACCCCCTCCCTAAAACAGTTCGCAGACACATTGACTGGGAAAACCAGTATGTGAATCTAGTGTAAAAAAGTCTGAATTCCTCTTGAAAACGTTGCCAGAGTAACAATACCTGAAATGCTTAAAGCACAAACCCAAAAGGCGATGTTAAAGCGACCTAGGATTATATAAGTTTCTAAAAGTTGCCAAAAAGAAACATACCTGTATAACTTCTTCTTTAGAATTGAAATTAGATATCAAGGCATTTTTGCCATCTGATACTCTGGTTAGTGAAATACACAGTCTGCCTGATGACAACTGGTGTGTGTTCTCTGGAAGATTTCTCATCAGCCCATCTCTTATTATCTTTATCACATTAAAGGAAGGATGAAGAGGACCAAGATTTCGCTTTCTAGCTTCTTTGGCTAATGCCAGAACATCTGCACAAGCCTGAGCTGGAAAGAAAATGCATTGCATTTAACAGCAGAAACACAACCCACACTTGGACTAATAAAGCTTATCTAGACCTCCAACTTGTCTCTCTTACTGCTAGAATGAAAATGCAAGAGCTTTTTAACAGAGTAAATAACTGTCTAACATGTTTAAGGAGTTTAGGAGTTTTCTGAGAGACAAAAAAAATCACTTTAAACTTTCAAAAAGATCTCCTGGTGAGGATTATGTTACTTATATGTCATTAAGATAAAATACCCATATGAGATAGTTGCATCAGGAATTATTCACTCCGGAAATGCATTTTTTGAGGGAAAAAATAAAGATGAACCAAATTTAAGGTTTCAGGGCACTTCTCCTCATTGATACATAAACACACTAAAGGGAGCATGAAGTGTGATCTGGTAGGAATGCCAGGAGGGAAGTTTGGAAAGCAGTGGGAGAGGAATGTGGAAGAGATCCATAATATACCACACAGGTTTCCACCTATATAGGTACATTTTTACAGTAACAGACACATAATAATCTTTTATCCAATTAAACCTATGTTTGGGAACTTCACTACAGAAGACAGGACTGTTCCTGAAGAACACTAAAATCCTTTCAACATTCAGTCACAGGAGGAAGAGCAGCTCATCTACCTGAAATGTACTGTTTGAACTTAGAATGTCACATTTCTCCAGGGCACATTTTGAGGAAATTATCAGTTTGGTAGAAGAGAGGGGAGGAAGGTCAAAGTAACATCTTATGAACCTGAGTGACAGGCTACAAAGTCTTTTAAAAATATTTTCAGAACTTACATACTTGAACTTACTAGAACAGATAGAATTCAATTTATCAGGTAAATTTAAGCACTGCACTGGCAACAACTCTGTTTAAGCCTTTGAGCTCATATTAATTTCCAAAAATATTACCTTTCTACCATGTCATCCCCCTCTCAAACAGCAATTAATAAACATTTATCATTCCCAACCAAGAGTCTATGTCCAAAAGAGCATCTCTAAAAAAATCTCAGGTATCAGACACACTCTGTTTTTACCACTTTTTCATTCCATCCTCACAGAGGAAAATCTTGGGCCATAAATCCACTGACACCAGTAGGCTGATGCCACCTCCCACCCCAGAAGACAGCAAACAATTTAGCCAGAGCTCACTGTTCATGGTCTAATATATGTTTATCTTAGTAAAATACATTTTACATGAAAATAAAAAAATTGCACGAGTCACATTCTTACAAGTGAGGAAGTTACTTCCAAAAGCAGAATCAGGTAGTTTTAGCAGTTCTAATTTTCCCTGTATCCAGATATTTGTTGCCAGCTCCATTTTTTTTTAATTTAGCAATACTCAATCTTCTAAACTTTCTAATAATAGCTGTGTTTTAGGAGTCTGAGATACTGAACTATCAGAACTCTGGCCAGGAACAGCAGTTTTGGAGCATATGCAATAATTACCTTTTCCAATATAAATACAGTTTTGAAAGCTTATGCACCAAGCAAGTCACTTGCTGGTTCTAAAATACAAACCAACAGCAAACAAATACATGCAATTTGATTTAGCAGTTACCCATCAACTCCACATACAATAATTTCTAAGCTTGGAAGTAGTTCATAGGGACAAAAAGGACAAAAAAAAAGCTGACATATTTTGTTTACTGTAACCTGTTTTAAACCCAGCAAGGGCTCCAACTCAAGAAAAAAAACCAAAAAAAACAAACAAACCAAAAAAACACCACCAAAACAAAACACCACAAAAAGGAAAGTTCTAAGAGTATGTGATACTGAAACACTGAAAATTTACAAAGCTTTTTGTTATTAATTCAACAGACTTCAAAGTAGTCCAACTTCTTTTCCTTCTCCCTTCCTTTTCCAACAGGAGAAAAATACAGTTACATCTTAGACTGGTGCTATTACAAAACAGGAACTTCTCCAAAAGGAACTAAGGGCTACAAGTCAAACTGGGATTCTAGGCAGGTCTTGGTCCATCTGTTTTATTTTTGAAACACAGAGGGCTAAAGAAATTCATCTTCCTAATAAATGTGAACTGCTTCTTGTTCTAGTTCTGCATTCCTATTTTTAACTGTTAACTGTTCATTTGTTTCACAGAGTAAAACCTGACATTATATTTGCAGCCTCCACTAAACCTGCTCTCTTTAAGTGCCCCACTGGAATGGATGATCACAGCACCATCAAAACACCAGATCTCCAGGGCATCCAAGGAGTGCAACTTGAACATTCCAGTTTGGAATAGCCTGGAATGCACTGCATCCTCAAAACAACACTCATGGCTATTCCCAAATTCCCCCAAATTTAATGAGAGAAACCTCTTTGTCAGTCTATACAAGTATACTTTTCTTCCCCATTCAATGGCTAATAATTGTATTTATCCACATTTGAAATTCCACAGAGTCCCCACCTATCCAGCAGGTAATCTGAATCAAAGAGAAAACCCTTCACTTAAAACACCTGGCTACAAGGCTGTAAGAAATTAAATATGCTCTTCAATTCCAGCCACAACCCCTGCTCACAGATTTGCACACCCTGTGTTGTGTGTACCAGCACACAGAGCAGTTCAGGGCTGGGTCCTGCCGAGCCCCAAGTATTTCCAAGTGTGGCGATCCCCCAACCTCTCTGGGAATTTGTTTTATTATTTTACCACACTCATAGCAACTATCTTTTCCTTACACCTCATCTGAATTTACCAGGTTCCAGCTTGTGCCTGCTGCCTCTCATTCTTCTGCTCACCTCTGGGAAGAGCTGGGCTCTGTCTAACCACAGTAAAATGCAACTGTGATAAAAAACACGAGGCTTACTTACACCTCCAGCCACAGGAACCAGAAATACCGCACATTAAAGTAGATCAAAGTAAGAGAGGCATACAATACAAACTCACAAAACACATCATTGTAAAACAGTGTTTCTTTAGAGATTATTTACCATCCTCTGCTTTCACACAAGCTCACAAAATATCACAACTAGAAACTCAGAGAATTACCACGGGAATACCTTGTTAGTTTTATCAATTTACAGCAATTCACAGATTTTAGAATGTGGCTGGTTTTGAATTGTCTTCCAACATTCCCAAGTGATGTCTTTTCTTTTTCCCCCCAGTAAAAACACACTTGCCCATGGAATCTGCTACCTTGGACAGTGACCACACAGATATTCTATTAGTTAGAGAAAATGAAAAATCTCAGTTGGCAAACGAGATTGGTAATAATTGGGAAAGGTAATAGTTTGAAATCTACAACCCTTAATTATTAAAGTGCTAAACCATTTAAAAGCTGTTATTAACGCGTACTTCTAAATAAACAATATACATTTACTTGCCTTAAGAGCACTTCAAATATTTAAGACAGCTTCCTTCTCAAACCATTTACAATGACTTAAGACTTAAACCTGGGTATGTTCTAAAAATATCAGCTATTAAGGAAGAACATTATTTGTTTTAAAAACTGATAGCAGGTTCATAATAACTCAATGTCATGACTCAATATGTTACTGATGTCATAACAATGTCATAATGACTCACGTGTCATGTTTGGACATTACAGCAAAATTAAATTAAGCAGCACAAGTTTACTGCTAAAGCTTTGAAGAAATTAGCTTGTGTGCTAGAGCTTAGTAGGGACTAAAGCAGTAGGGAGAAGCACTGCTCTCCTATACTTAGAATTTCTGCTTGTTTTAGTCAGTGGATTTTTTCCTCAGAAATTTAAAAGCAAAGCCCACAGAACTCTCCAAATTCAGAAGAGGTACTCACTGTTTTACTCCCCCTCTAAGATGAAATCTGAATTTACAAAATCTTCTAGTTCTAAAGCAGTCAAGGGTGCCTCAACACAATCATTGTGGAGACATGAACTAGACAAGTGTTACTCAGTGGATTTCTTTGGTATAAAGAGAAAACCACTTTCAGGTTTCCAGATATTTCACACAGTTTTTAAACTGCAATCCAGTCGCTATCCTGAATACCTTGATTTTTTGATAGCTTGTATCAAGTTTAATTCATTAGAAAAATGTATACTCATGAGCCCTAAATAGGTAAAAGGTGCATTTTTCCTTCTACTAGAAAAAAAAGTGTGTATTTCACAAAGCACACTACATTTAGTTTCAAACATCTTTAATCTGCCACAAATGCAACACAACATTCCCTCTATTGTTCAAACGACAATTCAATTCAGTGATTTTAATCAATCCACTGTTTCTAATCATACACCTAAGCGACCTTGGCAACATACACCGTGCCCAGATTAGAGAGGAAAAGCACGTTAAAGCTAACCTAAGCCCTGACCTTAACTCCCTTAGCCTTAGCCCAGAAAGGAGCAGCTTTGGAGGAAGCAAGATAAAGCTATGGGGCACCTCACGTGCAGGGAGATGCTCTATTTCCCAACGCAGCGCAAACACTGTTTACAGCCGATGGCAGGGCTTGCTCCGGACGGTGTTCGGGCTCGGCTGCCTCCCGCTCTCCCAGGTAATTCCCGGACTTTGGACAGCGCCTTGGGAGCAGCCCCTCACAGGGACCCGCACGGGAGGAGCTCCGGGCTTTCGGCTACGCGAGTACGGGAACCGGACCGGGCATCGCCAACGCCATTCCCTGCGCCACGGGCCCCGCTCGGATTCATTCCACCCACGGCCACACGTTTGAGGGTGAAGAGAAGCAGAGAATCGGAGCCGGCCCGGCCCGGCCCAGGGAACCCCGCGGCCCGAGCGCTCGCCGGTGCCGCGCCCGCCCTGCTCGCCGCACCTGCCCCTGCCCCTTCCCCTTCCCTGGGGCTCGCCCCGCCGCCCGCCCCGCTCCGCTCCGATCCGATCCCCCTGGCCCCATCGCTGACCCAGAGAGCCGCCCCCGACGAGGACGGCGCCGGCCAGCGCCCCGGCCGAGGCGCCGTAGATGTGCCGCGCGTCGCGGATGACGTGCGGGGCGCGCTCCTGCAGGCAGGTGGCAGCGCCGATGTGGTAGACGCCCAGGAAGCCGCAGCCGGCGAAGGACACGCTCCAGCCGCCCTCGCGGTCCAGCATGGTCGCCGGTGAGAACAGGGGCGCTCCGGTGGCGACGGCCGCTACCCGGCGACTGAGCGCGCCCGGCGGGGCCGCCTTGCGCGTTACACGGGGCCGCGCCCGCGCCGCCGGCCGCGCCGCAGCCAATCCCGCGCCGCCGCTCGGTGGCACAAGGAGCCGCAGCCAACCAGAGGGCACATGCAAATGAGGCCCCGCCCCCTCGCGACCCCGCCCTGGACAGGGCGCGCACCCGCGGGTGCGATCCGCGCCCAGAGCCCGGAGCCCCGAGTCGCTCGTTCCCTTCGGTCCCCTCAGACCCTCCGGACCGCTCGGACCCTCCGGACCCCTTGCCTCGGGCAGCCTCCGCCCGTTCCCCAGCCCCGCCTGTCTCCCACTCTCTGC
>VXBI01001022.1:134388-298259 GCA_013397375.1 Toxostoma redivivum
GTGGGGTTTGGGATCAGTGAGGTGCAGTGGGTTTGGGATCAGTGAGGCACAGTGGGTCCGAGTCGGTGAGCTGGGGTGCCGGCAGCCGGCCGGGCAGATCCCGCCCTGTGATCCGCAGGTACTAAAGGAAGGGATTTGGGATGTGCCAGGCACGGCGGGCAGTGGGAGGCGGTGCCGCTCCCCAGCCCGTGCGGGCCGTGGGAGGTGCTGGCTTAGCAATCACCCCGATCATCCACGGCTTAAAGGAATCCCCTGCAAACATTTATATTGCATGATCTTCTCTCTTTAATACTTCTGAAACGTAAAGAAAATTCATGATGATATAATACTAGGCTTATAATGGGAAGATGATAGAATAATCTGCTTTCAGGTTGCAGTTTCAATCTGCAAACAATTCTGTGTTCGTGCTCTACCAGCATTTTACAGAAAGAAGTTCAAGCAAAGCAGCTGAATGCCATCTGAAGTCTAGAACAGCATAATCTGGTAGAATTTCTGTAGTACCAGCTGACTGATGCATCAAAGCTGAGTGTCAGGCACTGGTGGACTTCTGGAGGTCTCATAATCTTTAAGACACTGAAGACCTCATGCTTTCAGGTCTGCAGGATTATTTTCTTAAACAACAGTTCAGATATTTCAGTGTAGTGCTGCATTGGAGGCCACAGATATGCTCTAAATAATTTTCTGCTCTAGTCCTTTTAAATGCATCTGAACACATCCAGGTAGGGTTTAGTTCCCTGTAAAAGAGCCAGGTTTCCTCTAAAATTTTGTTAGAACTGGCATTTGTATGTGACTGTCACCACAAATCCCTGAGTTCCCATTAGGCTCACCCTGCAAATGAATAGCTCAGAAGGGAATTCACAATTACCTTGCCCAGCAGGGAGCTCCCCAGAGCTCAAACAAAACAGGGAACAGCATGTCTGAAATCCTCCAGGATTTAAATGCCTCAATCAGGACTGCAGAAATCCTCTTTACCTACCGGCATGCAGCATTGCATGGTAACAATGGGGTGTTATCTCAGAAGAGTCCAAGAGGAGTTCATGCTTTCCAAATACACCTAGAAGAGGTTATGTTGTGAAACCTTCCAATTATAGAAAAAAGCTATGCCGTGAAAAGAGCAGAGTTCAAGCTCTTTTTCAGTCTGAGTGGACTTGAAGCTGTAATTCTGCCTCTAAGCAAGCACCACAAGCACTGGGCCATATTTCCAGATTTCCCACTTCTAAGTTACCTCTCACTTCTGTTTTGTTGGGCCATTCAACTTCATCCTTTCACCATTTCAATGAGCAGAGCAGTGAGAGTCCTACTCCCAATCCTGCCTGTCTTTAAGGTGCTTCCCATTATTTAGGGAAAAGGAATATGTGAGATTGAACCCTTTTCAGTTCACAGGGAAGGAAGAAGCTGAAAAAAGAGATGAAACCACATTTCACACTTCCTAGAAGAGTCTTCTTTCATTAAAAATGTGATTGTGACTCCTGTAACTTTTCCATTCTCTTCTAAAAGAAAAGCCCAGCTGTGCTGTATTTTGTATTCGCTTCATGTGTCCTCTCATGCTATTTACTCAGACCTTAAATGTGGGAGAATACCATTTCTTAACCCATGTTTTGGAAAATGGACACTGAGGTGTTCAGAGAGGGACATTTCTGGATATCTACAGAAATCTGACAGAGCCAATTAAATGGCAGGCAAGCAGGGGATTTTCAGAGCATTGTCACATCAATAGCTTTTTCAGGGTTAAGCTCAGTTTTGCTGGTAGACATCAATTCTGTTTGAAAATATTTTTTTAATCCCTAAACTGTCACTAGAAGGCTGTTCCTGAACCACATTTCCCGAATAGTCAGGAGGAGTCTTACTTCTCCTGTAAAATGGCCAGTTCATAACCATCAGCTCCTCTGCTTTGACATTAGTATCTCCTGTATAACACTGACAATGGAAAGAGAGCTGAGTTTTATTCCATTTATTCCCCATTCTGTGACACTCAGGGAGCTGAGCTCTTCTGGCTTCCTTTCATGACACAGGTGCTACAAATGCTCCCCAACCAGTAAAGCAACTGGTCCTTCAGATGGGGCTTCTCTGGGGCTCTACACAGTCCTTGCTAGAGGAGCTGAATCACACATTCTTTTTACTTGTACTGTGATGAACTGGTAAATCCAGGTCCTTCCATATCTCAGCTTACATCAATGTTTTTTAATGCATTGCAATTCCCTCAGTACACAATACCAAATTTGTTCACAACACTGGTGTCCCATGTATGCCCAGCCTTTTTCAGTATCTGTGTTTTCTTGGGCTGTTTCTAACAGATGGTGCAATTTCTCCACTACATCATCTCTAGCTTAGTAAATAACATCTCTTACCAAAAAAAAAATGAAAAAGGCAGCAAACAAAAAAATTTAAGCTGAGGTGCCTAATGACAAGATGGATCACATCCAAGAAAGGTGATACAACCTTGTCGCAAGTATTACCAACCCTACTGCAATTGTACAAGATGCAGTTTCGAGATCTATATCAAGTTTTTGATCAAGTTTATAGTTGATATCAAATATTGTTGACAAGTATCAAGTCCTGTGTTTATCAAGTATCACTCCATGTACTATATGCTGCAATCTGTGTTGTAGACACATCTTAAATCTTTTACTGAATCAAGGCCATAATATTTCTCCCATAATTTCAGGAATATGAAATAAGGCCTGAAAGGCCTTGTGAGGAAACTCAAGTATATTTCAATGGGGTTATAATCTACCAGGAAACTTGTATGCAGTTTGTAAACTCCTGTAAGCAGACACTGACCCAACCCAATGTCTGGCACATAAACTCAACAGACACACCTTCTGTTTGCCATTTAACCACCCTCATCCTTTTTGTTTAGCAGCTATGTTAGTTGTGATACAGGTATGCCATTTTCCTAAGATGTGGACTAAATAAAATATTTCATGCAAAAAGAGAGAAACTGATATTGCACTTGTAAGGTGCCTTTAACTCCTTAGAAGAAAAGTACCATTTAAGTACCTGCAGGTAGCTGAAATCACATAATTTATAGGAAAAGGAACTACATAGGATGGAGCACCAGCATGAGGTGCAATACTGGGCAGATGACAAATTATCAGGTCTAAGATCTCGGCCAGCTGTGTAAATCTGACAACAATTTCTGTCATTGGAGAGAGAAGGAGGTCCAAGAGGTCCAAGAAGTTATTGCTAAGCCCTGCTTGGAAACAGGAAATGTTTTTTATTATTTTTTTTTCTTTCAGGGATTCATTAATAAAGCATTTTAAAATAGATTGGTGTATCACAGTAGAGTTTTTTATAGGGGCGGTGGAAAGGGATACAGTAATGAAGTTGGGCTAGTATCACTCAGCAAGTCTAGTTTCAAAGTTGGAGGGGAAGTCTGATTTACTGAGTGCTAAGCCAGATCTACAGCTTAGAACTTCTCCAGAAGGATAACAAAGTACCTGCTAGAATTTCTAGAGCCCAGGACACTTGCCAGGGCAGTCTGTCATGTGCGTGTGTCCTTGTCAAGTGACATTGTCAAGTGATCATCTACCTAATCTAAAAATATCAAAGCCTCATCTCTGCCTAACACCTTTTCGGGAATGCTCTGCTGTGAAAATTTTCTGCAGAAACACAAAGCATATGTTGGCAAAGTTTAGGTGCCTTTGGTGAGTAATGCAGCCTTGGCTCATGAGAGAAAACCTTGCTCTCCTCTGCCTAAAAGAATCCAAAAAACAAAACCAAGAGATTTCTTTACACCCTCTTTAAGATCTCTTATGTGGGATGCTGCAAGTTTACTCCTCTTGTTTCAGTGCATGCAGGGGAGAAAGATTATGAGCTCTGCTACCTTGTTATTCAGGTAACTGCTGTTTATGTTCCTCTGAAGATTTGTCACAGAAATTATATTCAATAACAGGTATTAATTCTACTCCTTTTATGGAATCATCCTACCAGGGCTGAATAAAATAAGAGAAATTCTACTGGATCAGTGGCCAGGAGACTGTTAAACAGCTTTTCCTCTTTAAAATGCATGAGGAACCACAGGGCAGGAATGGAGAAGTGTTGAGTTACAGAGGGAGGTAAACTGAGGACAAATCCAGACCATAACCTGGATGAGGAATTAATTACATTCCTAGTGCTAAGGCCCCACATGCACACTCACCACTGGCAGGGCTCTACACTAGGGAACAGGGACAAAGAAAGGACATTGAAATCGTCCTGCCAAGAAAAGTTTCAGTAGTTTTTAGTCTGTTTGCAACATCAGCTGAAATCTCCTCACTACGCTCTGTTCTAAACCTCACAGAGAAACTTCAGTTGGCACAAGCATTTTCTGTTCCCTTATTGGCTTCCAGGTCTGTTCAAACCATATGGACCAGCAAAGACTCTGGCGCTTGGTGGGGATCTTTTTCTCTTTGCATGTCTTATGGCCCATTAAGCTTGCAAAGGTCTCAGGTTAGCTACTCTCAGGTTACTTTGGCAAGAGGTTGCTTTAGTGAAAGCTGCCGACCTGTTTTTCCCTTGGGCCTGATCTTCTGACATTAGAGTACGGATTTGGGAGTTCAGTTTAAGGTTCTGGTGACTGTTTCTAAGTCATTATTTTTGTGTGCAGTAAAGCTGAAGAAACTTGAGAGTATGAGCTCAAAATTGGTTTGTACATGTCTAATACAGTAGATGATGACAGTTTGAGCAGTTTTAGTGCAGATTCCAAACTTCACAGCATAACCCTTTGAACTAAGCTAAGAGGTCTTTTATCTGACATGCAGTTGTGACTGTCGACTAACAGACTCCAGTATGGGCAAAGGGAAATCAGCTGTGGAGATCTGTAGAAAAAGAGCAGTGTACAAAACCTAAAACCAGACAGATAAAGCAACCTCTGGTATTTTCCAGAGGTTTCTGCCATGAACTTTTCTGAAGGAAAAGAAAATCAAAAACCAAGCATTCATTTCACATAACTTTTGCTAGGATCCAACACTAAGTAATTCTGTAGAGACAGAGCCCTGTGCTCTCTGTGGCTGAAGCATGGGGGTTGTAGATCTAGCTTTTGAAAAAAACCTCTTTACAAGTCCTGTTTCAAGCTGTATGCTGTTTCAAAACAGGGATCTTCATTTTGGAAGCTGTATTGGAAGTACTTCTTCTGGTTGCTTTGTCCTTAGTAGTTAGTGTGCTACTACCTGGCTTGTAGTTAACTTGTGCAAACCATTTTGTGACTGTTGCTGAATCTTAAAATGTAGGGGAGGTTCTCATATCTAGGTGCATCCTATGCCCTAAAAATTCTGGCTGCTGAAATGCAAATTCTGCTGCCAGCCCTTTCTTCCTCTGGGTGATGTGGGAGGGAGAAACACAGTAAAGCAACTTTAGAAAAGATAATCCAAAGGATATGGTAACTAAAAAAAAGACATACAGAGCACATTTGCCTTTGGCCAAGTTTGTTTGCAGACAGGTCTCTCTCAAGAACATGCTGGGACAGCAAGCAGAGAAGAGCACCATACAAGGGGCACATGCTGGGCATCACTGGCCAGGATCTGCTTAAGCACAGTGCATGTAACAAACTCAGTGATCAAGAGCTTCTACCTCATGCTAAAGGGCTGACAACAGTCACCGAGTGCTTGCTTTGTTAATTTATTGGAAAAAGCCTCCAGCACTCAGCACATTTTCATATCTGAGGGTGGCTGGAAACCAGTGTAACTGGTTCAGGTAGGAGAAGCAAAGAATTTTCGTATCTTGAATTCCTTAGTGTGAGCTGTGTTTTTCCTTCTCAAAGCCAAGCAGAAAAATCCTGAGAGTTAAAATTTGCTTCTCAGGTCTGATATCAAAAGGCATTGCCTTTACTCTTCATAATTTCAAAACTCTTGCATGGAACCAGTAGCCTAGAACTATTTCACATGAACATGGTCCAAATACTGTTTCACAGAAACATGGCCCAGTTTTAAAAAAATATTTTCACTTTATTTTTGTTTCATGACTTTGTGGCCTGGTATGCATGTTGCAACAGTTTCTTGCAAAAGATCCCATGCAGCTTCATGCATCCTGTTAATGAGATACAACAATGACCATGCCCAGTGCTGACTTGCAACCTTGTTTTTTTATTAATTACTTTTGGCCTTGACCTAAGAAAATATTTTAAACCTGTAATTGCTCTAAAGACTAGGTGTTTGTCTTCCCAAGCCTAAGACCAATAATATTTAGGGAATTTCTCTAGATCCAGATATGTACATAAGGAACACTTTCTCCTGCAGAATATTTCCCAAGAGTTGTGATGCATTTGAATCTTGTCTTGTACACAGTGATCCATTAGCCAGGAAATGTACATGATGATTTTATATTCACCTCTTTATAGAGGTTCTCATTCTGCAGAGAAACAGCTGGTCCTTCATTCAGCACCCCTCAGAGATGGAAGCTCATGAGAGGAGTATGAAACTAACATTTATAATAAAAGAAAATGGTTGTTTGTGTAAACAGAGAGCAGTAAGCTGCTTAGCATGCATTAGCACCTTCTTAACATTTGAAAATGCGTTAAGAAATTCTAGAGAGGAGATTATGGAGCTGAACATAGGTGAAGATGTTGTCAACAGTGTGTGGGTGAGATGTAAGCATACAGACTGTGCATAAATATAAGCCTTTGTTAGAGTAGTCCTGGTTCTCCTGATTCTTTAAATACTAGAGATTTGAAGTTCCCGAGGTGTCTTTCCATCCAGTTGGAGAAGGGAAGGAAGTTGTACGAAGCCCGTTGCACCTTGCGATGGCTAAACCAAACCACAGGCTGGTTGACAGAACCACACAATGCCAGCACGAAAGGGACAGCGACTTCACAAGTGCCACAAGGACTTCATGCAATTTGCCTTGGAAAGCAAAACATTCCAGTGAGTTTTTGGGCAAAAATACCAACCCAGGCAGTCAGTGCCAGTCCTCTGCCACCCTTGGCTGTGCTCATATGAGCATCAGTGCACAGTGGACTGGGTGGAGGAGCTGCAGTGCCAGGAAATAACTTTTTTCCCCTCTGTTTCCTTCTGTGTTTGTCTACTTAAAGCTTTCTGCTGCTGAACAGCAAACCACCCCTGGCCTCAGCATGGAAAAGCTTCCTTAGGGCTTATGTAAGCCAGGTGACCTGGGGAAAGTCATTCCCTGGCACGTAGCAGAGGGGACCTGAGGTAGGAGGTGGGGCAGCCCCAGCAGGGGTGATGTCCCTGTGTGCTGCACAGCATTTAGGGACCTTTCTGCTCTCTCAGCTGTATTGCAGGTTTAGGGGCTTGGTAAAAGGTACCCTTGTGTTGTGAAGATGTTGGCCCATCACACTAAATTCATTCTGTAGCCACCAGGCTTCCAAAAAATTGTGAGGAAAAAAAGAAGAGACAATTTAGGAAGCCTGTCTTTTCCCTAAAAGTCTCCAAAGTTCCTGTTTGTGGAGCTGGAAGCTTGGAGCAGCTATTCCAGAATACAGCTTGAGGAGAGTGGCTAAAGTAATTAGAGCTGGCCACAGTTTCACCACTGTGTTCCAGGAGTTGTCCTAAGTGACCTTTTTCAGCCTGGACTTTTTTTAATAATTAAATTATATAAAGAGGACAATAAGGAGGATTTGGGGAAGGGTCTTTCTCCTTAGGAATAGAGAGTTTTTTCTGTTTCTTTGTAGAGGAAGAATGTTATTTAAGTCCAGTAAGGAAGACATGTAAGCTGTGCATCTCTCATTGGGTCAAAATAAACATCTGTTCTCATCTGTTCATCCTCCTGTGAATTATGTTAGGCAGCCACCTGTGCAAGGCCCTGGCTGCTGTGAATTTTGAAGAATTCACCATTCTTCCCAAATGTTGCACAGGAAATTTAAAGACAGCTTTAACACTAGGTAAACTTTATGCCAAGGGACCAAGTGTTTCAAGAGAACTGATGAAATGGTGAAGGCAACAATACTCAACTCCTTTGGTTGGTCTAATTCTCACCTAGATTGATTGGTTTCATTTTCATGTAGATATGATTCAATTTTTTAGCAGGAAAATGATCAGTACAGCAGAAACAAATGACCTGTTCAACTCCTCACTTAACCAGGAATCCTAACAAGTTTAAGGAGGACATGAGGGCTCTGCACAGGGATCTGCACAGGCTGGAGCCATGGCCAGGCCCGTGCTCTGAGGGACAACAAGGCCAAGGGCCCGGCCCTGCCTTGGGTCACAGCGAGCCCTGCAGCTCCAGGCTGGGACACAGGGGCTGGAAAGCTGGGAAAGGCCCTGGGGGTGCTGGGGACAGCGGCTGGACATGAGCCCAGCTGTGCCCAGGGGGACAAGAGGCCAATGGCACCTGGGCTGTGCCAGCCATGGGGTGGCAGCAGGGCCAGGGCAGGGACTGTCCCCTGTGCTGGCACTGCTGGGGCCACACCTCAGATCCTGGGGCACTGCTGGCAACCTCAGCACAAGAGAGACACTGAGGGGCTGGAGCGTGTCCAGGGAAGGGAACGGAGCTGGGGAAGGGGCTGGAGCACCAGGAGGGGCTGAGGGAGCTGGGAAAGGGGCTCAGCCTGCAGAAAAGGAGGCTCAGGGGGAACCTTCTGGCTCTGCACAACTCCTGACAGGAGGGGACAGCTGGGGGGGTCAGGCTCTGCTCCAGGGAACAGGGACAGGATGAGAGGAAACAGCCTCAAGCTGTGCCAGGGGAGGGTCAGGTTGGACATCAGGAGGAATTTTGTCATGGAAAGGGTGCTCAGGCACTGGAAGGGGCTGTCCAGGGAGATTGAGTCCCCACCCCATCCAAGGAAAGACTGGACATGTCACTCAGTGCTCTGGGCTGGGTGACAAGGTGGGAATTGGTCACAGTCCCTATCTACTGGTATTAGCATTTAAAAATAATTGCCAGGTCGAATTCTTCAGCTGCTGCAAATGTGCTAGTGAATTTGTTTTCAAAACCAGTAAAGTGTTCTGCTTGAATAATACTTTTATTTGGAGTGATTCCCTTTTACTTCAGTGATGTTTTCCAGTGAGAAAACCAGTATAAAATGTGTACCAGAAATTGTACGGGAGTCCTTGCATTTTTCAGCTCTGGTCTGCTGGAAGACCAAGGACTTTTCACTTCCTGTTACTTTGTATTTCATCCCTTTTGCCCTTTGTCCTGCTCTCGATTGCCCTGCTCCTTCCTCCTTTGCTTCCCTGTCTGTATGCTCCCTTCTGCCACTTCTCTGATTTTAAGCTTAGCCAACACTATCAGCTAACTTCAGAGAGATAAAGGTGATCATTTAGCTGGGTTAGAAAGCTGAGTTGGAGAGGGTAAGCAGGTACCAGAGGGAGGCTCTGCCCCCTTGGCATAGCCAAGCTGGTTCTGCCTGTAGCCTTACAGCAGGGTCAGTGCAGGCTGCAGTGTTGAGGCACATTTCCAAATATTTTGTGACTTGTGGGCAGCCCCTGCTTCTCTCTCCTGGGTGTCCAAGGGAGAGGGCACAGCAGTGTGCCAGCTGAAGATGGTTAGTGGGTCAGGGA
Source organism: Toxostoma redivivum (assembly GCA_013397375.1). Lineage (NCBI taxonomy): Eukaryota > Metazoa > Chordata > Aves > Passeriformes > Mimidae > Toxostoma > Toxostoma redivivum. The sequence goes on from VXBI01001022.1 coordinate 143,823, forward strand.
GCTGGCTTTGGCGTGGGGAGGGACTGACCTTCACCTCTGCCATTCCCCAAAAATCACACCGTGGCAACAGGCTGCTGCTGTGCCTGTTCTTTCAGAAGTCCAGACCCTTTTGCAGTTCTTGTCTGTGCTGTGACAAGAGGGACCAAGGCGTGGGGTTTTTTTGGCCTGTCCATTCTCATCCACCCAGTCTGCTCTCTGTATATGCCAGGCAGATGTCCCTGATGTGCTCCTGATGTCTCTACCTGTGCCTTCTGAGAAATGCAACTGAGGACCACGCTGGTTACACTTTTAACCATCTTAAATTGTGTACAAAACAGAAAACAGGCCTTAAGTTCTTGTCCACGCACTGGAAAGGCACAAAATAATTTCCTCTCCTTCCCTAGCCCATTCTAATTTAGGAATCTAGGCCACCATGTCACACCACTTCCCTTTACTCCCCATTCCCCTCACTTCTTTCCCAGCTGCTGAATGTTGGCTTGCTGTAGGACTTTGGCTGTGGCATGATGTCAGTTATGTTGTGAAACAGGCAGATTCTGATCTTAATTCCTAGCTGGTAAAGGCAGAGAAACCCTTAACTTCAACTTTACCCACAGTGATAGATCTGTCCTGACTTGTCCTGTGGAATGAATAATACTCAAAAAAAATAGGAATAGATACTATGTCCTTTCCCTAACTAAATACTGACATTGGTCAACCAAAGAGACAAGGTTTAGTTGCTTCAGTCCATTTCAAAAGCAAAGCATGAAGTTTGATCTCACTGAACAAGTTCTGAAAAAGAAAACTCCCTGATTCACTCTTTTTCCAGAGAAAGCGTCACTGCCTGCCTGCTGCCCACTGATTTCCACTGAGCCCTCCTAAATGTGCACACACCCAAAGAGCAGTCCCTGTTAATTTAGCTGCTCCTGCTTTCAGCAAAAGATGATGTTCTGACTGCCAGCAGATCAACCCCTTCTTTGCCACCTCAGAAAGGGGATAATGTGGATCCTGCTGCCCAAGACACCAGGCTAATACTGATTATTCCCAGGATTCACAGCAACGTCACAGGAAGCTCATGAGGACTGCAGTACGTGCAGGCACAGGATTCACTCTCCTGGAGCAAGTTCTGAGCTTTTATTCTCCAAACTCAAGAAATAGGCATTTTCCGAGCACAGCTGAAGTGTCCCATCATGTCTGCATGCTCAGTGGAAGGGAGGAGATTATTTACACTAATTCAGAAGAAAAATAACTGCTTTACTGCCCTCCCCCTCAACACTAGGCATGCAGGGTATAAGTGAAGATTAACTGGGAGACTAGGAGGAAGAAAGAATACAGGTAGTTGAGATAAGCAATCTTGTCTTTAGATGACCTCTTTTAATCTTATTTGTTGCCAAGATCAGCATAAGTCCAAGTTCTGCATATTCAGAAAACAAAAAAGCAACACACTTAGTAGTGTTAATCTTTATTTTGCCAAGCAGAACTAGAAGCTTGGCATGATTTCCTCAGGGCATTTCAAACTTCAGCTAAATAATAATGCCTAATAGACAGGAACTTTCAGTGTATCTTCAGGATAAACTGTTTATTTAGCATAATTAAAGGCACATATTTTGATATTTCTCATCTCACAGATGTCCATGTGGCTTTGCCTACCTCTATTATACCACAAAAAATAATACACAGATATCTACTTATAAATATATATTGGTACAAAGGAAAAGGCTGAAAAATATAAGCAGACACCAAGGTTAGAAATGTGTAATACATAATGTAAAGTATAAATGTGTCTATGCAGTTAAACCATGGATGCTAAATTTGTGATAAAATAAAACCTCAGTTTATGATACAGTGACAGACCTAAAACTGTATTTTGGTGGTTATATTGTTAGTTTTTCTGTATACATATGCTCATGGTTGCATTTCACATCTCATGGTTACAGAGGCTGAGGTATATTTAGTAACATAATTGAGATTACAATGGGGAACAAATGAACTAAAGCTTCCCCTTTCTATTTGCTAACCAGACATGAGGAGAAGTTATTTCTTGAGGAGGTCCTTGACAGCTGTGTGCTATTAAGTCCTTGAATGCCCCTCTTTCCTTGAAACCCTTGTCCTTTGCTCTTAGCCTTTGTAGGCAGCAAACTCCTTGCCCTGTTGCTTCAGCACCAGGCAGCCCTCCAGCCTTCCTCCAGCCCATGTTGCAGCCCTGACCCCATTAGTCTGGCAAAAAGGCTTTCAAAGTGGAAACACTGATAATCATGGGACTTTCTACGGTTGTCAGGGGCAAGCAATCTATTATCTTCACAGAAAATATCTGTTGGCAACAGGTAATTTGTGAAAGCAACAATACCCCGAGGGCTGTCTGACCCATGGAAAACTAAAAATCCAGAAAAATACTTTGTATAGATGCCTTCTTAAAGAGGCATTAAGAAGTTTATTGAGTTTACAGCTAAAAGTATTTTCATGTAGGTAACCATTGATGGGTCAAAAAGATTAGTTAAGATTCTATAATTATTTTAAGGAGTATCAAATGTCAAATCACTCCTCCTGAATCAGTATCTAAATTGGTGGGGTAGGGCTGTAATTAGTTGGAAAGAGTTTTTAGACAAGTCCAAAGCACAATTTCATATAATCTACATTAATCCAATGTCCCACAGAAAGAGAATGTGGGGCTTTTCCCCCAGAGTTTTATGGAGAGGCCCAGCTGTTAGTCACTCATTGATGAATCCTAGAAGTATAAGAGGTCTAATGTCAGCCAGTGGCCTATTGTACAAACCCTTCCCACCACACATCCCAGACAGCTCACAAATACTTTATTCATCCTGAGTTTTAGAGACCTCAATTTCTTCTCACAGCCCAAGACCTCAAAAAGCCTTTTAAAATGCAACTAAAACTGATAAAACCTTCCTTCAGCTCCCAGTCCTATGAAGTGGCTCTGATGTCGATGAATCCTTTCCCTTCCTTGCTATCTATGGTAGTGACAGCTTTAGTGAATCCAGAGCTTCAGTCTCAGTGCTTAAATCTGCAACATAATTCCTTTTCCATTCCTGAGAAAGCAAACCAGACCAGTGCTGTACTTAAAATTTACCAGATCTTTTGGCTGAATCCACAACACGCTGCTCCCTAATGAACCTAGGGAATTAGTTCAGTATTCTCATCCTGGTCATCATGTAGTACTAATTAAGTATTAGGTTATAAATTCCTTTTACTTTCCCAGAATAGAATGGACATGAAATTGTCTCCAAGAAAGCCAAATTTCTGTGGATTTCCTTGTGCTGTGGCCCATCAGTAGTGCACAGTCTAGGCCAAAGAAACAGTGGCCTGCAGTTCCAACAGGGACCACTTCTATGAGAGACTGCTCCTAACAGAGATATTGTTCTGTTTTTCTTAAAGCTTGGTCTGTGTAAATTCAGTATTTCATCCACTGATATTCTGCCTATCAGAAGCCTGACTCCCTAACAGAAAATCATTCTCATCTGAGTCCTTGCTGTCAACACCTTTTGTTTCCTCCTTCCAGTAAAATCTCTGAGCTGACAGGAGACTGCAGGTTATCCTCTGTCATCATGGTCTGTTTTGTGACATGGATGAGGAGCCACAGAAGCAGCCAAAACAACACTACTGAGAAGCTGGCACAGAAGCAAATTAGCAAGAATGAACAATTGAGGTTGGGGCAAAGAAGGAGATGGGGATATAACTGACCAAGACAAAGTATGGTGGAACAGCCATCTGAAACTGTTCTTCAGATTTTTGTGGAATCTGGGATATGTGCTGTCACTGCTTCAGAACAGAAATGGTTAAAACTAAATGTACACAAAATATCTGCTTTAATTGAGATTGAGACAGTCCTACTTCTGTTGAATTTTTTTTTCAAAAAGCATTCCTGATGTCGAGTAAGTTTGATTAATTTGTAGGTTCCTGGAATGACAAAGTAAGCTACATCTTCAAAGGAATGCTGAAAAGCAGCAGCCAGTGCAACCAAGATTGTCAAATGCACATTTCACATTTCACAATTAGAAAAGGGTCCAATATAGAGAAAGACTGTATAAAATGACCCAATTCTGTAAAATACTAGAAAACAAGCTATAGAGTAGAATATTGCATTCAATAATGTAACTTCCATGGGTTCTTTGAGGCATGTGTCTCAAGCATATTGAATCTGCAAGTACAATCTACATACTAAGTAAAAAATCCTTGCTGCAGCTCATAGGATCCAGTTAAAATCTCAGAACTTTGACTTTTAGTCCATCTTCTGCGTTTCAATAGTTTGATTTTTCTATGTAACAGTAGATTCAAAGGACCACAGAATGTTGCCTCTGAATTTATTATTATTAGTGCAACATCAAAATATAGCTTCTATTTTTCTCATTCTCTTTTGCCTTCCTTTACAGAGGAGGAACAAAAAGCAGACTAAGACCTAGCAGTTTGCAAACAACAAGGAATTTCATAAACAGATCTTTTTTTGCTTGAGCCTTTGCACTTGCTATGATCTAATGGGCAATATCTCACTAGACATTTACAGGAGGAAAAACATACTGCTCAAATATTTAACTGACATAAATTGTCATAGAGTAAAAAGTGGATGGTGTTACAATATTTAAAATTAAAATGTGACAAGTAGTCCAGTAAATATTGTTTTGCTTTTCCCTACATTTTTTTCTCTGTGATGCCAACAGCAGCAGCAATCTGGAAAGCAGGTTTAGCACAGATTCATGCAGCCCTATTCCCAACAGAGAATTTACATTCTTAGTAGCTGGAAGGCACATGCAATGTGGATGCTGGTTTCTCAATTCCAAAACCAGACCTATTAGACCAAAATGTCCTAGCTTAATAATCTTTTCCAGCTTCATTTACATGTAACAGCATGGAATGTAATGCTGGTATAAATCAAGTGAAATCAACACCAGGTGTACGAGAACTAGGAATGGACTTAATTTGTTGGGCAAGAAGGAACACTCCCTTTCAGGTCAAATTTTCAAAAAAAATCTGGCAGACTGAATTTCTTGCTAAATTCCCACAACCCCATTTGACATGTGCCTGGCTTTTGTAAATGCAACAGTCTAACTAAAGGATAGCTTAATCAAGAGTTGCAAAAGTTGGATCATGCATCATCTAGAACTGGAGAGGAAAACAGACTCCCTTTTATAGTCAAAGTGCCACTCTTTCTTCTGTTTATTGGTTTTCTCCTTGCCTATGTAATTTACTTAGGCTACAAGGCCTCCTTTTTAATCAAATCCATATTTTAAACCAAGCCTACTTCATCCCTGTGACAAACAATGCAGTTTGTGTTCAATGTGTCCCTAGTATTGAGGGGTGGCCTCTGGCAGTCACAGCTGTATCTCTGCATTGGAAACCACCCTCTTGACAGAGAGAGAAGCACCTGAAATTGCATCAGTTGTTGTTTCAGTGTGTGGATGCAAATTGCACCTTGTGAAATTGCAGTGTAAGAAACTGCACATCTCTGTAATTGCCAGGAGCCATTTACTGCTCTTTCCCTGTCCCTTGGAGATGATAGTTCTTTCTTCAGGTAAAGGTCACATCAGTGACTCCAATCAAAGATAGTGCTCCATTTGAAAACTAAATTTGACAAGAATGATGTAGCTACTTGTTCAGCTCAGCCTGGAGTGAACACATTGTGGTGCTTTGGAGAACCTCACAGTCACAGTGCCATTCTCACTGGAAATACCTAAACAAGCTTAGTGAACATTGTTGTTTTTTGAGCATAAGGCCCTCTGCTATGAATAAGAAGTGAAGCTGGATAATGGATTTGGGGGTACACATGCAAGGCGGAGCAGATGTCCCCAAAGCATGCTTCCTGCCCAAATGTGCCACCGCAGCTGAAGTCTTTACATCCATTGTTGCAAAGGAAAGCCCTGCCTTCAGCAGCAATCCAGAACATCACAGAATCATAGAACCACTTGGATTGGAAAGGATCTTTCAAAGGTCATCTTCAAATCACCCTGCAATGAGTGGGAGCATCTTCAACTACATGGGAAGGCTGCTCAGGGTCCCATGTTCCCAGGGATGAGGCATCCACCACCTTTCTAAGAGCATAGTAGGTAGGAAATTAATGCTTAAAAGATGCACAAGGGACAATCATGTGTATTAGATGACTTAAATTCACACTGATACAAGTGAAGAAACTGCAGCTTATACTTAGCTCATATTCATACTCAGCTTGAGCTTCTGAGCAAAACCAAGATCAGGCTGTACTATGGAAGACTATAGCTGAGAAAGAAAATGGGTCAGGACTTGAACAATTTAACTGATGTTAAATTTTAGAGAGTGGCCCTGTGCATTTTCCTTTTCCTAGTGGCTGTTTGAAAAATGACAACAGAGCTGTTGTGAAGCATAAGATGCTTGGCACACCAATGCCAGCTGTACCTCACTCCCTAATGGCATTGTGAACCTCCCAGCAGCAATATGAAGAGTTAAGGTGCTCTGGCTTGGCATTTAGAGACTGACAGAACAAATTTCTACATGTCATGCTAGCTTGAATTACTGGGATTCAGAACTGGGATTTCTCTTGTTCTGACAGATCCTAAGTGTGTAAAATGCTCGGAGTTGCTTTTGCAATTGGAGTAAACCCCGCTCCAGATGATCTATCTCCACAAGGAAAGTGGAGAAACTCCTCCTTCCACAGCCTTTCAGAACACACAGCACTGTTTTAACTACTGCCTTGGAGCTAAGTTGACCAGGAGGCTTTTATCTGTACTAGCAGCAGCTGAAAGTCTCATGTTCATTGGCTCATAGCTCCTTTAGGACTGGCTTCTGGCTTACTTCATGTTGATTTCTCAAAGACATCCAAAGAAATCCCCTTTGCTACCCATTTCAAAGTATTGGCAAAGATTCAGTGGGAGCCGAATCTTTCCTGATTTCTGTCTGCTATTTAATATTTTGCTTAATTGAACATCTTCAATTATGTGTAGCAGACCTTCAGTTACAGCTTGAGCTGTATCCGAGTACTCCGTGCAATTCAAGTCAGTTTGAAGAACTTGCTACTGTGTTTTTTTAAAAGAACAAATGGGAGAATGAAAACCACAAATTTAATAAAAAAAGCATTACCTTCAGGGCCTTAGAGCTGGATACTAAATCCCAGGCTGATCACAACCATACCACTAAGCCAGCCAGTGACCCCAGCACTCTGCTCAGCACCAGGGGGAAGAAGACAAAGACTCCTGAGCTGCACTTCTGAATTTTCCCTACTCCAGGCTCGAAAATTTTCTAGCACACAGCTTCCACAGGAGGCATGGAGGGCCTTCATTCTCACCCAAGCCCACCACTAAACCATATCCATAAGCACATCTACATGTTTTTTTAAAAAGACTGCATGACACTAAGGTATTCACTACATTTTATAAGTACAAAAAGTAAAGGTTTAAGAATTTGAGTGGAAACATTGAGTAAATTAGAGCATAATTTGGATTAGAAACTAAGATTTCTATTTCCCATTGCCATGCTTAAACTTTAGAACAATGCTCTCTCTTCTGGCATACATCTGATTTGTCTTGGTCCTCTTTTTAGAGACTAAACCTCTGGAAGGACAGAAACTTCCATCCCTAATTCCCATGGAAACAAATTAGAAAGACTCAGGACTGAGCACTTAAATTGCAATCTTAATGTTTTGTAGCCTTTCTTTTGTTAACCCAGCACCTGCACTCTCTTAGCATTCAATACTTAAACTGTGATTATGAAAGTAATTAGAAATAATCACAGCTACCTATATTCCAAAGACTCCAAATTATATTTGGCAAACTGAAGTTATAATGTATGCTGTAAGAAAAACACACATAATTTGTCATCCTAATTAATGCGTCTGGATAAGATAAGTCATATTACACCTGAATATATTACATACTCTTGAAAGCCTGTGACCTCTCTCCTCATCATGGGTCCACCCACAGGAGATGACTGCAGCCTTTAGCAGAAGACATGTTACATCTGAACTATTTTTGGGTGCTTTCAGCTGATGATGTGTCCAGAATAATCATGATACCACCACATGCCAGCAGATACTGTACCACAGTCCTTGTGATTGACTGACTGAAGAGCTATATTCTTAGCTGTAAGTATTAGGATCAGGGTGGAGCTGGAGGTGGTCTGGAACCAAGAATCTCTTAACTTTGCAATAGTCAGCTTGTGGATTTGGCAGCTGAAAGATGAACTGCCTAATTTCCAAACACAGCAAGTGCAAGTTAAAAAGCCTTCTCTTCCACTTGTGCATTACTTCAGAACTTGCAGGGCAGAGTGGGTTTGAAGCCTGGCATGCAGAAATGTACAGTAGAACGTGTTTGTTAATCTCTTACAGACTCCTAGGCACAGTGAGGACACAGTGAAGTAACACTGCTGCTCTCACTGAACCAGTTGTGGTGCCTTACACACAGGGAGGGTTCAGTCAGGTTTTTTTAGTAGCCACTCCTGAGTGACTGTTGTTCCCTCCATGCCTTATGCAATCCTTATGCAGGTGGTGCTGTAGGCATGGCTCACGTCTCTTTTTGCTCCCTACTAAACAGACTTTTTGTGCTAATGTCATGGTTCAACCCCAGCCAGACCCAAGCCCCTGGCAGCTGCTCGCTTGCTCCCCCACCAGTGGGATTGTGGAGAGAATCAGATGGGTAAAAGCTGGAAAATCCATGGGTTGAGATAAAGACATCTTAATACGAAAAGCAAAGGCTGCACACACAAGCAAAACAAACCAAGGAATTGATTCCCTGCTTCCCATGGGCAGGCAGGTGTTCAGCACCTCCAGGAGAGCAGGGCTCCTTTCCCTGGAAGAGTGATTTGGGAAGACAAACACCATCACTGCAAACACCCCCTCCTTCCTCCTTCTTCCTCCCCCTTTACACACTGTTCATGATGTCACAGGGCCTGGAGCATCCCTTGGCTCAGTCAGGGTCACCTGTTCTGGCTGTTTCTCCTCCAAACCTCCCGGGCACCCCCAGCCCCTCCCCAACATGGCCTTTGAGGGGCAGGAAAGACCTTGGCTCTGTGCAATCCCTGCTCAGCAGTAACAACACCTCTGTGTTATCAGCCCTGTGTGCAGCACAGATCCAAACCCAGCCCCACTCCAGACCTGGGAAGGAAACTAAACTCCACTGCAGCCCAAAGCAGCACAGGTAAGAGGAGGGGAAGAGCTTGCCTTCCCCTTTCCCATACCACACAAGACTCCAGGGACTGCACTTTGCACAAGGAGCAACAGGCATGGACAGAAAGAAGACATCCTGAAAATACTACAGTGGCTGCTGCCAAAAAGCCTCAGAAAAATATGGGGAAAATCTAGGCTGCCATTTCTCAAGTGCTAACAGCAATCCACTTACATAATAAGAAATTTTACTGAAAGTTATACCTTTAGAAGCATAAAGAAATGAATGTTTTCTCATTGCTTCTCATCAGGGACAACATTAGGTATTTGTGTTACTTCTAAAGCAGCTTGCTTCAAGGTAGGTAAATTCAGAAGGAAAAATAACTCTCAGCCACAGGGCTAAAGCAGCCACATCCAGTTCACCTCCTATCAGTTCCTGTGGTGCTGCAATCATAACAACCACAAAACTCCCATAGAACTGGTTTGGTTTTGGGTTTTGTGTGGTACTGAATCATTACTGGTCACATCAGGTACCTCAAAAATAAATTAGGTCCACAGGAGATAGCTGCACAATCTTTATTATGCAGCAAGAAAGAAATTAGCATGTCCAAAATCCACTCAGTCATCTGCCTTTCCTAGTGCACTAAATACTTACAATTATGCACATTATGAATATTTCCAATCAGAAGTAGAGTAGGTTAAGTTAGAAGCTTTCTTTCCTTATGGCTTAGTCCCAGCCATAAACAGTTAGCCACAAAAATTATCCCAAATGAAAAATCTGCCTGTTTTCTGAATAAAAGTTGCTCTTAAAAATAGCCACAAATTCAACACCACAGGAGTATGGAATGGAGACAGAAATGTGCAAGTAGCTAAAGCCCACTGGGTAAAATATTTACAGCTATGCAGTATTAAGCTATGCAGGGTATCCCATACCATCTTGTCTAGTGGAATTACCATTGCACAATTTGTGCTGGGGGGTCTACAAAAACTGCAGTTCTGAACTGTCAGGAAAGCAAAACAGTGCTGACTTATTTGCTGCTCATCTTCCTCTCACGTGATCTTTGCTTTGAGGCACTGAAAATATTGATGCACCCCCAGTGTTTTTCCCTTGCAGAAATCAACAATTTTCATTACTCATCTCTTTGTGTTCCTGCCCTCATCTCTTGCACAATGTACATGATGCAAAGGGATCACAAGGTTTTTTAATTCTGTTGAAGCTAGTGGTACAGCAAGATCATCTTGTCTGGAAGTCTCTACCTGGCCTGTTGGGAAGAGTGGTGTTGAGGGTAAAGATGACACGTGATGTCTGCATGTAGTCATGATCTGAGTCTGCTAAATGTGAAACGATCTAGGTTATAATTACAGGAACACTGAAAATTTCTAGAAGATATTCTTTGGTAAGGACCTGCCTCAGAGCTGGCACAGGAAGTGGTTTGCATTGCTGAATGAGTGTCTCCTCACTGAGTGTCTCCTACAGCCTGGGGCACTCTGCAACTGGTTCTGTCAAGTACCAGCTAAGAACATTTCAGAGAGAAATACAAACCCTTGCATCCCATCACATTGATCAGAGTCACATCAAAGAAATCATGATTGGCATCGATCTTGTCTCCTAGAAAGACCATGGATCTTGTGATTAGGTAATGGGAGGCAAGAGATTTATCTTCAGACAGCTTTCTGAGGTGCATTACAATCCTTGCACCATTTTGACAGGTGGAAATTAAAGCAAAGGGAGACTGAGTTATTTAAGGCTACATGGAAATCAGAAAGACAGAAGAAAAGGGATCATATTCCTTAACATCCTGGGTATAAGGCCAGAGCACTCATTCCTGGTTACAGGTACAAGAAACAGAAAAAAGATGGTGGGTGCTGATTAACAGCTTGATCCTCAGCCTCACTGACACCAGAAGAATTAAATGCTGTTTTAGGATCATGTGCTCAAACCTCCCACGGCTGTGGCTCACATTTGGTGTGAGTCAGTGAGAAACATTCCTGAAAGTTCATGTGTCCTCACTGAACAAATGCCAGTGGCCAGCAGGCAGCAGCGTTTTGCAAACACCAATCTGGTGCATCAGTACATCACATGCTGTTATTAGGGTAACACTACATCAGCTTCATGTAATACCTACAGGAGCCTTCATGAGATGTCATGTCTAAAGATGAACTGCAGTTAGCTTTTATCTTCCTGTGCAGTTTATATTTCCGTGAACATGCCCCTCCAGCCCTGATGCAAGTTCCTATTACTGTGTTTTAATAAAAAAGGGAAAACAAAATATTGCCAGGTTTAGCTTTGTTCATCAGATGTATTTCAAAAGCTGAAAGCCATTTTTGTATGAGCATCAGTGTGCACACACCTCAAGACAGGGACATTCTTTACAGTATCTTCAGCTTTAGGCACATCTGGCAGCAGCAGCAGGGAGACACCTCCTGACTCTTCAGGAGTAAGAAGATCTTAGAAGTGTTCTGTGTAGTGACACACCACAGAAATACAGACATAGCAAAGCTGCAGAGGAACAGACAGGCTTTTTTCCAGGGCTAAATTCTACTTTTCCAAGTCTGAAAATGACAACATTTTCCCAAGGCTGGTGCCTCATTCTTCTTTCAATATCTACTCCTTAGTTCTCTCTTAGCCAAGTTTTATACAGAGATGTGTCTACTGAGGTTGGTCCCAGTTTACATCACTGTGAGAGAATCTGAAGTTTTTCACCTCCATCACTTGGCAAGCTATATATTCTGATTCACTCCATGAGTCCTGTCTAGGTTGAGGGTAAGTGAAACACTCCAGGACGGTTCATCTGCTACAGCATATTTAATTTTTATTTAGCTTTAACACTGGACCATCCTCAGGTCATACCTGAATGAGGGTCTGCCAGCCTCATCCTGTTTCTGAATGATGACTCTACTGATTGCAGTCTGTTTTAACAGGGAATTCCTAACCAGTTTCCATGCATTTTGTGGTTCAGTTGTCTTGGAACACCCAGCAGATCTGATCTGACTCAGGTATGGCAGATCTGGGTAAGCACTGGGCCAGTGATCTGCACACAGGCATTAAACCCTGATGTGTAATATCCACATGCATGCATCAGCTCTGCAGTTTGTGCAATACAGGTCCAACATCCTCATTTACTGCACCTGCAACACAGAGACAGTCATCCCAAGTGCATTTACTCCAAGGGACTTGGTTTCTCAGCCACATTCTAATTGCTCTTTCATTTAAAACCTATTGTTGAGTTTTGAGGGTGAGTTTGTTTTTGTTATTTTTTTTCCAGTCAATGAAATAATATTTTTGAGGTTAGATTTTGACATACTTTTCCTACATGCCCTAACCATAGCTTTAATATCTGTAGTTTAGTTTTAGTATGAACAGATATAAGTAAACGACAGTAAAAACATCGATTTATGCATGCTGGTGGGTAGATCTACAAAGCCTGAAAGCAGTTACTGCTCAACCATTTTAGCTTTTCCTGAGGTTGCTTCTGTAGAAGAGAGAGTTTGACAGGACACACAAACTCCACAATTTAGAAAACTGAATTGAAATTAGCTGTTGCCATTTACTCCCTAGTACTTAGACATGTATTTTCCAAGCAACTGTACCTTCTTCCCTTACTTTGCTGCTTCTTTATATGCTTATTTTATTTCTTTTAAAGGTACTAATCTGCTCAGATGGTTTGAAGCTTTTAAAAAAATGTCTGTTGTGTTTTAATGCCATCACAGAAAGATACATAATTAAAAAATAAAGCAGCTGTTATAAGACAAGTGAGAGTAAACTAAATCAAAGTTCTTCACTGACACTTCCAGTACTAAGGGAAGTCTTAATTCTGTTGAAATCCTGCTGGCTTTTCATTCATGCCAGACCAGGCAGCTACACCAACCTTTCTTTTGGTAGCACAAAGACATTTTTAGATGTGTTGGGTACCACTGAGTGCTGAGGCCTGAGCCCCACCTGAAAGATGCCCCAGCCTGAAATGAAAGCTATTACCCCACTGGATACACAGAGGTGGCATCCAAGAGATCGGGATGAGGGAATCAGGATAAAAAGCATCCTATGTGGAAAGTAGGTGCAGGCTTAAAGAGGAGTAATGCAAGGAGCAAATAATCTGCATTGTTGAAAAAGCAGCTGTTCTCCCCTTTGTCACTGTCTTACCTGCCCCCGCCATGGATCATGCCTGGTCTCGGTGCAAGGGTGGGAATGAGCTCCTGGTGCACTTGGCTCTGCAGGTCACGCCTCTCCCCTGCACTCCCCAGCTTCCCACCTGCCCTCTCTGAGGCCTTGGCACTGCCACAGTGCTTGCACTGCCACGGGCTGGGTGGAAACAGGGGTGGCGGCAGGTCCTCCCTGCACCCCCGCATCCGGGGAAGAGTGGGGAGAAGAGTGGGGAGAAGAATAGGGAGGTGAGGCCAGCATCCATCCATCCATCCATCCATCCGTCCATCCATCCATCCATCCGTCCATCCATCCATCCATCCATCCATCCCTGCATCCATCCATCTCTCCCTGCATCCCTCCCTTCATCCATTCCTGCATCCATCCCTGCATCCATCCATCCATCCATCCATCCATCCATCCATCCNCCGCAGGGAAGAGGATGGCGGAGAGCGAGGCCGAGACCCCCAGCACGCCCTGCGAGTTCGAGAGCAAGTACTTCGAGTACAATGGGGTGCGGCTGCCGCCCTTCTGCCGCGGGAAGATGGAGGAGATCGCCAATTTCCCGGGGAGGGACAGCGACGTCTGGATTGTCACCTATCCCAAATCAGGTAGGCGGGCGGGCGGGCCGGGGCTGCCGCGGCTGCTNTGCATCCCTCCATTCATCCATTCCTGCATCCATCCCTGCATCCGTCCCTGCACCCATCCCTGCATCCATCCGTCCATCCATCCATCCATCCCTCCCTCCCTGCATCCCTCCCTTCATCCATTCCTGCATCCATCCTTGCATCCATCCCCGCATCCCTCCCCGCATCCCTGCCCTGCCCGGCCGCGGCTGCGCTGCCCGCAGTGACATCACCGTGCGCGGACCCCCGCCCGCTGTGCGCGGGGCTNTTCGCAGGGCAGCCGGGGCCGGGAGCGGGGACTGGAGGTGCGGGATGTGGAAGCGAGGCCTGAGCCCGTTCTCCACCGCGGGTGTGCCCGGGGATGGTGCCCTGTATCCAAGGATGGTGCCCTGTATACGGGGATGGAGCCCTGAATCCAAGGATGGTACCTTGTATGCGGGGATGGAGCCCTGGGGATGGAACCCTGTGTCCTAGGATGGTAACCTGTATCCGGGGATGGAGCCCTGGGGCCGGGCATAGTGCAGTGCCCTGTATGCAAGGATGGTACCCAGTATCCCGGGATGGAGATTTGGGGCCAGGCTGGTGTCCTGTATCCGGGAATGGTGTCCAAGAATGGAGCCCTGGGGCCAGGGTGGTGTCCTGCATCCAGAGAATTATCTCCTGTATCCGGGAATGGTGTCCTGTATCCAGAGATTGTGTCCTGTATCCAGGGATGATGTCCGGGGATGGTGCCCTGTATCCGGGGATGGGGTCCTGCATCCAGAGATTATGTCCTGTATCTGGGATGGTACCCTATATCCCGGGATGGTACCCTGTATCCGGGGATGGTGTCCGGGGATGCTGCCCCGTGTCCAGGTGCGGTGCCCCGCGCTCAGCAGCCCCCGCAGCTCTGCAGAGCTGAGAACCTGTCCCGGGCACGGAGCGGGTTCGGGACCCTGTGGGGAACCCACGGAGGGTGGGTACACGCCCAGCGCTGCCCCGGTGACCCCGCCTGGATGGTCCCGAACCGCTGGAGTGTGACGCTGCTGCTCCGGGAAGGGGAATCTGGCTCAGCAGCAAAGATGTCGAACGGGGAAGGTCTGTGGCATCAGTGCGGATGTCTGCTGTGGTGCACAGGTCTGGTGTCTGCTCCACAGCCTTCCCTCCGTGCTGCACTCCCGAGGCGGCTGCCCAGATCGCTCTGGGAGAGCATGTGCTCCAAGTACATTCTTGCTGCTCTGTCTGAATCGCCAGAAAGGTCTCCTGTTTGCAGTACAAGTGAATGTTTTGTCCAGTAAATACATCCTTTGGCTGTTGCACACCGTTTGGGTGTCTGCTTGTGATGCCATATTTCTTGATTTTCTGTCCTCTCTGTTTCCAAGCAAAAATATTTAAAGAGAATTACCATGAATGTACTGCTGCCTGCAAAGGGATAAACAATATGGAAGCTTTTTTAAAATCAGATGAACTCTTTTGCATTCTTGAGTGTCTTTTTTCCTGATGATGGGATGATCTCTTTCGAGGAAATCCAGAGTCCACTGGAGATAACAAATGTCAGCTCTGTACATGCCCTTGTAAAACGATGTTTCAGTATTGTAGGTTTCTGACTTACTTCATTGTTTGTTGTGTGAATGGCTAATGCTTTTCAATTTCCTGGTGTGCTGCTTCAAGCATGCACATTTCTATAATGTAGCGTTTATTATGTTTTTATCATTTCTCAAGCAGTTTCAAGCATTTGTCTTTATGTTTTTTGATATTTTGTTACTAACTATGCACGGAAAGACTGGCAAGAGCTTGATAGATAACACATTAGATAAGGGAAAATATACAGATAGATGGCCCCCAAAATACTAGGATTAGGAGTAGACAGCTACATTTAAATTGTTCTTTTAAATTGTCCTCTTCAAGATTTACAGTATGCAGCACCAACACTATTAAATTCTTTGTAGTTTAAGATTTAAGTTTTGAGAATCTGAAGCTACAATGTTCTTGTAGAATTGCACCCCAATTTCATAGTGGTGTCTTGTTAAATATCCCCAGCCAATCTCAAACAGCCACAATATCATTAATAGCTGGCAACAGCTTCGTTTTGATGGCTAGACAGTTGGCTGTGGAAAGCCAGCTTGCATAGTCATATTTCATTTGCTGTTTTGTGCTTATAGCAACATAATATGAGATCTTTTGGGGCCTCAGTGACAGGGAGCTGCCAACTTAGAAAATGGACATACTACAAGAGGATTTACTGGCAGTCACTGGGAGAAGGCAAAGATGGGTGAGAAATGGGGCACTGAAACTGAGGGTGCAGTATTGTGTGCATGAGCTGGAGGAGCAGCCTTGAGATCAAAATAGGATTTTATTTGCCGGGAAAGAGAATACTTGCATGGTGAGTAATCTGATGTCCTTGGTGAGGGAATAGGCTCTGGACAATAATAGCATCTTCAAGCTCCACCTTCTTGTTGCCCAAAGCCTACCAAGACCCTTGGAAGCTTGTTTTGTCAGCTGCTCCTCTGTGGCTTACAGCTGATTTAGGGCTTCAGAGAGGCTGCTGGCTAGGGACAGGCATGACAGCAGAAACTGGGCTGCCCTGGGATGGTTCCCACTGCTTCAGCCAAGGTCATGCAGAAAGTCTACAGCAAAGCCAGGAATTAAATCCAGAAGCCCATTATCCTAACCACAACTTCATCTTTCTGCCTCTCAATACTGTTGACAAAGATTTTTCTCATTACTGTACCTAATCAGAGTTTTCATGATGTTGCTGTAATGAAAAAAATGTAGGTTCACAAAACAGATTTTGTGCATAAAATGTAATTATTTGGGGTTCATTCAGGAATGGTTCTGATTTTTCTGGTAATATTTAGCAGTAGAACATGGCTGGGACCACTTACCTAGTTTCTGTGAATAAATTGTGTTTGAACAATACTTCAAGAAATAAAAATGCACCAATACCGAATAGGTCCAACTGAAAACTTTTTTCTTGTTCCTAAGGAAATCAGCTTTGTGCAGTGTTAGCAGCAGCTCTCCATCTGCTCAAACTGTGGAAAGTACCCAAACAAGTCTGTGTGCTGGATGTGTGAGAGGCCAGAGTCTGTGGCTACAAGCAGAAGGCTCCAGCAGTAGCTGTTGACCATATGGTGGCTTCTCTGGCAAAGAAAATCCACAAGTGGCTCAAAAGGCCAGGACTGCTTCAGCTGTCCCAGGAATAGACAATGCAGCTCCAAACATGTGAAATGGAGGTGGTGCTTGGAAATAGTTACAGTTATTGGTAAATTGGGAGTGACCCAGGAAGAAGCTGTTTCAATAACGGTAGAAAA
Source organism: Toxostoma redivivum (assembly GCA_013397375.1). Taxonomy (NCBI): domain Eukaryota; kingdom Metazoa; phylum Chordata; class Aves; order Passeriformes; family Mimidae; genus Toxostoma; species Toxostoma redivivum. The sequence goes on from VXBI01001022.1 coordinate 160,932, forward strand.
TCAAATGTACCCGTGGCCTTACTGGCAGTAATGTAATAAGCCTAATGGAAAGTGACTCTGCTTTAATGTCATTTCCACTGACTGATGGCTGAATAATGATATCCCTTATATCTTTAATTATTCTTAACACCTGTGCCCAATCAATGGTAACAGCTTTTGGGAGCTTCTGGACTATGAGAAACTTTATGCCTAAAACCCAGAGACTCAGATACATGAATTTGTGTCTATGTTTGTACATATGGGAGTACTGCAATTATAGAAAACCTTTTTGGTCATGATGGATAATTTAAAATCAGGTGTGCTACTGAAGAAACGAAGTCAAAAGTTTCATCCTCCACATAACTTTGTCGTGTAGAGTGGGCAGGCTTTGTAGTGTAGAGTTGGACACACAGATTTGCAGGAGAAAATGTAAACCACAATGCCATTGTCTATAGTATTAAATAACTGGAGCTCACACCACAGATAAGATACAGATGCACTGTTTATAGGGAGCACTGTGCCTCTGTCACAACTTGCATTGAACTCCCTCTCATCCTGTGGATTTTCTGTACCCTACTTGAAAATTCAAATTCTCCTCTGTGAACTTAAGCTTCAGAATTAATGGAGAAGCAATTTTTTTCATGGTATTCCCTCAGTCACCATGCTAAGAGCCAGGTCAGCTGTTTGTAATATCAGTGATTTCAGTGGAATTAAATCAGTCCCTAAAGTGTAGTGTTTAATTCAGGTTCACTCAGTGTTTTATTGTGTCTTACAGTGTCACCCTGATTGGATGTGATCTGGCCATGTGCTTACTCAGAAGTGGTGCACAGCAGCTCCCTTAATACCATCATGTGTATGTTCTAAATGAATGTGTACTTTGCATTCTCGGGTCAAAACCCACAAGTTCATGCCTTTTGCAAAACTGGTAATTTGAGAAAGCGAGCTGTCTATATTAATAAGGAAGATCTCTCTCCCATGGTGATTATTTTGCCAAATAATCTTTTGGAGTTCTGTATGAAAAATTGTGAATTGTTCAGCAAATATCAGCTTCAAGTCCAACCAGTTCATGAGAATTTACATTTGGTACCAGACAATAGGTTGAAAGAGGAAGTGTTGCCTTTGGCCTTACCTGTCTGGGGGTGTCTCTCTATAGATTCTCAATTTCCATTGTAGCACTGAGTTTTTGTAACTACCCTTTGGCTGTTAGGGATATGATGGCTCTAGACCTTTGCCTTAATGATGTGCCAGCAGTGAGTTTGTGGGTCATTCCAAGGACAGCTTTCATGTGTGTATATTTACTGAGTTCTCCTCATTGGAATTCTTTCACACTCACCTTTGGTGTTATGTGAAATGAAATGAACCAGGGAAAGTCAGTTTGAGTTGCCCATTTCATAATTTGTTTGAGAGGTTCTGTGTGCACAGGTCATGCCTCTGGCAGTGCATTGCATGCACAGGGGATTCTCTGTTCTCCTCCTGCTCTGTGTGCCTCTCCCACTGTGTGCACACCTCTTTTATCCTCCTATTTCTAGCACTCCTGAATCCAACACTTCCTCTTGCTGGGTCACCAGGATGTGCCAGTCCCTTCCCTGGCTGATGGAGGAGCTCTGTCCTTCCTCTCTCTTACAGTCTCTCTGCATTCTTCCATGGCCCATTTCCATCCCATAATCCCCATTATGTTCTTCCCATGTGGGGACTCTGGGGTTTTCTTCTGCTATGGGGAAAGAGTTGTTTGATGCATTGACCATTGCAGCTATGACAGGGACAACTGTTAAACTGGGATACAGAGGGTACAATATAAACAGGAGTTTTCCTCTTTGTCCGATTCCCCAGTAAAAGTAATAGACTTCAGCTCATCAACATCTAAAATATTATTTGATTAGACTCAGCACACAAAAGTTGCTACACTTAAGGAAAAGAGAGGCTTGAACCACTGGAGATGTAGACATATGTGCTTTTTGTTTGGCTATGAAGCTGGTTTAAGGATTTCTTCTCTTTGGCCTCTTGTTTCTTCCCCTTCCAATGAGCCTTAGCTGTCTGCGAGACAATGTTATAAAACATATTGGCAAAATCTTGAGTAAAGAAATACATTACAAAGAAAATGTACCAAGGAAGTATGCCAAAATCTTGCTTTGTTTATCTTCTTCAACCCTACTTTTCGTGTTTTCCACAGACTGTAAAAATCTCCTGGCAATCAGGTTATATTTACAGGTGAGATTGGTATTACTGTACTTCACAGTAACAGTCTCATTATTCAATATACAGAGTATTATTGCTTGACTAAATTCACGTGGCTGCAGATACCCAGATGTGCCCAGGTCAAGCACTGCTGACAGTCAGTCCTGATTTGCACAGTCATAACTGAGAGGAGAATCAGGCTGAAAGGTTGCCCAAGGATGTTCCTGAGCCGTGGGAGACTGGGCTGGGAGCTGTCAGAGGGACATGTGGCAGCTGCAGTGGATTGCAGAGGTTTCCCTCCTAATGGCAGGTCTGAGTGGCCTTTGTAACAAAGGCTCCTCATGGGACACAAGCATCCATGTGTGTTAAATTAGTTGACTTGCCTTAATTTCCAGTGTTCTCATATGGAACTTCTCCCAGTAGTTTTGTTGGCATTGTTTTGTAACAACAGCTCTGCAGTTGCAAAAGAGCCAGATTCTGCTGTGCTGGATTTATAGTGCTATAACCTCTGCATAATTTTGTTGCCTTGGGCTTTAAACCATTTTAATTTAAAGAATTAATGTAAATGCTACTGGCCCAGAGGCATGCCTCAAGAAATCGTGAGGCTGGTTTAAAAATCAAATTTTTACACAAAATACATTTGGGATTATTTTCCTTTCACCTCTGATTTTTTAAGAAATATTATGCTCTGTGACATGGAATGATGAGAAACCTCTGTTAGTTTCATGAATCTGGATGAACGAGTTGATATCTTTAAAATCAGAATAGAACATGTAACTTTTTGTCTCTGACAATAACATCACAGTTATTTGGTTTCTTTAAGCAATGTGTAAAACTCAGATATTGTTCTGTTTTAATGACAGATGAATGTGAATCAATTCCCATACCAGCTGGCCAGAATGAATGGAATTCTTTTTCAAACAGGAAGGGAACAGCAAACTGCATTGTGTGATAGATATGCTGTGTGAGCTGTCTCTTTAGGGACTGATGGACAGGGTCTGTATTTGAATCTGATTTCATGCTCTTGGTGACTGAAATCATGTTCCTTCCACCACTGAGAAGAGTAAATACTCCACAGCTTAAGCTCACTCCATCAAGGACCATTCAGGTGCAGAAAGTGACTCCTGTAGATTAATATTTCTGGGGGTTAGAGCCACTGGGTTCCTGTGCTTTGAAAATCCTTCTGAAATGGATCTATCTTTTTATTTATATATAGCTCAAAATACCTTCAGGTATTGACTCACTCTTAAATGCTGCTAGGCAAAGAAATGATAAATAAAGCTACCAAAAAATAAGTAATTGAAGACAATGTTTGCCACTGATGCATTTGACTTGAGTTCAATGTGAGTAGAATTGAATAAGTCCTCGTATGCCTCAAACTTGAAATAAAAGCAGAGGAAAAAAAGTCTGTGGTTAAGGGAAACTTATTCTCTAGATAGCAGTGTTTTTCTTGTGACCCTTTTATCAAACCAGTGAAGGGATGTTACTAGAGGCAGAACAAATGGTTCAGAGGACAAAGAATTCTCCAAGTTATCTAATAGGTTTTACTGGGTCTTTTGCAAATGTAGGCATAATTGCTTCCCTGCTGTTAAGTAGTGCAAAACTCAACTTGGTTTTTCTTTTTGTAAACACGCATAGAAAAAAAAAAAGTAAAAAGGTTTTACCCTGGGTAAAAAGTGTATTCTGAACATGTGAAATCATTATTAACTATATTAAATAATGACCTCAAAGACTAAAGAATTAGAAAATTATTTAGATCAGCCAAATCCACCAGCTAGTCATTCTCATTTCACATTAATCTTCATTTGTCACAGTGAAGATATTAATGAAAGGAAGCAAAATGCTTAATTTTTAAAATTCTTATTATGCAGTCTTATTAAATGAAGGCTTTTCTCTTGTTGGTACATTAGGGACTCATACACCCCATGCTGAGGGGAAGAAGCCTGTTTTGTCCCAAAAATGCTGCTTTATAAGTAATACAAGATTTGGGACACTGGGCATGCAATGTGACTTTGTGGCTGCAGATGCTGTGACCTGGGATAAATCATAGAATTTTTTTGTCTATGTTTTCCCTTGGGTGTGTTTCTTCTCTGCCAGAATGTTTCATACATAATGAAAAGTAAGCAATTCTCATGGGCAAACAAATGTCACCTACCATACATATTTTCGTAGAGAAACTAGCAAATTGCAGGTCTGAAATGGAATTAAGCATTTCCTCTCATCCTTTTACTTGAGCCACAGCAGAAGAGCCTGACCCCCCCAGCTGTCCCCTCCTGTCAGGAGTTGTGCAGAGCCAGAAGGTTCCCCCTGAGCCTCCTTTTCTGCAGGCTGAGCCCCTTTCCCAGCTCCCTCAGCCCCTCCTGGTGCTCCAGCCCCTTCCCCAGCTCCGTTCCCTTCCCTGGACACGCTCCAGCCCCTCAGTGTCTCTCTTGTGCTGAGGTTGCCAGCAGTGCCCCAGGATCTGAGGTGTGGCCCCAGCAGTGCCAGCACAGGGGACAGTCCCTGCCCTGGCCCTGCTGCCACCCCATGGCTGGCACAGCTCAGGTGCCATTGGCCTCTTGTCCTCTGTGGATTCAAGGCAATGAGAAACACAGATTAACCATGCAGCTCAAAGCCTGTTTACTGCTGGCCAGGGTTGCCACAGTAGCACAGAACAGCTGTAGGCATTGCTGAGGCTGGATTGCAGAGCTGAAATGCACATTAGTAATGATCAATGTCAGTGCTGCTATGGGATCACCAGTGCTTCCAGTCAGAAAAGTGTCTTCTCCTCAACCATTTTGCTGCAACACTGTAAACTTGTTGCCTGATATGTTACTGATACCTCATAACAGCATAAAATGGTAAGATAAAAGAGCAGGTCTTTATTGGAAGCTTCCATGTTCCCTCATTTTCACAGGCACACCCAGCATCAGCTTTCTACAATTTTTATAAGTTTCACAGATGATCATATCTAACAAATATTGTCCAATTAGAATAGCAGTAGATTAGGTAATTTTCCTCCAGGTTCTGCCCTGTTAGAGCTGGTCCAGGGGCTTCTTTGCCCCATTTCTTGTTGCGTCTTCTCAGATTCTGGTTGGAAAACAAAATGTCCTTGAAGGTTCTCTTCTTGTAAACCAGTCTTTCAGGAATGTGTTAGAACATTAGCTTATTACTCCAAAATCTAAGAGAAAGGGTAGGAAAAATACTAGGAACTATATAACCATGTATTATCAGTCCACAAAGCTATGAATATTTGAAAAATGTATAAAAAGCTAAAATCTTTAGGCATCAAACCCATGGTGATATTGATTGGATGATCCCCTTTTATACTCCCAAACAGATCTCCTTCCATTTCTGATTCTGAAAAGCAGCAATGGAAAGGGCTGTAGCTGTCTTAAAACTGCAGTCCAGCTAAATGAGGGGGACATAGGTACCTTGAGAAGAAAGGTTTTGCTTAGTGCAGCTATAATTGGAGTAGGATTCTGTGTGGGACAAAATGCTTTACTGCCTGACCTTAGACAAGCAATAGCTGACTGGACAGTTGTGGTTTTTTTAATATATAAGCTGTACCTGCAGCTGTTTCACATTCTATTATTGGTGTGCTGTGCTCTTGAAACTTGACCATCTAAAGTGTGCAAATGCACATTAATGTGTAGGCAGGTTTGGCCCAACCATTTTCCTGGAAGGGGTTGAAACTGAGGCAGAGAATTGCATTTTGAGTAGTGACAGACATCTTCTGACATTGCTGTATGGGGAGAGGAGTATATTCACAGTGAAGGGTATGAGATCTGCCTCAACACCAGTGCCTAATAGGGTGCCCTGTTGTTTCCTGATTTCTGATCCTATCTCAGTCAGCAGAGCTCGCTGTGGAGCTCTGCATTTACCCACAGACCACATTATGACTGCAGAGCAGAACACAGAGTGATAGAGCTGTCCTGGAAGTCAATGGAGCTTAGGGTAACTATGCAGTTCTTTTTGGTGTAATGAAGTCCTTGAGCATGATTTTAAGACCCAATGACTTGTCATCCCAGCAATGATCTTTCCTGCATTGTTGTCCTTGGTACAGTGTGTGAAAACGAAGGGAAATTAGGCACAGTGGGAAGACTTTCAGCTGGAGATTGTGAGCTCCTGCTGAGGTAATGTATTATGCAATTTAGGCATGTTTTTTGATATGGGCTCTAAGAAGGGGAGAATGGAACTGCCAGAGGATGCAGGAGGGCAGCCTATAGCTGAGGTAACAATTTTATGTGCTGGGTTGGCTTTAGACCTGATCAGCCTTGAATAGATGTGAGAAGGGTGAAAAGAAATGTCATTCTGTCAGAGCAGACAGGCTTATCTGTTATTGCTATGTTCCTGCCCGCTGTATGTTACCTTTTTTTTTTTTTAGCCTGATGGAAGTTGTGCTGTCTTTTACCATGGCAGCATGTTTGGTTGGTGAGTAGAAACTGGGAGAAAAATTAACCTAAGGATATGGGCAGGAATCTGCTTTTAAAGATGCCTGTGCTAGGGCAGGATTGTTAGTGCCCTTAGCCTGCTGCTCCTCATTCCTGGCAGAAAAACAACCTACAGAGTATTTTGGGTGGATGCATTCTGGTTCATCCCACACAAAATTTGCTCTGTGAGTTGATGCCAAAAGTAGAAACTCCTTCAGCTAATTTGGCCAATGTAATTTTAAATGGATTGGAGCAGTTTGTGTGAAGTTACTCCATTAGTGATAACACCTGGTGTAAGACAGGATGAGCATCCACAGATATGGACAGCCCAGCTAAAGCTTCAAGAGAAAACAGTTCAAGTAAAACAATTTTCCCTTTGAATACCAAGAGATACCAAGAGATGTCTGTAACCAACCAATAGCTGCTGTCTGTGAAGGACCTGTGACAAAGTCCAGGACACCTCCTGGATATGGTGAAGCCATGGAAGTTGGGACAAGCTTGAAGACACAAATCATGATTCTTCAATCAGAAGGCAAATGAAGGCAAACTTGTGGCCAGTTGATGTTTTTAACAGTACATCTGTGGATCATGGTTCTTAGAGCTGTTAGGGTACCCAGCCTTTACCCAGCCCTTGCTGCAGGGCATGTGAGGATGTTGTGGGTTATTAACAAGGACAGAAAAGAAAGGCTTTTTGGTCCTCAGCAAGAGACCTCTGCCAGCAAGTGACAGATGAATCTCTCTTCTTTAATCGATCTCTGTGGCTGTGGCTTTGACTGTGCCACAAACCCCCCAGAGAACAGGTCCTGGTGTGTTTTATTTCCTAGTGTTGCTCCAGTTTTAGGTCCCAGCACACTCCAAAGGAGGTGTTTTTCTCCCAGCTGGTGTTTGGTGTGGGCAGTAGTGGCTGCCTGCCTCTGTATAAGTGGGGCTGCCCCAGCTGCCAGTGCCAGGTCCCAAGTGCTCTGTGGTCCATGTGCACTCCTCATCCTGTCCTCTATTGAGTAGTTCCTGTGCTAATGTAAGGGAAAATCACGACTCAGGCCACTTAAAAAATATAGTACTAATGCATTAGCCAAAAATAGCCCTGCTTTGTAACCAGTTCATTAAAGCAGTGCTTTAGGATACTGTATTGGACATAATAGCAATAATTCTGTGGATAATACGTGTGTGTAAACAGTTCAGTGACAGCATTTTTACCAAACAGAGAGTAGGTTTTCCTCCTAAATAGAATAAGGTTTTCACAGTGTGCTGTTTATAGCCTCTGGCAAAACATACTCAAAACACAACTCAGAATTAATGGACCCATGTCTGCAGAATTTAGCCTGTTGGTTTTGGTTTAAAAGCTGGTAGCTGCAAGCAGAAAAATAAAATAAATTGATTAGGAAGTTTAAAACTCTAAGACTGTGCTTACTGAATGTTGCTGGAAATTGTGTATTTAATGCTTCTTTTAAATCAAATCTTAAGTTGTCCCCTTTTGTTTCAGAAGTCTGAATTCAGGTTCCTTGTGTCCCACAGACTCCCTTGACAGGTCACTATCGACTAAGTGGCATTTAGGCCATATAAGAGGGGTGTTAGTCTTACAGGACTCAGTACTTTCTGAAAATTTGGCCCTCTAATAAATATCTAATTGGTCAGTAAAAAAAATATTGTGGCAATACAACATCACAATTTCTGTCTTTATTCTGAATTCCCAGTCTCATTTAGGAATAGAAGAATAGAAGAATAGGAAAATATGGTATCTAGGTGTATACATTATTTTAATTTTTATTTTAAAAACCCTAGTTGTTAATGAAAACCTCTATTCTTAATTCAGGTGGAATGTGAATGCATAGGAGAAGTTCAGCATACAGACCTCAAGAGGAGATACTTCAATGTTTTGGAAATGTCTTTTTTTTTTCTTCTAATGGAAAAAATCTAATTTTCCCTCCAGTATTGTAGGGTGAGGATGAATCTGTCATACTGACCTGCAGATTTACATTGAAATTAGCCAAGGGGGAATGAGCTTGCAGGCAATTAGAACAATGGTGTGAGGCTCTGCTGTACAGCAATTGCAGAGCAGTCTGGCAGCTTTAGCAGCCCTCACTTTTAATGAGCACTTGCATCTACCAATGTTACAAAAAAGTTATGAGTCATAATGGATCTGCTGCATTGGATTAGCCAAAATTTGGTCAAGCACTGGCAGATCAAACAAAGTACAGCTAATTGGAATTGCTAGATTATTAGCATTAGTATTTATTTTAATTTTCCATGTTTCCATATTTCAATTTTCCATACAAGGAGCGAATAAAGGGAATATACCAAAGGCATTTGCATCCTTGGGCTGCAGGTTTGTCCTGTCTTAGCTGATAACAGAGGAGAAACTGAAAGAAACTACCTTCAAAACCACAAAAAGAAGTGAAATTTCACCAGAAATCTTACAGCTTTATATCTGCCACTTCACTTTGAACACAGCTATAATGTCTGGTGACTTCATAGGAGTGCCAGTGGCCAGGAAGAGTTGAGAGAAGCCAGGGAACATCTGCACTAGAGAACATTTCTCCCTTCCACGGTGACTGAGTTTGACACTGGAAGACATCTAACAGGTAGAAGCCAGAAGGAGTAGCTGTGGTGTTTCCAAGGGGTGTCTGCCTGGCTGTGCTGCCTCTTTGCTGCTGCAGCAGCTCCTGAAAAGTTGACAGAGTGGCCCTGGTCTGACTTTGCTCTTGCTGCTGAGGCATTGGCATGGAAAAGGCACAAAGGAAGAGTTCCCAGTCAGAGTTCTGCTGGGGTGTGGTGGGATTTTTAATGAGTCCTGGTTTCTGTGTGTCATTAGGTAGCACAGGAAAGCACAGTGCATCCCCACTAGCTCATTCCTGTTATGCAGGGTAGAAGTACAGGCTCACAGATAATTAAAAAGATCTCCTAAAGGCCTGCAGATTCTGGCTTCTTGCAGCTGTTTCCCACCCCCTCTCTCTCCAGATATTGTGTGGTAAACTGGAGCACTCTGTGTTCTCCTGAGGTGTTTTATTGACATAGCAGAGGAGCTTGTCAGGAAGAGCATTCCTCAGGTACTTGGTACTGAAGTTCTTCAGATGCTGACTGCCTCCATTTTAGGTGGGATTGGATAAGTGTTCATGAATTCCATGTCTGTTTTGGCAAGGTGACCTTAGAGGTAGCAGGACGAGCAGTCTTCCTCCTGAATGAAATGCTGCAGATGGAAGAAGAAAGGATAGAATTGCTGGGAACTTATTAATGTGCATTTGGTGCCTCATGTCCAAAGGCTGGCAGTTAATCCTGTTTATCAGTGATTATCCTATTGTGTTTATCCTTCTGTACCATCCCAGGTGAGGTGTGTGTGTACCTGTACAGGTGTTCAGCAGTGCAGGGAGGAAGCAGTGAAGATACTGGAGATGCACAACATCCATTGCCTCAGCAGGGCCAGAAATCTGGGGAGTACAGAGAGAGGCTCTGCACACTTTTATTTTCATTTTTTATTTAGCTTGCCTCACCTTTTCCTTCTGCCCAACAGGTATCATAATTTTCCTTTTACTAAGAAAGTCTCTGTGACATTCAGATCTGGCCAGATTGTGATTGACTGGGATTGCTGGTGTTATTCACATAATCTCCTTTGGTAATCTCAGTTTCAGGAATTTATTCTACTTTGCAGCCATTAAATGATGGTTCTTGCAAATCTCCACAGAGATCACTGAGTCAGCTGGGTCAAATGGCAAATTTCTGTGTGTTTTACACACAAATGGGGCTGCAGCAGATGACTCACATCCCATCATACTATGGCATTTTAATAAATTCTGCTAGCCCAGGTCTAGGCTTGGTCTTTCCATCTTGTGGATATGTACGCTATCCCACTTTATTTGGCTTTTCACCAGATGATGTTTCCAGGGTTGAAGATGTTGCCCTAGAAGCCAGGCCTGGAATTTGGGCTGCCTTTTGCTAGGTTAAGTCATCCTTTCTAAACCAAAAGAGCATTTAGCTCTGATACATTTAATTTGAGTTGGTTTTAGTCCTAGTAGAGATGTGAGGAGGTCATACATACCTAAATATACATATAAAAGCTTTTCAATCTTTTTTTCTTTTTTTTTTTTTTAAATAAGCACATGATGCTTTATTTTGTTCTTTTAAAGGAAACCAAGTCAATAATAAATTTTTTACCTGGAGCTTTTGGAATCTGTGTGTCTATGGTAAATAATAATTGATTAAGGTGACCAGTTAAAAAAAAAATCATTGTTCTCTCAAAAGTCAATTCCCTAGTTTTCATTTGCATTAAGACCCTGAAATTCTGAAGCACAGTAACTTGAGTGCTAATGTGGGAAAAAATGGGGTTAGTACAGTGACAGAAAAGAGAAAACTAGCACAGAGTTCATGGCTGAGGGAAATTGAGATCAATGATCCTGCTGTAGGGAGGAGAAATTCCAGCCTACTGGATAGTCCCAGCATTTCTCCTTCAGCGTGTCACTGGTTTTGGTGGAAACATTTTTAATTGGAGACTTTTGAGCTTTCCAAACCCCCCACTTCGGATGGGAAATATGTAATTTCCCACCTCTGCAGTTGCCTGTGGATTTGACAGCAATCAGGCCAAGTCTGGTGCACAGCCACAGGTCTGAGCAGCACCATGGGGGCTGCACTCCCTCTCCATCACTTTTAACTTTTCTGGTGGATTTTGTGGGGAGCTGGGAGGGAACGTGCTGCTCTCATGACATTTCAGTGTGGTTCTGTTGGATCCCAGGAATCTGGAGTTTTTGAGCTTTCTGTGCTTCCAGGCACAGATCCCCTTGAAAACACTGTTCTGGACCTAAAACCTTGGAGAAGGCTTGTAAATATGAATAGTGAGTTAGAAATCACAAATGTATAGTGGTTAGATATGTGTGTTTTCACTGGGTGATGGGTTTTAAATTTGAGGTTTTTACAGTATAGTGGTAGTTAGGGGGCAAGATGGAGAATTTTGTGTGGTGTCTTTTCTTTTTGTTCATCTTCTCTTCCTTTTCTTCACGGAACTTAGGTAGTAGCCTTTGGATTGGTCAGTCAAAAGTCACTCTAGGGGTCGTGGGAATCTATTATTGGGTCAAAAGTATAAATAATGTAGGTGTTAAACCTCTATTGGTGTGTTTAGCTTTAAAAGGCCTTGAAGCAGGCTCAGCTTAGGACCATTTTTCCTACTTCTAGCAAGCAGCTAGAAGTGCTGCTATGCTTTCTGTAATTTCAGATAAGATACAATAAACATCCAATCCCAAACACAAAAATCGTCTCAAGCGCCTTTCTAATAATCCTGGCTCTGAACTGAAACAGACGAGACTGATGACAAACCATTAATTAGTGGTGCAAAGCCCAGCACACACTCCTACATGGTTCTTCCTCAACCCTGTGGCTCTTCTGTATTCAGAGGCACAATAGAGATGGCAGCTTTTTGCCTAGAGAGCAGCTGAGCAATGAAAAAATAGTTTATTGTGTATCCCCACCGAGTTATTTATTTTCCTTTCATGGAAACAGGGCTGCTGTAACAGCATTTCTCTTTGCAGGTGGAATTGGAAATATTGAAATAAATTACAGAGAACCAGGGTGTTTCCAGTCAGAATAAATATTTAATGAGAACAAGGGTTGTGCTCATTCAGAGTCACAAGGGCTGATACTAAAGTACTGTATGAATGTTAATTTTAATGCATAAAATATATGCTTGAACTTAAAAACGCAGAGTGAACAGCCTTGGGGACAAGTAGGTATTAAGTGTGTGACAGCTGTCTTTGTAGGTGATGATAATGTAAAAGTGTCTTCTTTTTTTTCCTGCCCCAAACCTTTTTAACTTACCCATCAACCAGTAAGGGAACAGAGGAATCTTGAGGGGCTTTCTATCCAAAACAATTCTTGGAGGTGTGTGTTCCTTCACATTGTATCCAGACACTCCTACCATTGATCTCACTTAACTATTTCTGTCTCAGGTTAACAAATAACCAGAATAATGATACAGTAGGGGTTTTTTGTGGGGTTTTTTTTTGTGTGTGTTGGAACAACATACAGGATTGGTACAAATGTGCCTGTTTGTGTGTACTGTCTTCTTAGTTAACATGAATTAACTAGTGGCTGTTACAAGTGACTTGCAATTCACAAATTATTTTCAATTTCAAATGGTCATGATCTCAGAGTTTACAGGTCATCATTCCAAGGGCTGGGCTGCAGGAGCAGGCTTGGGCTTTTTAACCAGTTCTGGAACCATTACTTGTTCCTTTAGACAACACAAGAGAGTGAATAAATCCTGGTCTCATTTCCCTTCGTGCTCACAACTCTTAAATAATGGGTCTGTCTTTTACAATTTCCAGGGTGTCCCACACCCTTGGGACTTTCCATCTAAACTGTGGAGTCCCTCCTTTGGCTCACTGTGATCTCTCCCCATTCTGCTCCTCCATCTCACCAAGAGCCTTTCTCTTCATAACCCTCTGTGAAATATCTTTGTTTTGAGGGTTCCCTACATGCCTGAAGGTAAAGTCACTTTGAAATAGTTTCCCTGACCAAAGGTCTAATTGAAGCACCTATTAATTTTCCAAAGTGCAGCCACTGGCCATGATATCTAATGGTTGCTTTGTAAATGTCCTCAGAGTGGGGAGGGATGAGTACTTGAGGCTTCTGAAGCTTGTGACTGACTCACTGTGCATGGATGTGTTTGGGGCTTAATCCACTCCATAACCTGGAGGCATAAATAGACTCTCCAATCATTGCATAACAGAGGCCTTGCCTGCAATTTAGAATAAAGGCCTCTCAGCACAGCCACTAATGCATTTTGTGAACTTGGGTGACCTCTGTTCACCTCATTTTTTAGTTTCTGAAATGGAAATAGCAGTGTTTTGCCAAGGTAACATTTACAGAGGTGAAACCTTTTGTTAAATGCTTTGCAACTCACAGGTTAAGTGATTTGGAGACAAAAATGTATTTAAATTGTTACTGAAGAAAAAAAAATCTCAGGTCTTTTGCATGAAAGACCTACATGTATTTAAAATAAAGCGGAGAGAGCTGACATGCTACATCAAAACAGTAGTAATAGCCTTAGCTCACAGCAGACTGTTGAGGACAAAAGTTGCCATTATTTCTATGTTTAGGTCTCCCTTCATATGGTTGTGTTTAGATAAGAGCTGTAATACAATCTGTTCTCTTTCATTGTTTGGTTCATGCAGGCACAGGCTTGCTGCAGGAAGTGGTATATCTAGTGAGTCAGGGAGCTGATCCAGATGAGATTGGACTAATGAATATAGATGAGCAACTTCCAGTCCTAGAGTACCCTCAGCCCGGTCTGGACATCATCAAGGTACAATTTATTGCAAAGAAAGTCTTCCAGCATTTGGGTGTCTTTTTCCTCAGTTCCATGTTTATCACTTAATTTCATCCAGTGTCCTTCTCCTTTTCATCACTGGCCTTGTTCAGAATGTTGCAATGATTCACAGTGTTATTAGGTTATTTTAAATTGCTTTTATTAAGCTTCATTGTGTTCTGTTTGATATTTCAAATGTGTCTCCATGTCCTAAATATCTTGGCAGTGGGTTTTCTGAATCAAAGTTTCAGGCCTCTTTTGCTTATGTAAACAGGAGCTGGCCAAATGAGGCAAATTTGCTTTGATTCCTTCCCTGAATTTGTGACAGAATAACTAAAAATGCAGATATCCATGCATCTGTATTCCCACTGCTCTGAATTTACACATCTCAGTCTTTAGATCCACAGATCCTGGCTATCTACAGACACTGTGGGTGTAGTTTGAGGGGCCTGGAATATCCTGCATGAAATCCCACTGTATTAAGAATCCTTTGGAGTCCAGCTGCATGGCACATTGTGTGATCTTGTCCTTGCTGTAACCACTTCTGACAGAGGCACATCTTGGAATTATTAGGAAAACTACACAGGGCCATCCTGTAAGAGCTGCAGTGCTGCTTGGACTGAGCAAGCTGAGGCTGGCAGGGATGGAATTAAGCTGCTTGTGGTCAATTTGCAGCCTCAGCCTACTTTAGGCTGAGAGTATTTAGAGGTCAGAGATTGCTCTTCTTTTTTGTCTAATCCAGTGAGACCTCAGTGCTACCCTGCTGCAAAAAAGTGGTGGCAATAGTAAGAGGTTTAGTTTGAGATTACACATTCTTATCTATGCCACGTGCTAGCAGCTTGATTCAATATGGATTTATTCCATTTTTAATAGCAGAGCATGATTTGTGTAATGAGGCAATTTGGTATCAAGTTACAGAAAAAAAATTAGTTGAAAAGTGTTTGCACATTTAGATAAACCTTTGGGCCTAATTCTGAGGATAAAATAAAATGCAAGGGTAAAATTTGGAAGAAGTTAGGGGTCATGTTTTCAGAGCTTCTCATATTTTCAGGGATTTTTAGTGGAGGCATCACTGGAAATAAGAAACTTCAAGTGTTATATTCTCTTTCTGAGAAGGTCCTGCAAATGGAAGTACTTTGAAAACAAAAGGGATAAAACCTGAAAATGACAAAAACCCCACACATTACCCAACCTTTTGATATTTAAAAACCAGATATAACTCCCTGACCTGATTTTGAGTCCCAGACTCCTGTTAATTTTAGGAAGTGAATTTGTGAATGGAAGTCAGTGTAGTAGAGGGCCTCAAGTGTGACAGTTCAGGACAGCTCAGGGTGTGCCCTGGAGCAGTGCTCAATAGGAAATGATTCTCTCTGCTCTATTTTAGGAGCTGACATCCCCTCGCCTCATCAAAAGCCACCTGCCCTATCGGTTTTTGCCCTCAGATCTCCACAATGGCAACTCAAAGGTGAAAATGAGCTCGTGTTTGTTTTAGCTCTGCTGGCAGCAGTCGTGTGAGTGCTTTGGGATGAGGAAAAAGCTTTCAATAAGATGATTTTCCCCCCCATCACAGGTAATATACATGGCTCGCAACCCCAAAGACCTGGTGGTGTCTTATTACCAGTTCCACCGCTCCCTAAGGACCATGAGCTACAGAGGAACGTTTCAGGAGTTCTGCAGAAGGTTTATGAATGACAAGTGTAAGGAGCTGTTCTCTCTGCACACATTTATTTTCATCTCTGCTTTCCTTCTGCAAGTACAGAAGTGAACTGGATAAAGGTGCATTTGTTTTGCATATACAGCAAGGAGGTTGCTATGGATAGCACTGCGGGGATTGAGATTTGTCCATGCAAACTATGAGCTGTGCTTTTTGTAAATATTTGCCTTACAGTATTTGACCCCATGGGTTCAGCAGTTTTCCACCTGAACCAGAGCAAAACTCTGGTCTGCTCTTCTAAAATTCAGTTTGCAGGCTGCCAGGTACCTCCTAAGAAGTGGTGAATACTCCCCGCAACATTTGATTTCAGTTATTCCTCACTATCAGCTGTTCTCAGGAGTGTATCTGGTCCTCAGGTTTGGGGTTATTTTCCTGGTAATTCCTTCAATATTTAAATGTCAGCCAAAAACTCCAGGTTTCTACCTTGCAATTTAGCACAAAATCCTCTAGTTTGCATGGGCCTGATCTGGAGTGCCACCAGTGAGCTCAAGTGAGACCCCATGAGAGGGCAGCTGCAAATGCCTGAAAAATGCAGCTCTGTGAGGAGAGTGCAATAACCAAGGGATTGCCACACTCTCTAGCTAAGGAAGAGAAAAAAATCCTGCTGCCTTTTATTTCTCTGGAATATCTCCTCTGACACCTTAATGTGACACTAAGAATTCACACCTTGAGCTCTGAGAGCAAGATCTCCTCTAGATCCAGAGCAGCAAACCTGGAATTTAGGGGGGGAGCTGATGCTGAAGGAGCTGTGTAATACCAAAGGGAAGAAAAAAGTAAAGCCTACCAATGGAAGTTATTTAACAGGCCTAAAAAAAACCTTTGCTGCTCTTTATCCAGCAAGCTTGAGCAGGATTAATGCTCTCCTCCCATTCCAGCCCACCTTCAGTTTTCCATTTGCATTCCCTGAGAATGGAATGTTTGTCTGTAGCCTCTGATCAGGAACTTCTAGAGCAGAGACATAAGAAAGACACATTAGGAGGCCTGCTAAGATAGGAAGGTCTCTTTTCCATGTAAGTATCCCAAGAGTTATTAGTCTCTTTATCTTTAGCAGCCACCTGACTTTATCACAGCCTCCCAGAGCCAATAAAACATCACAGCATGTTCTGTGGCCATAATTGTGCAGATGGGATGTTTACAATACAGTAAATTTAGCATTTAGCTGGGTGTTCACATCTCAGCAGGATACTGGTAACTCAGACATGTCCAATGGACAAGGAGATCTGTTTCATAGGAAAACAATTTTATTCAACTGACCAATTTTCAAATTTTATAAAGGCACTAAGATTCCACTTTTATTATTCCCATTCCATGAGAAATGGATGCATGAAGGTAATACACCAGTGTTCCAGTTACCAGAATGAAACAATTATTTTTCAAAGAGAAAAGGTGGCTTCAAAATACAAACTTGAGAAGTTGGTTTTAAAATTTTTCTATAGCTCCTTTGCTGAAAAGATAAAATTGACCAAAAAAAAAAAAACATTGAGAAATAATTGGAAAACTCCGTATTTGCTTAATTTCTACCTTGATTATATGAAGTACTTTGTGGGAATTAGTCACTGGTAACAGAGAAAAATGCAGAATGCATTTCTTGTGGGGTTGTTTTCTAATATTGGCAAAAAAAGAGATTCTTGAATCTCTGGCTGAAGAAACCTCTGGTAGAGACACATAAATTGGCTGAAATAAGTGCAAATGTGGACTTAATCAGAGAACTGGAAAACAAATGAGTAAAGTTTTGGGGGGAGGATTTGGTCTCCCATTACATGGGTCAAAATGAGACACTGCTCTCCTGGGACTATGAACCACTTCAGTTATTTCATTTTTCTTTTCCTTTTTGAAAACGGCTTAATAACCAAAGTGTTCATTTTCCTCATGCCAATCACAATGTTTTTGTAGTAGGATATGGTTCGTGGTTTGAACACGTGCAAGAGTTTTGGGAACACCACATGGATGCCAATGTACTTTTTCTCAAGTATGAAGATATGCATAAGGTAGGTTAGATGCAGCAAAATGGTGTTTTAATCACATTTAGCATCCTAGCTTTTAAGAAACATAAAGCACAAAATTACAATCTTATGTCTGTATTTGGGCTCCCTAATGCCTGGTACCATTTTTAAAGCACTGGCTTTAAAAATTCAGTGGCATCTATGGACTTTAAGCATTTTCATATCCATATTAATTTTCTGGAGAGTCTGTCTGCATCTATAGGCACTGAACTACTTGCAGGAAGGCAGTGATGTGAAACTGTTCAGTACTTTCTACACTCAGCCCTGGGCATTCATTTAAAAGTAATGTCTTGCTGTATGTGTTGTATCAATGAGGGAAAATATATAATCATTATTTTGTTCTATGCATTTGGCATTTACTGTGATTATTTCACTTTTATTGTGATTATTCTTACTGCTTTCTGTGAAACAAATCTGAAAACAATGAGGGTATTATGTAGCATAAGGTGGATATAATTATTGAGGCCTTGTGGTATTCTGGCTAAGAAATACACTTAAATCAGAAATCTAGTGGGAATATTACATATTTCTTATTGCAGTAATATCTTTTTGAGAGCTAATGAAAATACTTCAGAATGTTTATTTGACTGGAAAACTAATGCAAATATATGAAAAACACAGTTTCTGTTTCTAAACCTGTAAAAAGAAAAAATCAGGACAAGACTCAATAAAACTGGGTAAATTATAATTCCAGCTTTACTGAGCCTTCTGATGGAGTGTGATTTTAAAAGAAGGAGTAATACAATCAGAGCAACTAAAGTTTAGTCAAAACTATTTCAATCCCATGGTTTTGAATAATTAATGTAATCCTAGCTGTGCTCACCAGCTGGTGGCATCACAGCATCCTTCTGCTTCCTGGTAAATATTACTGTTTTTATTAGTATGAGTTCTTGCAGCTCATTCTGAGGAACCCTGGAATTCTGGAGATGTAAATTCATGGTTATTCTCAGAGGCCACCTCCCCAGATCCTCCCCATCTACATGAATGCAGTCCCAGAAACTGACAAAGGAAGAAGGGCTCTCCTAACATTTTTAGTCATTTATTTGACTAAGGTCAAAATCAAAGTAACTTTTAAATCCTCTGAAATGCACTGGTATTCCAAAGGGATCAGTTAAGGGTGGGGTGTTCTCTGAAGTGGGAAGTATCACAATTACTTTTCAGTTGTTCCCTGTTCCAACACCTGAAGGTTACATGGCCATGCTTTCTGCCAACCTGCCTTACTCTAATTACTCAGAGTGTGTTTCTTTTCAGCACATTGGAAGGTGGCAGAACTTCAAGGCAGTGGTGTTTCTACAACTTCTGCACTTGTATTTTTCACACTCACTGGGATATAACTTACTTTGAAATATTTAAACTCATTAAAAACGTGATTTTAAATATTGTGAAATAACCCAGGTTTTAAATGCTCTCTTACAGGACCTAGCAACAATGGTTGAGCAGCTGGTGAGGTTCTTAGGAGTTTCTTATGACAAAGCACAGTTGGAATCCATGGTGGAACACTGCCATCAGCTCATTGATCAGTGCTGTAATGCAGAGGCTCTTCCTGTTGGCAGGGGTATGTTTAAAACCGACAGCAAAACTCTTCTTGGAGAAGTTGCAAGAAGCAGCTTAGTAACCCCCAGGGTGTGTTAGATGTTGGCAAAATATTGCCATGTAAAGGATGGGAGGGAGCTGACTGTTGGTGCAATTTGGGGACTGGGTTGTTTTGAAATCAGTTAGGTAGAAGTGACTGAAAAGGATGGAAGAATCTAAGATTACCAGAGTAATTTCAAACCACTCCATCAGAGAGTCTTTGTCTTGCTTTGATGGATTCAGCTCTTTGTGCTGAGAGCTCTGCACTGCTCCTTCTAACCTTTGGCAGGCCGAAGCCCACACCATCTCATAGTTTATCCTGGCCTGAGCCCTGGGGTTTAAGTAGATCAGGTTTTCTAGAATAGCAGATATTTCTAATTTGGAAGGCATAAAATTACAAGGAACCACAGCTTCCCTTATAAGCTTTTTATTTTATTTTCCTACCTCAGCTGTTTAAGATGCGTTTATCTTCCAGATGTTTATTCTGGTGAGATTCTTTCTCTGGGAACCTGAAGGTGCCATGTGGTCTGTTGATACATCTGTCCTTTGATAAGAAATCAAGTCCTTTCAGTTGCCCTTGAGAAGCATAAGGGTGAACTTAGGCTCAGTCAAATTATTTTCTGTGGGCTGCTCTATGTCACTTTTAAAAATGAGGGAACCAGGTTAAGATGATCAGTTCTATGTTATCCCACCATATGCCTTATCTAAACATGAAATCACTTCATGCACTAATTTAATCTAGTTCTATTTGGAACTTTCCCTTGTTCTCCATCCATAGCACTTTATGATACAGCATCACACATGAAGCACATTTTATCATGACCACAAAGTTTCTCAGAGGAATCAATTTTCAGGTTATTGTCCCTTACCCAGGGATTATGACAGGAATACTTTGGTCTTAGATTTCTGTGTATAGGAGCCCTTTCCATACTACCACTTTCAGCCACCCTTCATGTTATCTGCAAATTATACCAGCCGCACTTTTAATAATTATTTTCAAATCTCTGATGAAAATGCCAAATATTACTGGTCCCTCTTGACTACTAATTCTCTATTAGCTGGTTATTTATTCAATTATCATGCAATTGGTTGGGACATCCCAAGGTCCTTGGATAAGGTGCTCATGTGGGTGCAAGGCTTTACAAACAGCAGAGTTGTGTTCTCCTTGTTGGCCCACATGTACCTACATGTTTCTACAGTTTACAAATGTTTCAGAAAGAAGCCTTCATGTAATAGAGAGGAAGGGAGCTACAGCACTTAATGTGATACTTTGTCATTTGTTCACTGTGTGCTTTTAAGTATAAATATCCTTATTTTGAATTTCTTTTCTTTGCTGTCTTTGGCTTTTACAATATTTTGTTACTCCAGATTGTAGCTTCATTAGCAGTGCTTTGTTCCTTCTCTGTTTGTTTCTGTGACAAAGAATGGTGGCAATGACATGACAGCTGATTGTAATTTGTTTCAAATATTTTAATTTGTCATTAGTTACATTTACTTTATTATTTTGCTTTATTTTAGTTCTTCATTTTTTTTTCTTTTAGCACATTGATCTTTACTCTGAAGATAACCCTGAACTGCTGTGAAAGCAGAACAATGATTAGATATGTTACTTGTATTTGACTCTTATCACATCATAATTTACGCAGTTGCATGATTCAAATCATAAACCAGGTGGGTGACTTTTTGACAAGCTATCAATTCATATGGTAAAAAAGAAAAAAGACTGTTACAAATAATCCACTGTGTATGTATGTCATTTGTAAAACTTGTCATTTGTCCATACATGTTTTTAGGGAGACTCAGAAATGAAAGACTTTTCTTTACCAAGCAGAAGAAGAAAATATTTTATTATCATTATTGAATGGGAAATACAGGGTTTTGTGTTTCATGCTGTAGTTTTTGCAGTTATAGTTGCCAGAGCAAAATTTAAGTTAGTATCAGATGTTTATGATTATAACATTTCCTCAATTTATTTTTTTAAAAACCACATGAGAAATTTGGTGAAAACAATAAATGGCATTTTCAGTGTCAGGTTATTCTGATCTTTGGATCCTGAAAAAAAAACAGAATGCTTTCATACCTTCAGGAGTTTTAGAAAAGCCATGATTTCATAAAATGGCCTTTGCCACACATGCTATACCATCATGTTAATAAGTAATATGTAGATGTTGCAGACAGTTTTGTCTTTGGTCTCAGTATAAAGCTGCTGCATAAAAGCAATGGTAATTGAATTAAATGGGTATTCTTCTTGAGCATCAAATGCATAATTAAGCTCCCTGCATGTAGCTTTGTTCTTGCTGTTATGATTAAACTCTGGTAGCACAGTCCCAATTCTCCTTTCATTTATTCCAGTTGAACAAGTCTGGATTTTGTCTTTATCTCCAGCATAAATGAGAAGCGAATTGATCCTCTCAGTCTGGGTATTCCTTCAGGCTTATTCAGCCACAAGTAACCCTGGCTGACTTTGAGTTAAATATATTTTGGGGAGCATTGAAATAGTTGTTAAGGGGGCTGCTGCCTTTGGCTGGTAAGTTCAGCAGGGTCACCAGGTCATGTTATTGGTTGGGTTCCATAGATTAATTCATATGAAGAAGGTGTTCAGTGTCCATATTTTGCATCCCCCAAAAGCTTCCTATTCCTTGTGTTCAAAATTAAGATGTCAGTGGCACAACTTGAGTGCATGACACTTGTTCTCTTTCATAGACAGAAACTCATATTTAACAAACAAATCTCTCCATGCTGAGAAATGGAAATTCATCTGTTGGATTTATCTCTAGATGCAAAATAATAAAAATTAGCAATGAAAATATTACACTCCAGTAGTCAGTTTTATACCCCACACTCCCTGTACCTTTTGGACAGTTCTCTAAGCAGTGGATGCTGGAGGCATGGTGATTGTGAAATGTGTTATCTGTTGGAGTTATTAAACAGCCATAGCTTGCACTGAAAGCAGAAATGCACATTTAAGTGAACACCCAACCCAAAATCTCTGTTCATTTCTGATTAAGACCAGAGTAAAGTCTCATCCAAATCTGAATTCTTCCTGTGTGAGCTGAGCTGGTGCAGCTGATGCTGTGTATGGTTTTATTTGAAGGCTTTGCAAGGGTGGTGCCAGAGTAATTGGGTGAGACAGTGAACAGCCTTAGGTCTCATTAAGCTTTCAGAGAAAGCCCAGACTGATCAGAATCTCACAGCTGATACTTGTGCCCTGCACAGTTAGACTGTGGCTATTTGGTGTCCTGTTACATCCTCTCTCTGACTTGTGTTCTTTCTTTGTTTCAGGACGAGTTGGGCTATGGAAAGACATCTTCACTGTTTCAATGAATGAGAAATTTGATTTAGTTTATAAACAGAAGATGGGAAAATGTGACCTCACATTCGATTTTTATTTATAAGAAATGCATGCATATGATATCCAGATATAGCTAGAAGTGCTTTATGCATTCATTTATTACCTGCTGGACAAACTACTGTAGCTATTATGTGTAATAAGATTTAAAGAAAGAAAAACAATCTAAGTAAACCATATCAGATGCAATTATCTTTGATCCTGAACAGCTGTTTATCTTCTAGTATTTAAGTCCTTTGTCTACATGCAAGAACTTCCCAGACAATACTAGAACATTCAGCTGTTATGGAATGTATTATATACGTATAAGGTATGTATCATATATGCAACTAGAATGTACACCTTTTCAGCCCCACATTGATTATTTAATGTGTTTTATAAAAGCTTGTCACTAGAACCTAAATAAACATCCGTAAACCAAATAAAAATTTATTTCTGAGGGAAACAAGTAACAGGCCAAAACAGTATGCTAGAATGATCTCAGGGGTTAATTGTCACATTTATTTTTATAGCAGGTATAACCAAGTATAAATAAATCCCATTCCAAAATAGGAACTGACCCAAGTGGGGCTCACATTAGGTTCTGCACACCCTTATCTGTGTGATTTGAGTAGGTTCTGTGCACTGGCACACTCTGTGAGACAGGGCTTGTTGTGATTTACAGCTCTGGTTGTCAGCCTGGTCCCAAATCCCACCCATGCCTTTATGGAGACAGCTCAGAGCTGGCTTCCTGATGGAGGCAGTCCAGCTCCATGCCCAGGGACAGCAGACAGAAGATTCTTAAGCCCTCAGCTCTAGGTCACTCCCTCAAAATGGGGCTTAAAAGCCAGGAACCTGGTGCAGGGACTTTTCCTGAAGAATCAGTCTGCAGCCCATTCACTCTGCAGTGTGAATTTCTCCCTTTAGGGGCAGCCCCAGGAGCTAAGGTGCTGGGTAAGCTCCAGTTCCACTAAAGGGTGAGGGAACTGTTTTTATGGGCTGTTCTCCTGGACTCCACCAGACCTAAGGAGAAGATCTGTGCCAGTGTAAAGCAGGCAAAGGGAACTGCAGCATCCGAGGAAGAGAGGAGATGGATATGCCAGCAGGTGGGAGTATTGCACAAATATCCATGCACAATAAGTTCCAGGAATTGTTAGCCATGACTGATCTGGATTATAGTCAGGATTCAAGTTTATTTCTCTTTTTTTAGTCTTTACACAAACAGCCTGAAGCAGGCTACTATCACTACAGAATTCTCCCAAATTATTTTATTGTTCCATAACGCAATGACATCTATGCTTTTTAGGTTCTCAGCTGCAGGAGGCCCATATTTGCTAGTCAAATGTTCAGGCTCACCAAAAACTGTGAGGAAGGACTAGTTTTTAGTGTTTCAGTTCTGTTGGGAAACTGTCAGTTCAGCACTGGCAAGTGGTGTAGCATGATGTGGCTTGACAGCACTTTTCCTTGTATATTTGTGAGTGAAAATGCTTTCAGTGAAATTTTATTTCTATTTTTATATTTTTAGTACTGTATGAATATTAAGCACTACACATTATTCTTCTGTGCTCGCTTGCTTACTGAATAAAAGATGTGTTCTGTGCCTTGTGGCTGCTCATTTTCTAGACCTCCCACACAGGCCAGGTGGTCTTTGCAGGCAAATTACAACAAGCTGAGGAACACAGGAGAAGGAGAATTCCCTCTTGCTGCAGAGAAAGACAAATTTCCCCCACAGCTCCTGCAGATTAGAGTCAGAAGAAAATTTCATTAGCACAAAAAATCTACTTAAGTCACTTAATCCTGAGGATGTACAAGCAATACAACCTAACATTTCTGAAGGCACCAGGGAATCCTGCTCAGGTTCCCAGAGCCACTTTGTTGCAGCCCATGCCAAAAGCCAAAAGCCAGGGATGTCCCACAGCCACATTCCTAACAGCCAGGTCCATCCTTGTGCCATTGCCTGTGCAGAGGGCCACCATCTGCCAGGCCGCTAAACCTGTGCTGAAATTCTGCCTTTGGATCTCTGGTACTTGAAAGCATTTGAGTTTTTCTATAAAAATCCAGGGGTAGTAAGCTCCTTCCTCTTTTTGACAACTTGAACTTTCAGGACTCAGCCCGATGTTGCCAAGACTCTGCACAAATAGAGACACACCTTGGCCCAAATTATCTGGAGAGAATGCCTCTGGTACCAGAGCACTGCAAATGAAGAACAAAAATGCCAGAAAAACAAGATAATTTATTTTTTTGCCCCTCAACCTTCCATTTTGGCGAGCTGCTTCTGCTGAGGGAACTGCTGCAAAATTTGTGCCCTGTCCAGATTTGTCAGAGTCCTGAAGCTTCAAGTGTTTATTGCATGGAAGCTGGGCAGGACAGAGGACAGAAAAGAAAGCTGAGGAATTACCTGTAAAGGTTCTCAGCAGTTTTTTATAAGCCTCACAACACGGCACCAATATTCCTGACAATAATTATAAAAATGTATAGGGTTGAGTCACCATTATAATAAACCATCCTTGCCTGGGCTATAAATAATACCACTTAGTAGCTACCAGCAAAGGTTTAAAGAGAGGATTAAGGAACCACTTTTGCCACTTCAATCAANAAAAAAAAAAAAAAAAAAAAAGAAAAGAAAAGGGTTAAACAGAGATTCAACTGAATCAAATAATATTTTTAAAAATTCCAAAATTCCAAACCCAGTGAGCACACCTGTGGGACGGGCACAGTACAGAAATGATGATGTGTAAACTCACTACATAATCCATGTGATTTTTTTACTGCAGGATCTGCAGACTGGTGTCCTCTAGTGTTTGAATCATAAACCATGTGCAGATGAGTATTTTCTGCTACCTGTCATAGTGTGTGTCACACAGAACAGAAATGCACCCAATAACCAGCTTCGTTCTGGCAAAGGAGAGAGAATCAGCAAAAATTAGCATTTTGTAAAAATAGAACATACCCAGATTTCAGCTTAATGAGGTTTAGACCTCGAGTGCCAAGTCACACTCCAGTACAAACTGCTGGTTTAGCTTCAGAGAGTGGCAAGGAAATAAAGAAAACTGATGCCACTGCACCCTGGTCCATCAGCTTAAAAATCACCCTCTTAAAGTTGGGAGAGTGATAGCAAATTCTATAGGCAGACTGTAACAACTCCTCCTTACAGATCTCAAGCTTGGAGCACACTTGGGTGCATGTAACATCCAGTGTCCTTCTGACAGCAACTGAGCTGTGTGGTCTTTAAAAATGAATGTGAGAAAAATTTACAAAAGTGCAGGGCAAGTCTTTGTGCTTAAAACCCCGACACATCAGAATAACTATTATCAGCACAGGACTCCTCACCAGAAGTTGGTTTTAAAAAGAGTGAAGAGCTAATGCAGGAACACTAGGTTCTTTTGGTGAGCTGTATTGTGCCAGCATGATTTTCCTGGATTTTGCTGCTTCATCCACGGGCAAAATTGTAAAGCCATGCAACAACTTTTGCTGGAGTTCTCTCTGTGCACAGATGACAAGCCCTGGCAATGCAAGCTCGAGTAGTTTGAGAAGCTGCCACCTCCAGCTGTCCCTGCTGCCTCTCTGCCAGGAATGGCCACCGTGGAGGAGAGACAGCAGAAGCAAATGTGTGCTGGCTCCTCAGCTGCTGTAACTTACAGGCTGACATTAACTTGAACCGATGTGCATGGTGGTGTCAGATAATGGGCTGTGTCAAGAGCCAGAGCAGTCCTCAGGTGCTGCCCTGGGTCAGAGCTGTCCTGCCAGGTCCTTGTCTGAGCTCCTCTGCACCAGCCCTGCAGCTGGCTGGAGGTCTCTGCAGAATTCTCTATCCATTACAAAAGTGCCACCTAGACCCATGAAGAAGAAGGTGAAGAAGAAAGAAACCTCCATCCTAAAACCTCCATCTTGCCTTCTATATACTACTATCTTCTAAAACCTTAAATTCTAAATCCCCCACCATGTGATATAACACACTTCCATTCAAACTACACACACGTGATCCCAGTTCTATCACTCAGTTCTGGAAGCCTTCTCCATGGCCTCAGGTCAAAAGCAGTGTTTTCCTGGGGGTCAGTGCCTGTCAGCACAGAAAGTCTAAAATTCCCAGTTTCCAGGATTCCAACAGGTTTCTGCTTGGGAGCAGTCTGCTTCACACACAGGCTGAGTTTCACCTGCAAAATATTGTCTGTGGAGGTGGAACCATGTCCTTGAGCAAGAAGAAGAGACAGATCCACTCTGCCACGTGTATTAACTAAAACCTGCTTTTCAGAGGAGTGCTGTTTTGTAGGAGGGAGTGCTGCAGTGTGTGACAGCACACAGGATGAAGAAAGAAAGGCAACATAGACTGCTCAGACTGATCCCAGTCACAGGCACTAATGTGCTGACTAGCTTGATGTGTGTGGTACGAGTGATATTCAAAGTAACTGCGACCCAGATATTAAATCCACTGTCACCATCTCTGTCACATACTCAGCTCTTGCCAGCACTGAGCACAAGATGACAATTTAATCCTTGCAGCTGGTGTTACAGTGTGTGAAGACTGCAGCCCTTGCAGGCCTTGCATCTGCTTCCTCTCTGCTTTGGAGGAGAGTCACCCATAAAACATGGGAGAGCTCTAAGGACTGAGAAAAAGTGAACCAGTTGGAACAAAACAAGAACTAAGGAAGATGTTTAGATTTCAAGCTCCACTGGGAAGACCACTTTTTTGTTTCAAAAGAAATGAAACCATATTTTTTCCCAAGTACCACTCTTGTTTTCCTCTGCACCTTATTCTGCATTCCCCTCCCGCCCCAAAGGCAGTTCTAACCCTACAGAAACAGATAATCCTGGAAATGCTGCAGGAGACTTTCAGTAGCTGGGATTGCTACCACTCCACAGCTGGTAGGATTTAAACTCACAAAGAAAGACCCACAGTGGGTGTCCAGTTTCAGTTTTTAACCACCCTGCTCCAGCCACCCATGCTGAGGGGCTGGTCTCTCTTAGCAGCCAGACCCCTTCAAACACATTCCTTGCTCCCTCCTCAGTAAATGCCAGTGAGATTAGAGGCTAAAATAGTTCTGATTTGTTTTTAGTAATAAAGATCTATATAAGCCTGTGTACTCTAAACAGAATGAAAAAGGAATATAAACAAAAATATGGCATGGGTCAATTCAAGTTGTAAACATTTAGATTTTAGCCATGCAAGTGTGGATCATTTGGTCACTCTTTTACTGAGTAATCTTCAGTTATTTATATGAAGTCTTTGAAATAAAAAATAATTTCAAAACTGTTCCTTTTCTCTAGCAATAAGTATGTTACTCTGTACAGCCAATACATTTCTGTGATCCTGCACACAGATCCTTCTGCTCAAGTTATTGTCTCTGAGAACTATCACTGAATTCAAAGGGACTATATTGAAGGTAGGCTACATACACAAATATTTGTGGGAAACAAAGTTTTAATGTGCCCTGTAGGACATTAGTCTGTAGCAAGAACTACTGAAATACTGAATTTGTTCATGGATGTTTGAAAACAGCATTATCATTTGCTGATGCACAGCCAGTGTATCTGGATCCTGCAAGACACTGCATTTTTTTCCAGAAAGTGGCTACAGTATAGTTTTCAAGTAATCTCAATCTATTAAAAAAATACACCAAAGAATAGGAACAGACATAGAATAAGGCCTTTTTTTTCTTTTTTCATGTTGGACTGCAGTGATTTATGTAGTCCTATGTCCCTGATGAAGAAGAATCTGGTTTATGTGTGGTTTAATCCTGCTTGACAGGAGTTCTTTCACCTTTCCACTGAAGTACCTGAAACAGAGATGTTTTATAGCTCAGGACCTTCATAGGGCAGTAGACTGTCCCTGCAGCTCAGTTTAGAGCATGCCCTGATAATCAGAATGACCTGCTGCACACCAAGAGGTGCCAGGGCAGACCAGGAGGCAGCCTGTGTGCCACTGAACCTCCTTATGTGATGTGTTCCAGGTTGGCTCTCACTTTGCCAGCATTTCTGCCTTTGGGACACAAAATTACTTAGTCACTGTATACAAAATTCTCTTTTTTTCTAAAATAAATGACACCTCCTGTGGGTTATCTCAGTCTGCTGCATTACTGGGCAGGTCTCTTTGGGGCTGGTTTGTCCAAACAAATGACATGTGCTGGAATCCAGGAAAATGTCACACAGGCACAGGTGACATGTCAGAGAGGATAGGGTATCTGTAGGATTGCTCGTTCTTTCTAGAGAGTGCTCTCATGTTTATTTGCTTCCATTTTGTATATTCCATAAAGCAAGTGCTACTGTTGTTCTCCTTGCATTGTATGAAGTGAGGAGGAAACTTCTTTGGTCATCCTCTGAGTAGGGCAAAGGCTGGCTGTAAGTAATTGATATTTCTAGAATGAGCCTTTTCCCCTCAAGCCATGAAACAGGGAAAAGTGGCAACTGCAGACTGAGAACACATGGATTAAGGATTTCATAATTGGAGTTAGTGAGGTGTGAACAGGAAGGCAGTGAGGAGACACCATCTATACTGTGGATAGTCTGATTTACACATCAGAATTTTTCCTCTGGCTGGTGAACGCTGGCAAAGATGCTGCCTGCTTCCAATACCCAGCTCCAGGAAGAGTTGGGAGGTGGGAATGGTTTTGCAGGAAACTCCTGCTTCACCCAGTGTTTGGATTTCAGGGTGACTTGCCCTGTGTGTCTGTGGTACGTGTAGGAGTGCACAGCTGTGCTGAGAGAGAGAAAGGAGTGAGGGGAAAGAAAGCAGTGTGAGAAACCACCCTGCAGGTCCCAAAATCGAAGAGGAGGAGGAGGATGAGGAGGATGAGGAGGATGAGGAGGAATAAGATGATTCACCTGCATACCCATAGGGAAGCAGGGATTTCACTGCAGCCATGGAGAGGACCATGCTGGGGCAGACACCACTCTGGACCCCCATTTTGGTAACCTCCAGGTAGCCATGGCTTGAAGGAAGCTGCTTTGTGCTGGAGAAGATTCCTGGCAGGAGCTGTGGCCATGGAGAGGAGCCCATAGGAGCTCTCTGTGAAGGACTTGAGCCAGTGGAAGGACACACACTGGAGCAGGGGAAAAGTGTGAGGGGGAAGGAGTGGCAGAGAGACCTTCTACATTTCTGTCTAAGCTGGCCAGAAATGCAGCATTTGCAAGATTCATCCATCTTGTAGCTCTAGTGAAACATGGCTCAGTGCAGGAGCTACGCATACAGACACTTGGGAAACTCTTATCAATTAAATTACTGAAATGAGAGCCAAATCTCTTAGTGGCTATAAATGCTGTAATTCTTCTTAAGATAGGAAAGCAAGCAGAGCTGTTCTGATTTATGATAACTGAGGATCTTTCTCTCACACTAGTGGGAATGTACTTAAAAATATAAGCAGTGGGTCTGATTTATGACTTTTTATGCACTGCTGTGAATTCCAAGTAACACATAAATCAGGGGCTATTCAGTGCAGGTAAGTTATTCTTGATTCATGCACTGATATTTTGCAGGTATAAAGGCAATGTAAGTGAGAAGAGAACCAGTCTCAGTATTTGATGAAAGTCAAAATCTGTTTGCTCTGTACTATTAATTTTGACTTCTTATGGACCATGTGCTGTTTCTGAAGGATGTGTGAGAAAGATAACCTTAGACATGATGCACATATACTTCAACCAGAAAATATTTTAGAGTCCAGAAAAATGCCAGCTGACTCTACAGGAGTGTTTTAGAGCTCCATCCTGATTTTCTGGAGTCAAAGAAAGCTTTGCTAATGACTTCAGCAGCATCAGGATATGCTACTACCTACCATATTCCTGTTGTAGTCTAGTTATTGAGCCACAGAGCTGCTGCTGCATCTGCTTTTTGGGCAGTCCTTTTGCTAACAAATTGATTAAAATATATCTGTTGATGCTCTAAAAGGAGCTGAGTAGTACTGAAAGGTCTGTGAATTTCCCTCTGGCTGCTCTCTGAATTTCTCTGGGCTAGTACAAGCATCTGAGGAGGCAACAGCAGAATCATCATGTGTGTGTTTGTCTGAAACATGGTTATTGACTGAAACATGGGTTACTGCCCATATTTATGATGGGGTAGGTCTTGCAGGCAGAACTGGTTCACTTGAGTTCTTAGTCTCTAAGAAATGGACCCTTCCTGTTCATGGTTCCTCAGGAGCCAAACCTGCAGTGCCAGTGTGTGGTGGGTTCACTTGTTTATTCATTTTGGGTGAATTTTTTTAGGGTGGGAGGCAGAAGGGCTTTTCTACCTATGCAAAATGCTGCACAGTGCTGCATTTAGTCACTGGGTTACTAGTAAGTCTTGCTCTTGTGTTTTTCACTTGGCTGTGCAATATCTGCTTTTTCTTTTTTCGTATCTCTCTTTACCTAGTTGTAACTGACTGAGTGGTGAGTTGACCTTGACTGGATGCCACCAATCCTTCCTATTGCTCCCCCTTCTGAGCTGGACAGGGGAGACAAAGGATGGAAAACAACTCAAAGGGTGCAGAGCTCACAGAATTCCCTGTGCTAACATTTGCTTTCTACTCTTTGGTAATTGAATGGCAGGAGCACGGTGCAGTTGACTGGCACACATCAGAGAGAAGAGGAAATATGTTGTACTCTCTGACTGTCACTCAGCTTGGAGAGAAACCAGATTCCTGATTTTGAATTACATTTGTAATAGAGAAAACAAGGTCTTAAAATATTTCCTTTCAAGTCTGATTGGGTTAACCTTGTAAGTACTGCTAGAACTCCAATGTGATCCAGAGCATAAGAATGTCAAAAGTGTTCAATTTAAAAATGTTTCTATGACTACTGACTATTAAGCAGCATGGAAAAGATTGGATGATAGCACCATCACCTGGGTCACCCCTGTTTACACAAGAGAAAAAACAAATGCCTCATTGTACCTGAATAAGCTTTGGAGCAGCCTGTTGCCTAAAATCAGAAGAAAAATCTTAGGCATCAGGCCTCTGC
Organism: Toxostoma redivivum; assembly: GCA_013397375.1. NCBI lineage: Eukaryota > Metazoa > Chordata > Aves > Passeriformes > Mimidae > Toxostoma > Toxostoma redivivum. The sequence continues at coordinate 192,334 of VXBI01001022.1, forward strand.
CAAGGTTTTGGACCCTGGGCTCTCAGACTCCTCCCTGGAGCTGGGAGCATTGTTAGCAGGAGCAGCTGGAGCTGGGTCTTGCACGGAGCAGATGCAGATCCCTTGGCTTTGCCCAGCAGCCCCTCCTGGAGCCACGCTGACACCACCCTGGAAATGCCATGTCTGATTGCTGTTTCCCCACTTAACTCTTGTTTGCACTTGCAGTGTAGTTTGCTGCAGATTTCCTGGAAAATTAATACTATCTCTTCACGAACCAGAGTAATTAGTGTAATGAGCTTGTGTCTGGTATATGCATTTTTCTCCCCCGAAACCCTGGAACTCAATATCAACATTTAAAGCAGCTGCGCTGCTTAATAAAATAGCAGGCTTTCTCAACTAAAAGGTGGTGATTTTAAACATTTTTAGAGTGCTTTAATGTGCACAGACTTCAAGATAATGGCAGAAAACATTTCCAGGTATAATTCTGTGGTAAAGGAGTTAGTCTACCACTCCAGCCTCCTACTCTAAGCTGCATATCTGAAAGTGCTGACATAGGAGATAGTATCCAGCACAAGAACAGAAATTGTGACCTCCTCTTATCTGGTCACTGCTGCCAGCAAGAGGTATCTCAGTCTATTCTTTTATTAGCAAATTAGATCTCATGTCAAAAAATCAGTTTTGTCTCTCTTATTGCTGTGCCAGCCCCTCTGCTTCTTTTGGTGCCCTATACTCTGTTGTATTCTCACAACCAGGGGAGCCCATGGCCAGGGTGCAGGCTGCAGAAGAACTCGGTGCCTTACACACCTCTGCCAAGCCATCACACTCCCCACAGGACCTCATTTTGCAAGCAGCACAAAATAGTTGTGTGGCAGCAGGTGTCATTCCATTACATCAGCTGCAGGTTGTGTCCAGAGTCTTGGAACTTCGGGTCAAAATTCCTATTTAGGGTTTGGAACACATTTTCTCCACTGCCTGGGAGAAGTTGTCTGTCAGGCACACGGTGTTTGCTGGATCCTGTGGCATGAACGAAACCAATCCAGTTCTGCAGATGGGAAGAGGATGGAAGAGGGGGCCATGGCCCTGCTCACACAGCTCTTGTTCCTCCTGCTTGGATGTGAGGAAACAGGGTCTTTATTTCCTTTCCTGCTCTGGAGTCCACTGAAACTTGAGAGGGATGCCTCCTTTGGACTCAATTCTGCTCTGAAGTCACTACAAGGCCACCAGTTCTAGTTATAATGGATGTGGTACACATCCCTTGACAACTTCTTTGGAATGACAATACACTTACCAAAGAAAGCTCACCCTCTGGACAGGTAAGATGAATAGTTTGTTCCCATCAAGTATGAATTTGCCAGTAATCCCAGCCTGGACATTTCTCCTACAAATAATTTTTTCATTATTATCATGTGAGGCTCCTGCCATCAGAGTTTGTGTCACTTTTCCTCCTCTCCTTGCCGTGCAGTTTTAGATTTAGGGTCAGATTCATTGTAGGAGTAATCTGTGACAACTCTATTGATTTCACTGGAGCTGTATCCAGCTGTGAATTTGAATGCTTTCTTTTGTCAGAATGGCTTGAAATTGAAATGAAATGTGCAAGGCATCCTTGATTGTACCTTCATTGTAAGGAAGGGATGAGCATAACAAAAAAAGTGGCTCTCATAAAACTGCAGTAAAGCTGTAAATAACAAAAAGCTGCATTTTGCCATCTTGCTTTTTGTAAACAAAGCTTCTTCTGAAGGCAGTTATGTTTTGTTTAAGAGCAGATCCTAAGCTTGGAAAAAACATAAATACCTATGAACTAGCCCTGGAGTTAAATTTGTGTTCAAAACCTTCTCTGATTCAAGTAGAAGGTAAACAAATGCTCATAGCTATGGCAGAATTTGGCTCATCATGACTCCAAAATGGGGCTTAAAAAAAAAAAAAACATCAGGCCAAATCCATGAGAGCCAGAGGTGTTTTAAGCAAAATAAATCATCCCTGTACACTCTACTGCACTGAGGTACATCACTCTCCATTGCTGGTTGTGCTTTTATTGGGAAAGGAGCTGGCATTTGCTGAAATATGTACCAGCCACAGATCTCTGATGCAGACAATGAGTTTTGACCCCATTTCTACATGGCATCCCTACCCAAAGCTCAATAACTGAATAAAGTCTCTAAATTATACAGGGCAATGATCTTCACTCTGTTTGAATTGGGAGTGCTGCTGTCATGGAACACAGTTGGGCACTCAAAATTTTTTAACTTTTAAAACTTAAATGTGTATTTCAACTTACTATTTAGTCTGTAGTATCAGAAAGAGAAACCCTGGAATCTTTATTTACTGACAGTTGTGATTGGCTATCTATTGCTTTCAAAGCTGTGGACCTATCAATAACTGATTTACATATACATTTATAGGAAATTACATTATACATTAATACACTCATAGAAATGAACTGATTTATATTGAGTTGTCAAAAAAAAAAAAGATTTTGCCAAACTTAGGAGTATCTGGCTGACCGCTTAATACGTTTTACAACTACATCTATGAGCTCTGTCCCAGATCCCAATTTTTTCTCCTGGGACATTGGACAGATCTTATTTCAAAATATAGTTGACAAAGAAGATGAACTGGAAAAAGAAAGCATTTCAGATGCTTGATGTTGGTCAGACTTTGACAGTCTCAAAGGGTGAGTTCAGGAGGTGTTGAAACCTTTCCCTTCTGTGTAGCAGAAGTGAAATGTGATGCTGTGCTGGCAGGGCCACACCGTGTCATTGCTGTTGATAAATATTTGGAGGCTGTCCCTGTTTATGTCAAGAGCAAAATTTCAACTGGGAGCAGGTTTCCAGACCAGCAACATCAAAAAGGTGCAAGACATGGTCAAACCCTATTCAAGTGAAAGTTCTGAGAAACTTGCAAAAGTAATGTGACCCAAATTTGACAACTGGAATGTTTGCATGAGATTTTGTTTGTGTAACGTGTCTCTCGTGGAAGAATTGCAGTTTGCCAGCAGATTTTTTTATTTAAGAGAAGATGTCACAGCTTAAATTCATATACATGCGGTGTTATGAATATGCATAGATTAGGTTGTGAACTCTGAGTCAGAGACCAGCTGGTTTTTGTCTGCACAGAGAGATTCTCTGCTCACTTTTGGAATTTGTCACCTTATAAACCACCATCAGATTGGACTTGCAGGAGCACTGGGTGTTTATATGATATCATAGCTGAGGCCTATCAAAAACAGAGGAGGATTCTGATGCACAGTCTGCAACAGCATTATTGTACTCTTAAATTTCTGTCCTGAATGTGGAGGTGAAAATTTCTATATGTATTTTTTTCCTGAAGTACTTAACTCTCTTTTGCTTATTTGTTTAATTTAGGTGAACTGATCTATTACATTTGCATTTTAAAATAATCAGTCTGTAATGGGTTAAGCCCATTTCAGCAGAGGTTGGTGTTAATTTCTTTGCTAATACTAAATTATCATTAGGAGGACACATATCCTCCCGAAACACTTCGAGAATGTTTTGGTAGAAGAGAAGGATATATCAGTGAGACTGATGAGAATGAACATGATTTCATAGAAACATATGAAAGTTCATAGAGCTAAAGCTTTGCAAAAATTTATCTTACATGATGGAAAAGCTTGTAGGTTGCAAGTTTTTGAGAGGGATTTACTGATATTAAATTAATGCCCTGCCTAATTCTGGACAAATCATTAGGAAGTAGCAATGTATAATGTACAAAATAAAACCAAAAGTATAAGAGAAAATTTTTTTGCTTAGTTTGAGGAGCTAGTAGTCCAAATGAAGTATTTAAAAATCTGATATCAATTTAGGCCTTATCTATGTACACTAAAATACAAACCCCCAATATTTTCAAAGTTACTCTGCCCTATATTGATTTCCTGTCAAACTTCCCTAAAATTGCCACAAGTACCAGCATGTTCAAAAGGTAGGCAAGAGTTCTGTAGTTTGCAGCCAAATTTCTCCTAAACTATAGTTGAGAATCACTTGTGGGTTGTGGAGCTCTCAGTCCATAATGTAGCTGCTGCTGTGAGCTCCTAGTGATACAGATATGCTGCACTTTTTCCTAAAATTGCTTTTTCTGTACGTGCAAGCAGCGTGGTTGCCATAGGAATATTACTGGGTTGATGGAGGGAAGGGTCTGCTAAGCCACTGGTCTGCCCCTGGAAAAATATGAGCCTTTGAGACTAATCAGCCTGTTCTCTAAAGTAACAATGGAAAGTTGTTGTGTATGGAAAAAATAGAAACTGATTGATTTTAATGGTGATTGGAAAACATGCCACTCAATTTAGCATGAAGTGAAACATGGAAGTTAAGCCAAGGGACCCACTGATGGAAAGGTTATAACGTTTCAGTATTCAATACTTTTGTAATAAATAACTCACATTCATCTCCATTTCGTGTAATTTTTCATCAATAAAGTTGTGAAGACACCAGCTGTGTGTGAACTGGGATTAAATTTGAATTCTTACTTCAATGAAGTAAAATGGAAAGTAAAGTTGTACTCTGCATTAAAAAAAAAAAAACCCAAGCAAATCTGTGTTGTCACAGCAGCTTTCTTAGTGGAGCACTAAATATTTTTCACTCATCTAGTGAAATATAAAGGGTGAAATTCTGCAAGAGGATCTGCAGGGAAATTCCTTTTCCTTAATTTTGTCCTCTGGGTTTATATGATCTGGCCTTAATAAGGGGTCACCCCAAAAAATATCCTGTAAATTCTGGTCCAACTTTGTTCCCAGCAAGTGGAAAAGCTAAGAAAACTCTCAGACAAAGAGAGAATGAGGGAGTTTAATGCTGAGGATACAAAAATGGGATTAGGACTTTGAAAGGAAGCAGGAGGAAGAAGAGGAGCAGCAAAAGAAATGAAGAAAAAGGGGGGCACCTAAGCCACTTTCTCCCAGAGAGACAGGGGAGCTTAAAAATTCTAATTAATTAGTGAAAACTAATTAAATAACAAATGACAGAACTTTCCTGGAATAAAAGGCTAATCTTTTCTTTATTACATGCAATATAATAAAATGTAAAGCTTTTTGTACGCTTGGGGTTGGATTTTCTTCCAGTGCTCAAGGAGAATATATATTTCTCTTGACTTCCTCTTCAACTCATTAAATGTGGAGAGTAAGGATCACACTTAGGCAATCTTGTCTTTGGCCCACTGGTTTGTTAGGGAACTTCTCTAGGGCTCTGTGCAGAAGCTGAAATACCTGCGCTGGGGTTTGCTCGAGCTGCCAGGCACAGGTTGGTGAGATTTCCACGGGAGGGCAGTGCAGGTGCTGTTTTCCAGCAGTGGAATTTCCAGAGAGGAATTTTCAGAGATGCTCTCTGTTTAAAGCCCAAGCAATCCTGCTAAATTCAGACGCTGAATTGACAGCAGTGCTTGGCTTCTAGGACTTCACCCCACAAAAAGAGATCCAGCTAAAATTGCACAAGGCTTTTCAGGAGTGGTTAGTTAAGGCTGAGAGGATGTGCAGAGGGATCAATTTGGCACCTGTAGAAGCTACTTGGAAAAGTAAACTTGGCCGGCAGTTGACTCTGAAAATTACCTGCAACAGTAGGTAATTGACTTGATGCAAATCAATAGGGTGAGGAAGCAAAAAGCAAAAGCAAGGTGATGTGTTTTCATCTTTTAAAAGATTTTAAAACTTACTGGTGACAAATGAGTTGGTGGTGTGAGTTGGGGAGAAAGCAAGGAGAAAACACGATTGTTCTCTGAAGAGCACTTGAGCAGAGCAGAGAACTTGTGCTATAATTTCTTGACCTTGGGACTCATGGGTACACTGTCCTTCCAAAGGTCAGATCAAGCTGCAGATCATCCTTTCTGTTCCATATGGCAGCCAAAAAACATCTTTCAAGAGAAGTTATTTTATGCTAAGTCATCACACCTGTGGTGGAGGAGCAATGGCCACCTTTCTCAGGGATTCAATTTGTGGTGACTTTCTCCAAGAGCAGAGCAGAGCTGTGAAGAGCAGCCACAAAAAAAGGCAGGACCAAGCCATTTCCTTCCATTTGTAGTTGTTCACATGCTAGAACAAAACTCTCCCACTGATGTTTTTACAGTGGTCCATGGTACTGTGGAACACTTGTGCTTTGTGTCCATCGATGACTTGTGGTTTATGTTCACCCAGTCCTTTTTATTGTATTTATTTTCAGGTTGAGCAGCCACAGCTGCCAAACAATGGCAAAAAGTCAGCTGGAATGACTGCTCAAGGAGAAAGTATGTTGACCAGGGTAATAACAGAAACCACATGCAGGGCTAGTAATTCATTTCAGATAAGTAGATGGTGTTCTTGATGTACTGATATCAATTTAGTAACAAATTTTAAAGGATGTTGCCCTGTTGTTGTATCATGAAGATCTATTCATACTTGTATGGTTAGCAGTTTGTTGTTGTTTGGGCATTTTTTTATTCAGCTCAAGGAATATTTTTAAAGCCTCTTTAATCCCCACTGTGAATTCCCTTTTAGCATCAAAACCCTAAGAACTCTCCTCTTTCAAGCAGCCTTGCTACAAATCTCTGGTGTAGGAGTGACATAGTCCCACTGTGATTTTATTTCATTATGTGCTTGTGTCTTGAGCAAAGATATTTGACTTTTTTAAGAGATTAGATACTCCACGGCAGCACAACTTCTGTAATTGCCCAGCCCTTTGCAAGGCTTGTGTAAAACATACTGTCACATCACAAGAATGGTATTTTAGGCATTTTGTTCTCTTTTTACACAGAAGTATCCAGCTACTTAAATCTCAGCACAATCTTGAACAGCACAAACCCTCCCTCTCTTATAAACCTTATAAAAGTAGAAAGAGATCGTGTGACTGTGAGAAATCTATGTTTTTATTATTTTATCTTTGCACAAACTGAGCCATGAAAATTTGTTTATAAACATCATGGTATTTTAGTTATGTTTAGGCATTTGCAAGTTTACCTAATGCCACATATCACTATCATTAGCTACTAAATAATAGTTATTATTTATCAGGACACAGAAGAGTATTCCATGCCTTTCACAGCGCTGTGTGACAGTCTGTTGCCTCTACCCTAAAACTGCTCATAGAAGAAGAAATGCATTAAACATCACCTGATGTAAATTCGTAGGAAAATCCAACCTCCTGCTGTGTTTGGCATGGACTTGGCCTGTAATTTGGGAGAAGGAAATAAAATCTTTCTGATTTCACAGCTGTTATTGCACCTCAGGGCTGCAGTTGTATTTGCAACCCATTTGCTTCTCTTCCACTGAGTAGGACATCTGAATATATCCTCACTCTAGCCTGAATAAAATATTAACATATCGCAAGGCTGTTAGGACAGATTGTATCCAAGACAATCTTTTCTCGCTCTAGAAAAGCCTATCAATCATAACTTGCTACAGTTGTTAATAATGCCATAGCTTTTATTCATTTGGCTATATGCACCTAACTGAAGAGTAATGTTTACATTTTCACGTTAAGCGTTTCCTATCACAAAAGAAACTGCTGAAATGCTTTTTTGTTATAGAGTTTATGAATTGAAAATATCCTCCAAAGTTCTAATTACAGCTATATTTATTTTACAAGGTCCTGTGGTATTTTTTTAACAGCATTGTGAAATAGAACTGTTACATGTATTTAAGTAAATTAACAGAAAGAATTATTAACTTAGGGCAAGGTTACTGCTACCTATGTGTCCCAAGAACAATTCAGTTAAAGAAGTAAATATAAGATGTATAGATGCACGATGTACACAGAGTCTTCTAAATACACTAAAGAGCTCATTTACTCTTAAATATTTATTTTTGACTTATCACAGGGATTAGTCTTAAGCCAAACCTTATTCTGCTTCTGTTTGGATGCACATAATCCATCAAGGATACATTTATATTCTTAGCTCTGAGTTTTTAATTTGCATGTGTGTGATAAACAAACAAACAAACAAGCCCCTCAAAACACAATCCTGCTAGGAAACCTGCCCCAGCTTGGGCTTCCCACTGGGCTGCAGCATCCTTTGGACATTCCCCTGCTTTGGTGATGGAGCGTGTCCAGAGAAGGGAATTGGAGCTGGTGAAGGCTCTGGAACACGAGGAGTCCTATGGGGAGCAGCTGAGGGAGCTGGACTTGTTCATCCTGGAGCAGAAGAGGCTCAGCCAGGTGAGGATCAGCCTTTTCTCCCAGACAACCAGCAACAGGACAAGGGGAAATGGCCTCAAGCTGCAGCAGGAGGCTCAGGTTGGATATTGGGAACAATTTCTCCCCTGAAGATGTGGTTAAGCATCAGAACAGGCTGCCTGGGGAGGTGGTGGAGTCACCATCCCTGGAAGGTTTCAAAAAACGAGTGGATGTGGTGCTTTGCTATGGTTTGTGCTCAGCTGAAGGCTGGAGCTGAGGATCTTGGAAGTCTTTTTCAACCTTAAGGATTCTATGATTCTCTGACCTGGCTGTGAAGACTCCAAAAGTAGGGACAGGATTTGTTCCCCACTTGCAAAAGGATGTGGCAGCACAGAAAGGAACCTCTAATGGAACCTCATGGTGCTCCTGAATATTAAAAAATATTTTTAAAAGTCCCAATTTTGTTCAAAAAGAGCTTGCAACTTGCAACAGGCTTTGTTTTTTTTAATGGCAGCAATAAGACTCTCCTGAAGTGAGTCAGTCCCTAGAAATTATAATCTCCTTAAGAAAAGAGTCCATCCACTGTGAAAGTTTGTCAGAGTGCAAAGATAGCTCTGTAGTGCATGTGCACATCCATTTCCTGTGGAAGTCCTTCACTCAGAGCTGTCTGGTGGGACTGAGAATATTATATTAGCCAGATTCAGACCCCAACTGTTTCTATTTAAAGATTACTGAAGTATTGTGATTGATTCACATTTACAATCAGGCTGTTTGTGTAAAGAAGAAAGTAAATAGAAGTGAAAATTGATTTATTTTGCATGCTCATTGTGCAAATTTCCAGGTCTCTAAAAATTATTAATGGATTATAGAGGGCTATCAATATGAAACAAGCATCAGACCCATATATTCCATTCCCTCCCTCTACTTTTGCCTCCCCTCCCCCATTAAATTTTGATTTTATGTTTATGAGGATCTGAAAATAGTCTAATTCTTTTCTATCTGGTTTGGGCCTATCTTTACCAGCTGGTAAATAGGAAATGTTCACTGTAGGAAGCCAATACTCTGCAGAGTGTAAACAGATGGAATCAATATAAAGTGACAAGTTAGACTGTGCTACTGAGAATACAGAGCCAAAACTAAGAGCATAACAGTCACGATACTTATTTTGTTCCAATTCATTTGGTACTGAATAGCACTTCATATATGCACAGCTGTGTCCTTCCATTTTTTACTTTCTTTCTTCTGGTTTGATGATGACAATTTCAAAGAAAAACTTTAATTAAAGATTTTACACAGAATGGCCCGAAGTAGAATATAGAGAAAATGAGCACTGATGTGTTTATAGCACAGAGAAGAATATTTTTCAGGCATTTATTTCCTTTCTTTCTTTTTAACAAAACAAACAAAATCTGATGGATGTATCTCCATGCATGTAATATGCTGGATTGGTAGATCTTTGCAGATTGAAATCTCCCCTTTGGCAATAGGGATCTCTCAAATCTTCCCCATCATCCCCTTTCTTCCTGCAGTGCCTGCTACAGCAGGCTACCATGAAGGGCAGGGAATCTGAGTGTTCATCCCTGCATGGATGTGCTGGCTGAAGGGAAGGGGATAATCATACAGAGGCTGCTGCAAAATGCTCTAGAGTGTCCTGAGACAGCCTGGAAGCAGAGTGACAGAGGGTCCTACTTCTCCTGCCCTCAGGTGCTCCTCTACACTCTTGAGAAGGAATTTTGGAGAGCTCTCAGGGACAGCTCGTGGGTCAGTGATCTTCCAAGCTGTGCTGAGTCCCAGGGTTTGCCTTGAAAGCACATCTGAGCTCTAGTCCTTCTGCTAGAGAGAGTACCAGGTGTTATAGCACAGGGTTTTTCTTCACTCATTTATGCATTTCTGACACATTCTCACAAAAATGGAAGAACACAGCATGTTTTACCACTCTATCCTCAACTTATTCTTTGCAGCATATTTCTTGATGCTGCCATTAAAATTTTTTGCTATTTTCGCTTTCTTGGCAGATAAGAACCCCAGATTTCCCATATGTTGTTTATTAGGGTGGCTCTATGGTTCTAATGAGGGGCAGCAGCCACAAGTTTGAACACAGATTTTCCTTCTGATCCTCGTGTCAAGGGCGAGCAGCTTTTGTTTCCTTGAGAAGAACCACTGGGTCTGTCCCAGCCTCCTTTGTGTGCCTTACAAGGCCAGATCCATGGGGCAGACTGAGGAAAATGCCAAGAGACACAGTGGTTGGCAATACCTGTGTGGGTGACAAGACAAATTCCAGTGATTTGTGGCAGGAAATCATCTCACAGCCACGGTGTGCAGCAGGGAGTGCCTGGAAGCTCCTCCCTTGCGATGCCTGCAGGGGATCTGTTTTCACTGGATATCCTATATGCTCCTGAAGAATAAGGAAATATTTAAAATATTAATTGTCTTCCCAAGGGAAGCCTGGGTGTTTTACATGCATAAATGCTGCTGAAATGCAGTCACTGCTGGGGTGGGGAGCAGCAGCCAGCTGGCACGTGTCGGTGACAACAGAGCACGTTATGCCAAAGACACTGTGGCATGGCCTGTGGCTGCTGAAAGTCTGTGATATCAGCAACACTCCAGAGAACAAACAGGAGCAGTGCTTCCAGTGGCTCTGCTGGAAGATTCTGAGAGCATTAACTGCTGGGTTCGTGGCCTTTCTAACCTGTAAGGACAAATGGTCGCATCAAGCTGGCAGGAAAACCTGCCACTGGTGCCAGGCATCACAGCATCCAAACCTGTGCTTCACTCATTAAATAATACATTTTGGTTAAATCTGATTGCAGGGAGAAAGGAATTGAGATTTCTGTGTTTCATGAAAAGCTTGGGTTTGTGGAAACATTTTGCCAATCATGGCAAGGAAGAGAAATCCCTACTCTGGTGAAATCTAATTTATCATTGAATTTCAATTTCCTTTGTCATTTTATATCTATAGGAACTATAGATATAAATTCCTATAGAATTATAAGAAAATACTTTTTAAATGAATACAATCTGTCTTTCTGTCTTCATTTATTTAGCCAGATAATCTTGGTATTCTTCCACCCTGCTTTGGCAGGCAGAGTTGCCAGGAGTAGTCAAATCTGCTTGACTCACAGCTTCTTACTTTGGTCACCCTTTGCCTATCTCAGGGGCTGGTTGTAGCCCCAGAGGCCTGTTCCTTCTGCAGAAATGCTCTGCAGTGGGAGGACTGGGCTTGAAATGTTGGCTGGACTCAGGCTGTTGACTCTTTTGGTGAAAAAAAGCCCTAAAATATGGAATCTTGGCTCCACTGAAGTCACTTCTCTGTGATCAGGATTCCCTACTAGGACTTTCCTCCTTACTCCTAAAAGCAGCACTGCAGAGCAGATAGAGCCAAGCTGAGTTTAATTGTCTCAGGCAGCCACACTCGAATGAGTAAGGAGCAGTTACAGGATCTTTGTTATTGCTGCTGTTACGTGAGCCAGAGGGAACACAGCCTGACTCAATTCCCCTGTTGCTTCTGCAGAAAAAAAAAAACAACCCAAAAACAGTTAAAAAGAGTGATATTTTTAAACAAGGCTTTGTTCTTGCAAGCTGAACAATTCAACACAGAACAGAGTAAGCATGGGAGATTTCCAATACTACTTTTATTGTCAGTTCTCAGTTTTTAATTTACTCTAAGGTCCAGGCTGCTGAGATGTTTAACAGACCTGGAGAAGGCAGTTATGCTAAAATGCTAACATATTTATCCTTTTGTCCCAGGTATCCATATTCTTTCAACCTCATTGATTTGGGGAATTTTTGCAGAAGTGAAAAAACAAAAAAAAAAAGTTTTTGTATATGTAGAAAAAATAATTCACTGATATTCTGGAGTTCATTGATACTTTGGAAATGTATACCTGCCTTGATCTTTTGTTTCCAGCAAACCTCCAAGTTTTAGTACTGAAGGAAAAACATCCTCTGCCTACCATTTAAAATACATTAATCTGAAATTAATTTCTTTGCCCAAAATAGTCTTGAAGTTTACTAGTGCCATTTGAAGAGAAATTTGCCTTAGAACACTGAGTAAAAGAAAAATACTAATTTTTCATGGGGTGTTATTGCAACATTTCCTACTGTGCCAGGGAAGGTTGTACTGTATTCCTGTTCACTGGAATCACCTGTAATTCGTAGATTGCAGAGAATGTGGAAAACATTATCAAGTGCTGCAGACCTTTTGGCTGCAGCCTGGCAGGATAGATAGAGGGGAACACAGCTCAAGATGACCTGGTTTAGGATGAAGGGCTTGGAATTTGAAGTAAGTAAAGAAACAGCCATGGTTTTTCTGTGAGAGTAAAAATAACAAGAAATGATGAGGCCTTTGTGGTCTTCTGAGTGACAGTGGCTGCAGGCTGCAGCAGCAGGGTAATTTGATAGTTTATCTTCTGTATGCAAGTTGCAGCCTTCAGCCTTTCTCTGACTAATGGATACAATAGTATGCAAGGATAAATGTGCTGGTAATTCATTCCAAAGGCATGAGTGCCTGAATCTGAATTCACCCCAATCACCTTGAGTTCCAGGATGGAGGCTGAGATACTGGAGGGAGGATGTGTGACTGTCCTTGCCTGCAGTCCCACTGAGTGGCATTGGGGGTGGATGTTCCTGGCCCCAAATTCAGGACGAGGTTGGGGAGTCTGCATGGCAATGTTTATGCCTACTCCACTCTGAAAGCTGCGCAGAAGAGATAGTGAGAGCACCAGAGGCTCTTCCAGAGGAAGAAATAGTGAAAAGAAGAAAGAGTTTTCCTTACTCTGCTTATAATAGGTGTTATGTTAGCCTTTTGCTTCACCCCTTCAATTTCTTGGTCTGGCACAGGATATATGAAATACTTTTTTTTTTTTTTAAATATTATTCAGCAAAATCGATATATTAGGAGAACAGAGTGTGTGTGTAGGACATAACTACAGGAGCCAAGACCCTTTTGCAGCTGATTTGAAGTTGTTGTTTTCTGAATGAGAAATTGGCTCTCCCTCCTGCTGATATCAGTGAGTGGAGAGAGCCAAGAGCTACTCCTCCTCACAGGGAAAAAGATCCTGATAACCAGGTGACAAGTGAAACTCTGCCTTTGGAAAGGGAAACATCTCTTATCAGCTGCATTTCATGCCTTTGCTGAATTCCTGCAAGAGGTTTGAATATGACTGAGTTTTTTCCCCTGTGGTGGAGGAATGCTGTTATTTAAACACTGTGGTACCATTGCACATCTTCACATCCTGTGCAGCTTGAGGCAGTGAATGGGGAAATGTCATATCAGAGATACTGGGATGTTCTTCCTCTCACTTTAGCACAGTTGTCATGTGAAGCAATCTGGTGAAATGAAAACCCACAGAGTTTTGAATCATTGAGTCTTATGGGTTTAACCAGACCAAGTGCTGGTGCTGCCCCTGTGTTGGGCACATCCCTGTGTGTGATGGATCCAGGCTGGGGATGAGCAGAGGGAGCAGCCCTGCCAGAAGGACTTGGGGGGTGCTGTGGGTGAGAGCTGGCCCTCCCCCAACCCAGAACCCCCCTGTGCTGGGCTGCACCCAGAGCCCCAGGGCAGCAGGAGAGGGGGGATTCTGCCCCTCTGCCCCGCTCTGCTGAGACCCCCCTGCAGGGCTGCACCCAGCCNTGGAGCTGGGACACTTCTGCCATGGAAATAGGCTGGGAAAATTGGAGTTGGTCAGCCTGGAGAAGAGAAGGTTCTAGGGAAGTCCTTACTGTAGAATTTCAGTACCTAAAGGGGCAATAAGGAAGATGGGAACAAACTCTTTGGCAGGATTGGTTGCAATAGGACAAAGGGTAATGGTTTTAAACAAGAGAAGAGAAGAGAATCAGACTTGATTTAAGGAAGAAATTTTTCATAGTGAGGGTGGTGAAACACTGGCACAGATTGCCCAGAGCAGTGATGGATGCCCATCCTTGGAAAGATTCAATGTCAGCTTGGATGGGGCTCTGGACAACTTGCTTTGGTCAAAGATATCCCTGTTCATTACAGGGGTATTGGACTGGGTGAGCTTTAAAAGTCCTCTATTCTATGACTCCATGATCCTACATGCTCTGTTTCCAAAGAATGTTTCGTGTCTTATGATTTCAAATTAGTTCTGTGGATTTTGGAGTCTGTGATATCCATCTGGAGGTACCACCTGAGAAACTCTTCAGTGGATGGGGACCTGAAAGATAAGTAAATTAGGATGGTGTTTTATTGTTTGAGAGTTTGTTCAGGTTTTTTTTTTTATTTGTATATTAATTTCATTGTGAGAGACTTCCAAACTATTTTTTCTCATTTCATATTGCTTGGCTACAGTATTTCACTTTGTGTATTTTTTTTCTGGTTGGGGTACTTTCCATAATTAGTTATCAACAAAACCAGTTAAATAATTTGGTAGAGGCAATTATAGAGCAGAAGCAATAGTCTTCTAAAGCAGACAATCAAAAAACAAAAATGTTGCTTTATTTGACAATAAACCTTATGTTTGGCATTGCAATCTGAAAGGTAATAAATTTATAAAAATGTTGCCACATCCCGTAAGTGCTGAATGATAAAAAAGAACACAAATTTTCATTTGGGGGATTTAAAGCTCTAAAATGAAGTTTTATCAGAAAAACTTCTCAAGCTTAACAGATGAAAATAATGGCCCTGAGTTACTTTTCTATGAAACGCCAGGATACCAGACATACACAAAATAGAGATAAAATCTAACCTTAACTTAATTTTCTTACTGATGGAAAATCACACAAGCAACTTTAGAAGAAGCCTATTAAATCTGAGGGTGTTCAAATATACCCAAATTGTATCTGAATTTCTTCTTATGGATGAACCATAAAGCAAATGAAAATGTATTTTCTTGTCAAAATACAAATTGTGAGACAGTTAGTAGTATGTTTAAAGGAGGATATTACTGCCCAAGTCAAAGGAATAAAGTGCTCTTTTTTTTTTTTTTTTTAAAGTGTCATTAAAATCATGGCTCAAATTCACTTCTGTGGTGAAAATTTTGCTCAGGTCCATTTAAATCTCAAGGACAAGATAAAACAGATGAGTGTGCTCTGCCCCTCTGTCTGCACATTTGTTAATGAAAAAAGCTGAATGCTCTGTATTCATCATGCCCAAAAAGAAATCCTGACTTATTTTGTCTTATTACATTGTAGCTGGGGAGAAGTGGACAAGTCAAGAACTTCGAATCTAAATGGCCTCTGCTATTTCAAATGTATTCATGTGTTGCCCTGAATTCCTGCAATTTCAAGTATATCCATGTCTCCCCCTGAATTCCTGTTATATTGGGCAAGGACAATACTTATTTTGCTTTTTGGGAGCTTTATTGAGTCTCTTGACTGCTCCAGAAATCTGTACTGCTGACAGTAGCAATAATGGCTGTGAAACTGGGGAAATCCAGTGTGAACAGCACAAAATCTGGATATTCCCATGGAATATCTGCATTCTCCAAATTTTCATCACTGGAATTCCCTGACAAAAATCATTAGCCCTTAGGCTTCTAAGGAGTTTGTTTAGCATATCCAGAGCAGATAAGCAGATAAGGAAATGCTAATGGTCTTTGCTTCCCTCCCACTCAGCTCCCATCCTCAAGCAAAAGGTTGGAATGCCATATTCCAAAGCCAGCAGGGCAAAAATCTTGGATTCTTCTACTACTGAGGCTGCTGTTGA
Organism: Toxostoma redivivum; assembly: GCA_013397375.1. NCBI lineage: Eukaryota > Metazoa > Chordata > Aves > Passeriformes > Mimidae > Toxostoma > Toxostoma redivivum. The sequence continues at coordinate 208,063 of VXBI01001022.1, forward strand.
GGTTTCTGTGGATGTGAGGAGCCTCAGCTTCAACGCTGTGTGTCCAGGGACATTCCAGGATATTGCCTGCTCAGCTGGCTGCCAGGCTGTGTTTGATATGATTGTTCTTTGGGACAGTGCACCTCTCACATCATGGACCTGTGGCTGTGACTTTTAGAGAAAATGCAGATTATTTGATAGGGCTTGTGCTCCTGCTGATCTTCAGGTTTCTAATTCTGAGTTATAGTATAATATAATCAATTTAAAATTCTTCTTGCTGCATTGATCTGTTATAAAAAAAACCAAACAGACAAAACCAAACCCAGTCCTATCCTTTGGGCCAGGTTTTGCCACCAACTTTCTTCCTGCTGTCCCTTCACAATGTGGTCTCCTGAATTGATTTCTGCTTTTTGGACTCTGCAGCTGTTTCTGATTCAAGACAGAGCCTGCCAAATATTTGCCTTGGATCGATTAACAAGTGTTTTTTTCCACAATGCTGTTCTGGTTGCTCTGGGCCACGGTGTCAAGTCTCTCAATTAACTTTCATGGACTTTGGACCAGTCCTGCAATTATTAAGAGGGTTTTTCTGTCAAGATCCTGACCTGAGGCATGGCTCATACATATCTTTTGGGCTGAGAAAATATATTACGCAGTATAGGGAAAATATTCATTTTTAGAGATGTGTTTTGGATCCAGAAACTCAGCCAGAGAGCCATGTTTACACTCATAGTATTTCTTTCAGGTAAGTCAGACCAGTGCCAGAGAGATGGAGCAATTGTTTTACCTTTTCAAAATGTTATTAAAAAACATCTGGAAAAACCCCAGAAGTCTGACAGTTCTGAAACCCAGATTTTTCAGGAAGCAGGTCCTTTTTGAATGGACCTCCCATCTAAAGATTTATTGATTATGTGGAAAATATAACTCTCCTTAAGACCAAATCAACTTTTAGGGTTTCAGAATTTGGCTTGGTCAATTAGTCTTAATGGTCAGGAAAGTTGTTCAGGTTTCACATCAGGGCATCACCTCATTCTCCATTTTTTGGGGGAAAAGCCACCGTGAAGTATCATTATCCATATATATATATATATAGATATATACATATACTTACCTATTTCCTTAATATTCCAGTGATATCCTAAATTTAAGGTGATACAAACCTTCATTTTTAGATAAATGGCCACAACCACAGAAACAAAAAACACCCAAATTCTTCCTATATGTGATAACTGGGTTTAATTTAAAGATCAGAGGAAGAAAAAGGGTATGGCAGCAATTTTTAAATATTGAACTTAAAAGCTTTTTCTTAAAAGTCACATGCTCAAGATGAAGCTGTCCCTAGGCACCTTTAATGTTCTCATGTGGCAGTTATGCAGCAAATAACTCAAGGTTATTTTCTTTGGCAGCAATTTCAGAGCAAATCTTTGTGTAAAGAATGATTTCTTTACCTTGAACAATGGGCTGGGTTCATAAAAAGTATAATGGGTACATTTGTTTGTTTTTCAATTTTAACAATTAGGAGTATCCGTATGGGTGTAAAAATGGGAAGTAGGAAAATAATGAATAGTAGTACTTATAATTAGCATATTTTGATACTTAGAAAACGAAAAGCCATTTCTATGCTTATTAAATGTGCATTGTCAGCTTTCATGTTTTTGAAAATTACTACCTAAAAAAATAATTTCAGATGGAGTGTTGCTTGAGGAATATACATTGAAGTTAAAAGCAAACTCAGACTTTAAAATCCGTAGAACAATACTTGAGTAAGTCTCACCAGCACTGAGGTAGCTTTTAGGGAAAGCTTGTGCAAAGGTGTGGAAACAGTGTCCAAATTCCAGCAGGTGTAGAACATAAACAGGTACTGGAATGTTTTTTTCAGATTATAAGTTTAGGTTATATAAGTAGAGAAGTCAGAAATAAACAGGGAAATTATTTAATGATGGGAAGAGCAAGGCCATCCAAAAATTGAAGTACCCAGGGCTTGTTGCCCTTCCTAGTAAGTGAAAAGATAATACTATATCCTGAGAGCAATCAGATGAGAACAACAATTTAGAGGTTTTTTTGTTTTTCCTCCTTCTCACTGTGGAAAAGGATGGAAGAGACTGCTGTGTCCAAAGCCAGTCTTTGGGAATACTTTTCTTGATCAATAAATCTGTGAAAGCAAACCCATCATTGTCATCATTAGAAGCAAGAATTTGGGGGTTTAATTACACTCTCTTCATACTCCCAGGTGAAGGCAATAAGAATTCTATTGATTTTTATAATGAAAACAGGCTCTGGCCCATTTTTAATGGCTGCTGCCAAAACGAGCTTAATTTTCATTCATTACAGGTCTAAATTGTACCAGGCCCTTCTGCAGGGATTTGGTTCATGGTGTGCAAAGCATGGTGGTGATCCTGGCCTAGCCATGGGATCCTGGACAAGAAACAGGAGCATAAAGAGCAGAGGGCAGATGTACAATTGTGAGCCAGTTGTTCCCCTGTGTTTCTATTTGTTAATCAAATGGGATTCACTTTCCAGCCAAGATATTTATGGGTGAATAATGAACCATTTGGTTCAAAGCAGCAGGAATTGAAGGAATGAACCAGTGGAAAGTTCCTGGGGGAAGGAATTGTACTGTTTTCATGGGACACTCCCCATGGGAAGGGTGACAAATGGAGGATCTTGACTGAAGAGCATTCCTATTTTGTAGTAAGGCCATGATTTGTGAATGTATCTCTTCATATTGTCACTTGGGGTTATTTCAGTAGATCAAAAAGGAAACTGTGATCAGGAGAGAGTTTCAGACATTCCAAAAATGTGCCAGAGTATCATTCTTGATGCTGAGATTTACTATTTACCTTTCTCATGACATTCTCATGGCAAAATCAAAGTGTCCATCCACAAATAATCCAATCACAAATGCTTTTGAAGTATGCCTTTAATTTTGACTGTAGGAATGAAAAGTTTGTTCAAAATGGAACTGAATCTCTCAATTTTATTTTATATGTTTTTACCATGTTTCACATGTGCCTCTATGCTCATTCTGTATTTCCATATGTACAACTCCCAGCTAACACAATCTTAACCTCTTTAAAATTTTCTTGAAAATTAATTCTCAGATAGTTCTCGCCCTCTAGCAAGACACAAAGAGAAGTCTTGAAGGAAATAGGATGTGGGGGGAATTTCAGGGGAAAAGCAGTAAAGTCCTCTATGAATTATGCAAAGAACCACGTTTTACCTGCATCAGAAACAAGTGTGTGTTTACTGTCACAAACAGAAGAACCCTGTGACCGTAATTATATTTTTATTAAATTAATTAATTGCAATTAATTGTTTCAGGTTTAAATTGTTTACAGTTGATTGTTACTAATGGGAAACTGAGGCAAGAGGCAAGTAAATAACTTCCCAAGTTTATTAAGTAAATTTAATGTTGCAATGGTGAATTCCTGGCTTTTAGTATCCCACAAAACCAATAGAATTAAGATGATCTTAGAAGCTAAATATACCTTTGTGCTTTGCCAAGCAACCCAAAGAACAGAGAAGAAAACAGGGTTTGTCAGTGCAGCTCTCTTTCCCATCCCAAATAGAATTAAACAATTGGTTAATCAGAATCTCTTCTCATTATCACTTAAATAGTCTCAAAAACTGCAAGTAGAATTCCCCTGCCTCTTCCCATGTTGATGCAATTAGAGGGTTATATATGGGTGGTATTTGAGGTTTTTTTCCCCAAAGATCTTGGGCTCTGCTCTGAGTGACTTCTAAAGGGTTAGTGTCCCAAAGGTGTCCAGAAAAAGCCTGAAAGAAATAGAACTTTTATTTTCATCTATTGTTGACAGTCAAAAGCAGAACACAGCTTCACATCAGCTGCTCTCATTCTCAGGATGTTGGAAAACTGTGCAAAAAAAATCCACCCAAAGCACCATAATTGTGATTCAAGGGGTGGTGTGAATCCTTTAGAGCTTAATGTTAGCAGACAATCTGTTTAACCTTTGAGAAGGGAGTTTAAGAGGTGTCTGCATCATATGGTGTAGCATCTTCAGTAGATAAATTCAAATTAAAAAGTAAGGCAATCAATTCTTCTCGGAACAAATTCATCAGGACTAACTAGACACATTTTTGTAAGACATGTTTAATCAAACACAAGATTTATTGTATTTAGAGACTAATTATAGGGCTAAATGCAAAAAAAAAAAAAATCAAGAGAAAGTTAGTTGCCTGCAATACACAAGATGTGCTAATGGTGCCATTTTAGCTGTAGACTTTATGGATCCTCTTTATGTGACAGAATTCTAATTTTCATTTTAAAAACTACATCTTTCTAGGTTCCTTGCTTAGTAACATAAATAATGAGCTTGAGTCACAGCAGTGTTTTCTGAACAACTTTCCATTCTAAAAGGTGCAGGCAGCAACTTCATTGCCAAGCAAGGGAAATGTCTAAAAAGTAAATGCTGCAATCAAGCTGTAAAAGTTAATATCATGTGGAAATGAGTTTTAACTGCAAAGTAAAGTTTCCATTTAATCCAGATGAAGCTGCAAATTTTCCAGCCCACTATAAGATCCAGACAGCTTGCTACAGAGTATAGGCATGACTTGCCATAAGTTACACTGGAATTTGTCTAAGAATACAAATAATTATGTCTAAGAATATAATGATATTTTAATATTATTGGACGAGAAATGTGCAGATATATTAAAATTCATGTTCATGTAGATGGCCAAGAAAGTGGCACCTTATGTGGGATTTGAATGTTCTCAGGATCTCATTGGGATCCTTGCCCTCAGGACACACTGCTGGCTTGGGGACAGCTTGTTTGCCACCAGGACCCCTGGGATTGTCCTTCTCCAGGTGCAGGACCCTGCATTTACCTTTTCTGGATTTCAGACAGCTCCTCTGCCCATCTCTCCACCCTGCTGAGCTCCCTGGGAAGGGCTGTGCAGCCCCCAGGGGGACTGGCTGCTCCTCCCAGCTCTGTGTCACCACTGACCCTTCACCCAAGGCACTGATGAACAAATTAAACAATTCATACTGGGGGACACCAGACCCTGTGCCACTGATTATGAAACTTTGGGATTTAATGTTCAGCCAATTCTCAGTCCACCTCACTGGCCACCCATCCAGTCCACACTTCCTGAGTTTGCCTGGGAGGATATTGTGAGAGACAGTGCCAAAAGCTCTGCTGAAGATGAGGCAGACACCATCCACTGTTCCTCCCCTCATCTAGCCAGGTATTTCATCACAGAAGGCAATCTGGGTGGTCAAACATGACTTCTCTTCAGTGAATCCTTGCTGACTACTCTTGATCACCTTCTTGTTCTCCATGAGCCCAGAGACGGCCTCGAGAATAAGGCACTCTCTCACTTTGCAGGGATTTGAGGGAGGCTGACCTGCCGGTAGTTCCCTGGGTCCTTCTTCTTGCCCTTGTGAAGACTGGGGTAACATTTCCTCTGTTCCAGTCCTCAGACACCTCTCCTGATTGCCAGGATTAGGAATGACCTAGTGTGGTGTCCAGCAGCTTCCTCAGCATTTGTGGATGGATCCCATCAGAGCCTATGGACTTGTAGCTGTCAGGTTTGCCTGGATGTTCTCTAAACCAACCCTCCCTGACCAAGGGAAAGTCACCTTTGTTATCAAAGGTCATTCAGAATACTGTCTTCCATTTTCTGAAAATATACTTCTAGTGATGGATCATTCTGGAACCATACAGAGGAGGTGAGGAAGCTATTTTCTAGTGTTACCTTCTGATATTAAATCTCATAAAGTTGGCTGTTAAGCTAACTGTATTAAATTTTAAAATAAAACAAATGCACAGATTAATTAGCATAATTTTGAACTACTGATCAAGTTTGAAATACAAGAAAGTTGTGTTTCAAGTTTGGTTTAGCCTGCTTGTAAACAAAGACATATCCAGTCAACAAAAGCTGTCTCGAAGAGTCTTAGATGGCTTTATTTCTTTGAAGATGACAAAGCTCTGGAATTTACTAAGACAGTTTCCTTAACAGCACTAATCTACCAGAAAATAAAAGGGAAGGAGCAGAAGCAGGAAAGGTTTTTTCCTACGGTCTTCACCAGCAAAACCTTTCCTCCAGTCCCCAGCAGCTGCGTGTCGCATGCCAGAGTGCAGCCTGGTTACACTGAGAGGGCACCACAGAAAGGGCAAGGGAATGACATTAACACTTTGCAATATTTTGACAGACAACAAAACCAAGACATGCATTACAGGAAAAGAAAATTGCTAAACTTTAAGGCCTGGTAATTATAGCCACTTCTTTTATGAACCAATTCCGTGCATAGGGTTACTTGTTTGAGTTTACAGGCGGTTAGCAAAAGCAGCAGTTCTGTTTTATTTTGTGTGTTTCAGTCTTGCTTAGATTCAGTGTTGAGATGTAAGTATTGGAACCCCAAATCCTTGGGCTAACACAAAATAAGAGTGCATCAAAACCGTGTTTCAAGATGTGAAGTGCTAGATCACTCTGTCAGATTAGGTTCCTTAATGACTTTGAGTAACAACTCGTGTCAATCTGACAATTATTTTCTGAAATAAATTATGAGCAGATAGGTGCTATTGCAGAAACACATTTTTAAAATGTGGTGGCAAGCTTAGAATAGAGAGAATGGAGCTGGAATAGATATGGCAAATGACCTCTGCACATGCCCTTAGATGTGAATTTAACAGAAGGATAAATTGTGAACCTTCACAACAGAAGGTTGTGAAGTGTGATGGTGGAACATAACTGTGTCCTACCTGCTTCATGGGAAAGAGAAAAGAAACAGTTTTCCAATATTCAATACTTGCCTTTATGTCATGAAAGTCCTGACTCTCTAAGAGAGGCTGAATCAGGAATATTCTGCTATGGGCTCAGTAAATGGTTTTCTCAACCTCAAAAATCCAGCATAGCAGGGAAAAACAAGGCTACAGGGACTTCCAACACATTGACCCTCTTTCTTCTCATCCATCTTGGTTGGAGCAGGGTGCTACTGATGCCAGGGTGAGGGTTTGAACCCTGCATGGGACTGGTTCATGTAAGAGTTGGACTCAATGATCCTGGGGGGGCCCTTCCAGCTCAGAATATTCTGTGAGATTTTTGATACGGAGGCAAGGCCTGGACTGGAAGCACAGTACACCTCACCTTTCAAGCCCTCCCAGTGCTGGATGTTTACTTTGGGCTTTCTCAGGTCTCCCTATCCTGTATCTTCACCCTGCAATTTCAGCAGTTTTGAATGAACAATAATCAGCTTAGAAGCAGGTCGGGTACTTGTCACAAAATGGTGGGGGGAGAAAAGCCTCAGGGATGCTCTCAGTATTCAACAGCCCCATGTTAGATAACATTACAGAAAAATAGACCAGTCTTCCTATTGTTTCATGAACCTTTTTAAAATCTGCAGTGAGTCAACTTTCAGGCATTTTACAAGTCCCGTAAGCAAAAGAAACCCATATCCAAATAACTGACTTGCAACAACCCATTAATTAAAATAAAAAATAACCAAAGAAGTGTGTGATACATTTGAACAACATCTCTTTTAACTATTCCACATCTTCTAACTTTGTCCAGTATTACTTGTGCTAATGACCCATTTTAATAATGAGAATTTTGATACTGGGTTATGCCATGGATGGCTTTAAGGTTGCATTAGGATAGGTGTTATCAACCAGACTGATCCACAAAGTATTTTTAGCTCTGAATTTTGAAGCAGAGTTATTATTTGAGAAACTTGTCTGACTTGTCATTTGAGAGCATGTGGTTGGGAATACTGTTCTGTAGTGAGCTTATTAATTAAACATCTGACCGTCGGAGCATGCCAGGGTAACCTATTTGATCAGTTCACAATGAAGAACATTTGAAAAGGTCTTGTAAAAAATGCACCACTGTTTTAAAAGCTTCATGAACTTGGTTTTTCTAAACAAAACACTATAAATTGTATTCATTACAGCTGTGTTCAGCCTATCAGGACATTGAAAAAGCCTTCAGAGAAATTGATGTCAGTCAGAGTGGATTTGTGTCTTTGGATTACTTGAAGTAAGTCATAAATGGCTTTATATTTCCTTTGCCAAATGAAATTTTTCAAGAGCTAATGAATAGGTAAGAATCATACTGTTTTCTTAGGGGACATTTTTTAGCACTGCTGTCTTATAACTTTATTATTGCTTCCTGTGACTACCATCATTAATTCATCTTACTTGTGCCTGTGCTGCAGTATATGTGGCCCAGTATGCAAAAGCTGATAAAGCAGGGTAAAAATCCAATTTTTTTTCCTTGCAGTGAGATATGTAGGTTTAATGGAGTAGAAGCTTTAAGTTACTGTTTTCTAATTCTATTTGCTCCCTAATTTGTATTTAATTTCCTAAAGCAAGCATTACTTTCTTGCATTCAAATGACTAGTGGTGTGGGATGATGTAAACCTGCTGGAATAGCAGCTGTTTGCACCATATTTGCATGGTGACAGTGTGCCTCTACATTTCAAATGCGAGGGTGTGGCAAGGAAAAGAAAGAAAAAAGTGAAACTAAAGCAAATAAAAGAACTTGTGGTGAAAACTTTCATACTGCACTGCTCACTGTCAATCACTGAAAAAGACAACTGAAGGGGCACTTCTGTGCTGCATAACAAAGCAACTTCTTACCTGGGAATTTAAACTTAAGCCAAAAAGAGGCAAAAATCTTTTGAACTTAAGTTCTGAAATTGTAAGTATTTTACTGAGGCTTCTTTGAAGATTGAGAAATCATGCCAACTACTGAATTCAAGTCAATGTACTATTTTACTTCAGCCAGGCATCTTTATAATACTATGACCAAAACCCAAATCACCTTATGGGCAGAATAGTGTACAGAATATAAATGGATAGAAAACACTTTACAGCCCAGCTTCAAGGATCTCAGCAGGCAGATTTTAGGTCACAGAACATCTACCAAAATGGGATTTCCTGAATAGGATCACTGTCATATGCTGACTAGCTTCCTAAATTCGTATTTTTCTTTTTAAAGCCAAAATATCATAGGAATTAAAATTTTTTGTGCCTTTTGGTTAAATCTAGTCCAGTATCTCTCATGATTAATCTCTTGTACTCAGAAAGAAAAGCTGTGAGAAGAAAACTGACAGAATAGACTTTATACTTGTTGGCAACAGTGCCAAGGGCATATGGCCAGTCAAGGAGAAAGGGAGAACAACTTAACTCTTACACAGCATTTTACTCCAAAATATTGCTTCAAGCTTACCCAGGCGCCCAAATCAAACAGTGTGAGGAGGTCAGTAACCAGATCAGGAATTACTGCCTAGTGATTCCATAACTCACAGTTTATCTATTTAACCTGTTGAAAAGATGGAATTGCTCACATACATAATGAGTTGGGAAATTTTTTCTGTCTATGCACTAGTTAGCTGCACAGAGCTCAGTGCAGATATACATTTTGCAGCAGCAGGTGCTGTATGAGAGTGTCATCTGCAGTAACCATATTGCTTTGTGCATTCAGTAGATAAATCTGATTTGCTTCTATTCATTCACAGTGGGATATAACAATGATCAACTATTACTTTGTGAAAAAATTGCTATTATGGAGGGTTTTTATTTTTTTCAATTAATGTCACTTGTTAGTTTAAATCTTCAAGTAAATCTTACTCTTAAGGGCAGTTGCATAATGGAAAGATTTCTGCCTGTATTTTTCCACTGGATCTTTATTCTAGCATTGAAAAATAAGGTGACATTTTAATGATGCTGTAAACAGAAATGTTAAAGCCTATGCATGCCATATCTCTTAGGTGATATTTCTCAGATAATACAATTCAAAAGCTCCACCAGGTGAATGGAACAACAAAAGCAAAAGCTCTTCCTATTAATCTAATTTTAATAATGAAGTAACTTCATAGTACTTGATAATAAATGTAAAAGCAATTAATAGGCTAGGGACATGATTTCAAGGTTTTCAAGATTTTATGTACATAATATGATGTTTGTTGTACCAAGGACCTATTTGTAAGAAATAATACATGACAGCATTTGATAGTTGTTTGAGGTATTTACATCTCATGGGCTCCTGATATAAAATTCAGGGCCCCTTGAAGTGGATTCACTTTTGCCCGGAGACTTCAGCTGCAGTTTTATCCTTGCCTGGTTTAGGACCTGATCATCCACACATTTTTCTCTGTATGTGTGTCCTCTGCAGCACAATCAAGCACATCCAAGGCACCACTGAGGTTTTCTTCACTCAGAGAACATCACTCATCTGAGTCCTGAATTCCCTGAATTCCATCACATCTGCTCTTCGAATTTCTTTCGTTTAGAAATAAAACATATCACTTGAGGCTGTGTAAAGGGCTGCATGAATTAGTTTCACAAAATTTTTCAGCACTCCCATGTGGGAAACACTGAGGTTTTGTCTTTAAGTTTTGCTGTGGATTTTGTCCCTTCATGAGTGAGAGGTGTGAGTGCTGTTTTTGAGAGTGGCTGGGAGCAAATCATACCTGACCAATGTGAAGGGTTTGCCAGCAGAAGACTTCACTTCTAAGACTCTTTACTCATGGCTCAGCCAGGATTTTTAATTGGGGGCTTTTATTTGTGATATGAGGTAAATCATTATACTCATTTAGTCAGGACTTTGATGAACATAATACCAGTGAAAAACACAAAGAGAGTTTTCAGCAGCAGAAGTAGTTTTTGTGTTACCCTCATGCTTCATTTCTTTGATTTATGATTTGTATAAAAGTATCAGATGCTAAGGCACGATGATTAAAAATGTCTGAATTCCTAGTATTTTGTAAAGGACCAGTATGGGATGATATATCACATGGTTTTTCAGCTATCCATGCTGTTGTGACTCTAATCAGTCAATTCTTGTGGAAATATATTCTTCTGAACTCAGATGTATCCATAAGCATACTTCCAAAAAGCTATACCATGCAGAATTATTCTTCTGCTTTTGTAATTTAGAAGGCCTCCTATGGTAGATAAAATGCTGGATTTTCCCTCAAAAAAGATGCATATTTTTATCTGTGCATACAGTGCAGCAATATTTCTATTCCTCAGTATTTCTACCTACGGCATCTAAATATTGCACTTATTGCCTTTCTAGCACAGCCTGAAATCTGAAGGCCAGTTTTATAAGTATAAAGAGGAAATGTTTAAAAAAAAAAGAAGCTCTAAATTCCTTTCTCAGTTTTTATTCCAACTGATTCAGCTTTATCTAAAACCAAAGCTTAACGCTGGTGACTTCCTCCTTGAGCTCCCCACCCTTCCTCCTGGAAGGACCAAATTCACCCCTTTCTGTGGTAAAATCTACAGGAGAAATGTGCTGTGTTGACCAAACACAGGCAGCACTGAAAGAGCTCCACAATCCACTCCTCAATCTGCTATGTGTGGCAAAACCACTGCACCTTGTGGACTGATCAATGGCATCAGATAGAAGCAAAAAATTCCAGACCTTCACACATCCCCACTGGTGCTTCTTCCTGAGCTCCCTCCACGTCTCCCAGGATTTTGGCAGCTGTCACTGCTGAATCTGAGAGGCAACTGCAGGATTACTGAGCAAGGAGGTGGAAGTGGAGAGGTCTGCTGCTCTGATTGACACAGCTTTGGCTGGTTGCTCATTTCCAGTGCAGAATTGCTCTCTACAGTGTGATTTCAGGGATTTAGCAGCCCATAGACTTTTGAGTGTGAAGAGATCTCAGCTGGGAGCTCAAAATAACTGTTGTTACCTTGGCCTTAATTTTTAAAATAATCTGTTATTTCATACTGTTTGTTTCATATTTATTTATCCAAGACAATAATCAGACATGAAATATCTATCCTTCCCACAGCTTTTTTTTTTAATAACCCATTCCTCAACAGTATTGTTGGCAAAGCCCTTCCCTGCAGGGAATGAAATGACTCCCCTGGTGAAATTTGAATGCCAGCACTGCCTCTGTCTTCATTTATCTTGAGTTTTTGGTGCTTGGCCCTTCCCAGACCCTGTTTTGGGCTCTGGGCAGTGGAAGATGCTCAGCCCCTGAGCCCTGGGGTGTCTGCTGCTCACAGGCAGCACCACTGGAAAAAGTCAGGTTCCCTCCACAGCCCATGGGGTCAGGTAGTAGTTGACCAAAGCCTGAATGCTGTGATTCTTCTAACTTGTGTTGCCAAGCTTTGTTGGCTGCTTAGGCTGAACTTACCAAACTGCTGGGCAGTCCAAAAACAGGAGGGTTTTTTTGTAAAAATCCTGGAAGCTTTGCATACCTCTGGTAGTTTTTAGTTTTGTCCTTTGCATCTTGGATTAGCAAATTCTCTTAATACCATCTACCACCATTGTAAGGAGCATGAGGAGTTTTAAAAGCTTTTCTGAGATGACTATAGTAGGAAGTCAGCACATTTCTGATAATACCTGAGGGATGTAGCTGCCTACAAAGAGCCATCTGAAGTAGGAGTGCATTTAGCCATTGGATCTTTCTGCAGTACCATTGAAACTGAAGGAGATATGCCAATGGTTTGGGGGTTGTGGGAACAGGTCCTTATTGATTTTAAAGTAATTATCTATGAAGTATGATAATAGTGAAGTTCCCAGAATTTTTAACATAGTTTAACGTTTCCAGTACTTTTGATGTTTTCAAATTTGGATACAATGTACATCATAACATTTAAAACAGTGCAATATCTAATTCCCCTTAGTTAGTTTCTCTACTGTTATGTGTAAATAATGAGAAGAGATGCATTAAATACTATCTCATTGTAGGCATCTGTAATGTGAATGTCTGTGCCTGAACTGCCCCTCCTGGACTCTGTTTTATAGCCACTGGAGAGGAACAATAGGCAGGATTCATCTAATCAGTTGGAGATGTCTGCTTTAGGATGAGATGAATCCTGCCCAGAAAGAGCCTGTTCCTCCCCAATGACTATAAAGGGAACTGAGAGAGGCTCGCTCAGGTGCAGCCATGTACATTTGGTTAGATGAATTCCACAGTCAGGCACTTGGAATGGAGAAAATAAGTTGGCTCAGTTTACATATTTAGCAACAAAGAAAAGCTCTGCAAGCTTACTCTAATGATGAGAGTTGCACACATTGGCATCATAGTGGTGATGTGATGTTCTAGTTCAAAATTTTTATTGGAACGTAGGGTACTTCTATAAGAAAATCTCTAAAAAACACTCTTCTTTTCTTTTTTTTTTAAATCAGGTTTGGACTAAAAGCCATAGGTAAAATTGCGTGGCAACAATTTTGAGAAAAACTCCAGGATCCTGAGAGCACCTTTGAAAACAAGCAGACAATTCCTTTGAGAAAAAACAAACATAAGTAAGTAGTAAGTTCTTATTTGTTATGTGAGTCACCTGTGGCTCGTATTTATTAAAGAAGAGATGTGTATCTACACATGGATATGTGTATCCCTTGATTAAATTCAGTTAAAAAATCTCCTGGCAATGCTTCCTTAAGTGCATTCTTATTTCGAATCCTATCAAACCTAAAGTCTTAATGAGGTGATTCATTTTTCCTGCTCTGAGAAGAACACAGTGAGTGAAAGAGGGTGAGACATGAAAGCATTGCAAACTCTTTTTTTCCTCTAGCAGAATAGATCCAGCTAAAGGAGATCAACATTTCTCTAGTGACACTGTTCTTCAGAAGCTGTGCAGATACATCCAAGATGTTTATCCCTCTTTAAAGCAGGCTTTCTTTATGCCTGATGAGGAAGGAGCAATTATTTTTAGGTGCTGCCTCCGTTAATTACTATTACAGCTAAGCATTTGTCTCATATATGATTCAAAGTCAACTGGTGGTTGCCAGTGGTTTTTCCTGTTAGAGCAACACACAGAGTCTGTTTTTCAAATTTCTTTAACATAGATATTGGCAGCTGAGGACTAAATACAACTTCTGTTACAACTTCTCTGATGACCAAAACATTTTTACCTCCTACAATTTCACTTCAAGCCATGTTGGCCAGTAGTTTAATCCTCCCTGTGGCTGCCTTTGAACTCCTGCAATTTTTTCTGTATATTTCAAGGAATGTTATGGCAGAAATGAGAGTTGGTGCTTTCACAGAAGTTGCATTGGTATGAGAAAAATAAATAAATAATCTAACTTCTCAGGTACTGCTAAGTGTTCCCCTGTTTCTACAGCTAAGGACTGCCTGAGTCCCCTATGCCTAGCATCATACTGGCAATTTATTTATGCTTTGATTTTATGTTATGAGCTGCACATCTCTTAGCAAAGCTTGTAATTAAGCATCCCTTTCTATTCTGCATATTTTCTCTGTTTCTCATTGTAGGACTTCATTAGAAAGCTTGTTCTTTCCTTATTCTTCCCACTCATGCTGTATTAGTGGAATGTGTTCCTCATTGTTTCCCCATTCCACTTATTTTTCAATTATCTGTGGTCACCCAATCTTGCAAAGTTTTGGAGAGAGTTTTTTCCAGGTTATTTGTACATGTGTGTATGTATCTATTTATATAATGGGATAGGATGTGTTTACTCTGCTTGTACACCCTCACACACACAGAAACACATATACATGGATGTTTGTGCATAATATGTATGGATAGGACAGGGCTAAAAATCAGCCCCTGCAAGACCTCATTAGAAACAGACCTAGCTGAGAATGGGTTATTGTCTACAAATCTATTTGAAGGTTTCTGTTATCTGGTTCTGTTACTCACCACACTTTGGTATCTGCTACTGCCAATAGAGGGATCCAGATGTGTAAATTTGCAGCTGTTGATGTCCCTTTGTTGACTCCACCATTATTATCTGTGCTGTACCATGAAGTTGTAGCTCCCAGAAAAGCTGACTCCCTTAGGCCTGAAAGGAAATGTGATACCTACTGGCTTTGACCCTTAATGGAGAGGGAATGCTATGAAAAATGTTGAGACACACATGATCAACAGAAAAAAAGTCCTCCTGGACATAATATTTTCTGTTCACACTAAGATCTGCACAGTAACATTTAACAAATACTGTTCTCCTGCTCAGCTGCCGTATTATTCTTAAATATTTATGTTAATGTGAGTAGTTTTCCAGCTATTGTGAAAAACCCATATAAACCAAATAAAGATATTTCTTCCTGTCTTAGACACTCAAAAGGAAGCTTCTTGCTCTTTTGTTTCAGGAGATCGAAGTGAATTTGACCTTGAATGTTGTCTATTCCAGGACTCACATCCATTCTTGTTCTTACCTATAAGATTTTAAAAGGGTTATGCAGCAGCCTTCTGAGTTTTCATCACATCACTGCCCAAACCACAAGTAATGGCCTCCTCCCTTTCTTCCAGCTGAAGTTCTTTCCAAACTGTTCTCAGTGTGTTGGAGTCTAAAATGCCACTGGTCCTTACCCGTTTAATCCATATCCTGAAAGCAAAACTCCAGCCTAGTCTTGTGGCTTTCTAATGTGCAAGCTAGAAATACAATATTCCCTCTAGCTGTACTACACATTTGACTTTAAAATGTTGAATCAGATTGATGTTTTATCAAAGGATGAGTGAAGCACCTTTTGATATTCTGAGTCTTGTAATATTTCGTGATTTACTTAAAATCTCAAGTCCTAGAAAAAAAATTGTGATGTAAGTGTTTCGACACCAAAGAAATACAATAAACAGCTTCTCTAGCCTCCTAATCTTTTCAGAGAGCTTCTGATGCTTATGGAGACACAGAAACCAAAAAGGTATGAAAATAATTTGAGTGGGCAATATTTGGAATAATTTAGTTGTGCTTTTTTAATTAAAAATATTCTTGCTGTAGCTATTATTTTTATACATTATATTCTGTGAAGTGGATTAGTTTGTAGTTCTTGTGTTGATAATATGCGGTGTCTCAGTCACCTAAAAACATTGGCACTTGTGTCATTTGAAGATGAGACATAATTTTTTTAAGGACTTTCAGAGTCACTTTGTTGCATCTCCTGAAAATTTGGAAATTTGGAATTGCAGTATCAAGTTGTAACCTTCCGCCTGCATTTTTTTTCCTCTCAGTCTATTCTAAGAGGAGATTGCTCACCTTAGGATAAGGAATTCAGGTCTTATTGGAAAGTCTCCTTACTCTTGTTCTTAAATGCATCAGGTTCACCAGAGAAACAAATCTGATTTGTCTCCTGTTCTGAAATACAGCATGAGGTAAACTTTAGTGTTCAGAGAATACTAAAATGTTTCAAGGAACACAGTGGGTTTAATATTATCTCTTAAAACTGCAGAGCATGAACACCTTTTAAACATCACGTGCTGATGGAGACCAATGGGTTGTGATTGACGTTTCAGTTAAAGGCAGGCATTAAAATGTGCAGGATAAATCTACACCTTAACCTGACATACAGCATTTTGGAGAAGTAGGGTGGGTGTCATGGGGGTGTACATCCAGATATGACACTTAGCAGTGGATGTACACCCCTTGGTCCCCAAGCACATGGGGGGAACCACAGACAGGCAAACCTCTAGATGAGGAGACAAAATCAGTGTGACAAAGTTAATGGGAATCAGAGCAGTGTAGCAATTATTGTAAGCTAATATTATGGAATATGAACAGAGAGCTCTCGAGTTTGTGAAAGGTTTGTGTTTTCAGTTTCCCATCTGACACCTGGACTGTAACACCGTGTGTGACACTGGCAGGGCTGAACCTGCTGTGCCACAGCTCACTCCATTTCCAGCAGTACCTTCATCCAGCATTTCCTAAACTCTAGATTCCTTTTTGTGTTTAATTCTGGGAGATGAGCTCTGATAAGAGCTGCCTGTCCTTGGCAGTTCCACAGCCCTCACTCTGCACACAGCTGTGCTGGGATGCCTTCCTGATGGAGTGCCATGATATGTGTGTCCCACGCTGGCTTGTGTGATCACCCCTTTGGTGGGCAAGCTGTGCGTTTTTTATTACTTTGATTTGCTACATATTGCACTCCCTAACTTGTAGGCTCTCTATTTCTAAATTGAGTCAGCAAATAATAGTTTGAAAAAATTAAAGCTCTCAGTCTGGTTGACATGAGCAAAGGAAGCACTGGGCATATCTTCAGAAGCACTCTTGGCATTTTTTATTAGATGGTTTTATATAGATGATATATCACAATTCCTTTCTAATATAGTTACATAAAAACTGTTCATTTTAGCTCTGCAGTATTTAATCCATATACATATACATGTATGACCTCAGAGGGAAAGAATTCATGTAGCAATTTATAGGAAAAGAAAATCAGTTTCAAACATTACAGTAGATAATAATAATAATAATGCTTTCAACATTCAGGCAATGATTCAGTAAGGCACTTTACTAATATGATTTTTATTCATTTACTGAACAGGAGTGTTGCTGAATGAGGTTGTTAACAAAGGCAGAGGTATTGGAGATGGTGGAAAGACAGGCAGAAGAAAGAACTATTTAATCCCCAGCATCTGGAGGCTCCCACTGTGAAAGAAATACATGTAAAATAGTTTATATTTATACATAACATTATGATTTTTTTTGTTGGAATAGATCAGTACATCTCCAGTCACATCACTGATGCTGGACTGAGTTAGATAATGATCTGGGCAACAGTATTAAATCCTTTTGACTAAATAAAGTTGAGTCTGCAGGGTGGCCAAATAAGCAAATATTTAATAAATCCTGAAGTAGTATGTCTTAACATTCCCATATTATCTAAGTTTCGAGCAAAATGCAATTTCTTTTTATCATAAGAGATATTTCACTTTCATGTCAGTCTGTACAATTGTTTCTTGTGAAGTACAAGAAGCTTCAGTACCAGATTCCCTAAGTTATTTACTGGGGGAGGTAGGTACATTATCAGATTTTGCTTCCATATGATTTAATGCAGTGACAAGAGTCTCTAAAGAAAATTCAAATACCAGATAGTAGTTTCACAAGACCATTATCTTTTGATTGCCAAACTTTAAAGTATTTCCCAGACCAACTGATGAAGTAAATAATTGCTCATCCTCTATATTATTACTGCCACCCTGGATCTCTGTGGAGGACTAAAGGGAAACAGAATTTTCTTAGGGTGAATTTTATGAACAGAAAGATATTTGTCTAGTGCTTAGCCAAGAAAACTGAATCACTGAAGGATCTATTTACTCCTAATTTTTCTGTTATTGTTCCAAAGCCTTT
The DNA here is from genome assembly GCA_013397375.1 of Toxostoma redivivum. Classification (NCBI taxonomy): domain Eukaryota; kingdom Metazoa; phylum Chordata; class Aves; order Passeriformes; family Mimidae; genus Toxostoma; species Toxostoma redivivum. The sequence goes on from VXBI01001022.1 coordinate 226,045, forward strand.
ATTCCACTTTTTCTTCTTTTTGCCCATTATGTCTCCTCAGGTTTCTTTAGAGAAAATAAAGAAACAATCTAAAAAATATGCAGTCTACTGAAATGTGTGCAGCCTCTCAGTTACTGTAGGTCAGGATGATCTGGCAGTGTGGAGTGACATGCTGGAATCAGCATTGCTTTGGTAAGTGTTTGTTCTTTTTTATGCTTGTGGAGAAAAGACCAAAAGAAATTACCTTCACCAGTTTTTACAGGACCTGGTATTTCAAATGAAAAATAGAGCCTTCCAGAAGTTAATTAATTGATCCAAAGCAGACTGGATAGATTGACTGCCATAAATTTACAGACTTGTTTGAAGAAAAAGAACCAGCAGTAAGTGTTTATTTTTAATTCTGTAATCATAGTCTCTTTTTTAATGATGATGGCAAAATGTTTTTATAAAATGTTATGCTCTGTGTACAGTTTTTAGCTGTTAGTAGGTTCACATTCATCCTAGCAATCAAATAATCCTAATCATCGCTTCTAGACTCTATTTCTGAAGCATCAGTTGCAAAGCTATCTCATGGTTACTAGAAGTTTTTGAAAACTCCAGCAGAATCTCTAGCTCACCCACATGAATGCAGCAGAGGAACACTGGTAGTATTTCTTAGCTTTTTGTTGTCAGATCTGTTTTTCTGATATCTTGCTGTTTCTTATTATAGCTATTATTCTTTGTAATGAACATCGATTCAATGACTCTAAGGGAACATTATGGAGCTGTGTCAGGGCAGGATTAGGGTGGATGTCAGGGAAAGGTTCTTCCCCAGAGGGTGTGGGGCACTGACCAGGCTCCCCAGGGAATGGTCACAGCCCCAAGGCTGCCAGAGCTCCAGGAGTGTTTGGACAACGCTCCCAGGGATGCACAGGGTGGGGTTGTTGGGGTGTCTGTGCAGGGCCAGAGTTAGACTTTGATGCTTTGTGGGTCCCTGCCAGCTCAGGATATTCTGTGATTCCATAAAGATATATTCTATGTACTACACAGACATTGAATATTTCCCTGGGCACAGCTTTGACACTTCTGAATTTGCAGCTGCCTTTCAATGGTTTCCCTTGGAACCATTCACCCAAGGTACAGAGAGGTTATCTGCTGAAACCCACAGGCAACACTTAGACTGTTTTCCCTGACATAATAAATACTATTTTGCTCACTGAATTATTCCAAGAAATAACCTAAGCTTCAGTTTGCAAATCTACTACCTAGTGTAAAGAACCTGTTCATAATTTTCAATATCAGCTCTCTTTTAGGTTTGCATTAGTGTGCAGACTCCATATTTAGCTTTGTCACTCTGTAGAGTGTTTTTGAGAGGTATCAAATTGTCAAGAGAGAGAACAGAGATACCAAAGGAGTATAAAGAGAGACACTAAACGCACAAAAAGAAGGTTCCATTGAATGGCCCTGAATAGTATGCATTGCTCTGAAATATTTGGATATTAGGAGCTGAAACAAGCTAGTTTTCTACTCTGATGGCTCCAACAAGAGCAACATTTGATGCAGCTGCTCAAGTCCATTCCAGCTGGTTTTTGGTAGAAGGAAAACCTGGAACCAATCCAGGTCCCCAGCCAGCTAAGACAACCCAAGGGATTTCTTGACCTCCTTCAAGATCACCTGAAATTTTGCATAGTACAATGTTTGGTCAGATCTGCAATTATGCTGTGACTTTTATTTATCAAAACAGGATCCTGGTTTTGTTTCTTCTCTGAACCTTCTGTTTTTAATGCACTCAATTTATGCATGAAAAACACTTTTAATCTAAGTGCAATTGCTACAGACAGATCCTAAAGCAGGTTCAGCAGGCCAGATTTCATTCTTGCTTTCCCTTGAGCAAAGCCATTGTCTTCAAATTATGCCTGAGTGACTTGAGTGCCACTTGCAATGCACTCAGTCCTAGTGGGTTTTGTTTTACAGGACTGAGAGGAGGAGCAGACAGCAAAAGCTCAGTGTCCTCAGCAGTCACAGACCTGCCTCTTCAGGCACTTACAGAAGAGAGGCACATCTATGAAAGGACATGAGAGGATGATTTCCTGCAGCCTTTCCAGTCTGTTTTCAGAACAAATATTTTCATGGGTGAGTTTTGGGACTGATGTTGCACCATGCTTTGAAATTAGTACACTAACTCTTTTAGGTGAATATAATTTTGTTTTAACTTAGATGGTTTACAAATATCTTAATGGAACATATGAGCTAAAGAAACCTGCCTTTCTTCTTCCAGCTTGTAATATTGTAAGTGATAACCTAGGTCATTTTAAGTGTAAAATTTGTCATTTAGTTCATTTTTTTCCATGTGGTAATGCAATCAAAACTACAGGAACACTTTTTTTTTTCTTAGCAGCATTACAAATTCATTCATCTTTTAGGTGGAGGAGATCCTTTCAGAAAAATTCATGGAAAATTGGAAAGATTTTCAGAAGGTTTTGCAGTCCTGTGATCCTGAGTGTACCAGCATGATGAGTAGAAGTTCTGCAGCTGTGTTGTCCCTCTTTTCCAGATTAACAGTTTGGGAGGCAAGCTGATGAAGTGTGAGTTGTAACAGGTTTAAGGTAAGTTCTTATCTTACCATAACTTTCTTCCTGTCTTTTAATATGGCAGGTATAGCTAGAGATATTGAGTCTTTTGGTTTGCCTTAAGCATGTCAGAAAGAGAAGATTGGTAGAGGAGATTCCCCATTCCTCATGTGATCAGCTTGTGATCAACTTAATTAGTCTCTGAATGTTGGAAACTCTTGTGAGTTTGACATTATTTCAGCATTTCGGAGGTGACACAAGCCTTTTCTCAACAAAGGAAATCCATGCTGCAGATCCACGACATTATCAAATATTATTTAGCATTAACAAACACAAAGACATCAAAGTTAATTAATGTCTTTATTCAGTATACTGTTATTGTAAAGAACAAGGAATTGAAATTTAATATTCTCAACATAAAATGTAATTTTCAATATGAACAGGGTCCCCAAAGTGAGGAGTCCAAAGAGCTACAAGCATGAGTAGCATGGGGTCAAAATATCCATGCCCCAAAGAGAGAGAATTATATTAAGCATTTTATGGTGATAACATTTCAGTTACATAATCAAGTCAATTTATAATCAGGTCTAATCTACTCTCTCAAGAGATCTGTTTTTCTCACTGGCTTACAGCCAGTGACTTTCAGAAAGACATAGAACTCTCTCTTACCTTTGAAAACATAATAGAAAAATCAAAGAAATAATTTCCAGTGTGGCCTTCACAACCTGGTGTCCTGCTGATCATTCTGTGTGAGGACCAAACACAACAGCATCAATAGGAAAAGCTTTTTGGAAAACAATCTTTTATCCTGAAATATGAATGAGCCTGAGCGTGATCAGTGCAACCAATTCTACCACACACATTTTCCTTTCTATAAATATCTTAAGGGAAAACTTTGGGTGTAATGCACTGGGTTCATGAAAGTCATGTTCCCAGCACAGTGTGCTATAACTATGTGCTTTCAACATTTGTCAGTTTTATAGCTCTGTGTTGTGTAGTGTATAATTAGTCATTGATCATGAACAAGTAATTATCCTTTGAATTACCTGGGACTCGACAGTTATACAATTTTCTAAATAATGTTTCTACCATTATTTGTGTCAATGAGAGATCTGCACTGTAAGAAAAGTCAGGAATTGCAGCCACTTTGAATTGGAAAGCGGCCCTTACTTGAAATTCAAAACATTACCTCTAAGAAAATAATATAGAGTAAGGTACTGAGAGGCAAACTGTTATGGTTTAATTCATTCATCTTTGTGGTCAATGGCTGTTCTGCTTTTGTTTTAACAGGATGAAGGAGAAGCCTTGGGAGATCAGTCTTGGAAAACGCTGGGCACTGAGGCTGTGCTCTAGAAAAGTGCATGGAAGTGTGGGGATAACACTTTTAAGATTCTGTTGGGATGAACATGGAGCACATTTGCACATTTGCCTCATTAAGCCATGGCATTGCTGAAAAGTACAGGCATTTGGCCAAGCAAGATTTGCAAGTCCATAGATGGGATGAGTTTGGAATCTCCTTCCTTCCTTCCTTCCTTCCTTCCTTCCTTCCTTCCTTCCTTCCTTCCTTCCTTCCTTCCTTCCTGGATTCCTTCCTTCCTTCCTGGAATCCTTCCTTCCTGGAATCCTTCCTGGAATCCTTCCTTCCTTCCTTGAATCCTTCCTTCCTGGAATCCTTCCTGGAATCCTTCCTGGAATCCTTCCTTCCTTCCTGGAATCCTTCCTTCCTGGAATCCTTCCTTCTTGGAATCCTTCCTTCATTCCTTCCTAGAATCCTTCCTTCCTGGAATCCTTCCTTCCTTGACAGGAGCAGCCTCTAACCTACACATCTGAAGGACAAGGCTTGTGTTCTTTTGTCAGTGGCATTCAGGGCATACATTCTTGCACTGGCCATGTTTAGAAAGCCATTCACACCATATCATTAATTATTCTGTAGTAAACATCTCTTAAGGTATCTGTTCTTAGTAATATTATTCATCAGGGTCATGGTCTAGGCAGATGATGACTGCTCTGGAGAAGAAATGTAGTTCTTAGAATAAGATGAAGAGAGAATTCACACTCAGCAATGTAGAAATGACCTACTTGATTGGAGTAGTGGAATAGCTAATTAGGTTAGAATGGCTCACCCACAGGTGAGGAGATATTTCATAAAATCCCCTTTGTTGTAATCTCCTTTTCGAGTTCTCAGTCTATGATTTAGCCTGACCCCTTAAACATGCATTTTGCCTCATACCTTTTTACCTATCTGTATTTCTTATTTCCAAACGTGGCAATAATTTTTATGTTAAATCTTATTTAAGACATCCTAGGAAAATGTTGTGGATTATGTAGAGAAACAGTGGATGGCACTGTTCATTCGCTACTCTAATGTGGTAAGAAATGCCAGTTTTAAAAAGGCTATATTTAAAAATTATAAGGAGGGGGGGAAAAAGAAGGAAAGGTAATTGACTTCTCTAAATGCATACACACTGGCTTAAGACTATCACATCTGTGCTGGGAATGTTGTAACCAGATTGGGGATTTAGCACAGGCGCTTTAAGGGATGCAGGGGTTTTGAGCGAAAGGTGATGAAGTGACTGAATTACATTCTGAATTCCAGTGGTTCAGCTATATCAGTCTTATTTACTTGAAATGATACTTCTGCTTTGGGGGGCTCCTGCTATAATTGGACTTCTGCATTGATGTGACTCATCCAGAGGCACTTGAGGACAATACTGCCATCGCTACAGCAGAATAACTGGCATGCTTGTCCCAGATGGCTTCCTGGGAGATGGCATTCAGACTGGGGAAAAGAGGGAACAATTTTTAAGGGCATTTAGAAGCCTTTTATGGATTAGAATCACAAAGCAGATGTTGCTGTGTAGTGTTCACAGCCATTTTCTGTGTGAAGGCTACACTTGTCTTAGCTAAACAGAGCTTCACAAATGCTGGAAAATGGAATCTTTCCCCTCCTTGTCACCCCCCTGACACTTTCTGTGCTGCAGTATATATGATGTGGATTGGAATTCTGAAAAGAAATAAAAGCTTTAATTTCTTTTCCCTTCTTATTTTTCCCCTGAAGGAATGCATAGGAAGGAGGCACTTGATATGTTCAGTTACAAGTAGGTTATTTTACCACAGGTATTTTTTAGTGTCTTCTAAATAGAAATGGAGTAACTGAAGTGTAGAGAATGCCATGTGTCCACAGGAGCCTTCTGCTTTCATCCAAGACCGCTCCAAAGCTTCATGAACATGAATGAAATCCTGGAAGGTCAAAGAGCTCAGGAAAGCAGTAACACAGTGATAACAAGGGCTCTGATTCTTGAGCACTGCTAATTTATACAGGAGTGAATTCAGAGGGTCACTTACCAGGGAATAGCAGCTCGACTTTTCCATTGGAAGTTCCCCTCACAATAACATGAGGGGCTGAGCAAACAGGGTAAAGCCAGGAGCACTGACTCACCCTGCCAGGGTTTTCAGTTTATATTCATGTGCCAGGCACTGAATGAAGGCAAACAAGGGTTTTCATTCATGATTTTTAACTGATTTATTTGTGCAGTGGCTGTGATCTTAGCTCCCTTCTCCACTAATGCAGTTGATTTGATAGGTCAGCATCAGGTGAGCCAAGCTTCTTCCCAGTATCCACCATACAATTTAAGCTTTAATTATGCAGGGTATTCACAAAGCTTTGTATCCTTAGGCTCCTTCTAGAGGCAATAGAGCTCTACCAGGTAATGATACAGTGCTTAAATTAGGTTCCTGTTATCTCTGTAGTTAACAGAAGGAGCCTGGAAAGGCAAGTTTCCAAGGATGGCTTCCTTAATAATGCCCTTAGCTGTGTATTGAAAGGAAATTTATTGCTTTGATCATCTTTGCCTTAAGAAATTTGTATTATAAATTGTTCTCAACCTCCCAAATTATTTTATATTCTTATTTGTTCCAGGTTATACAATAAATAGGATAAGGCTTCTGATAGAATCTTTTATAAGATGCTTTTAGATAACTTAAAAATTGCTGTTCTTCCTGGTGACTTTAAGTGGTAGCAGCTCACATATATCAAAAGAAATACAACAAAGAGAAGAAAAAAGGCAAACAGAGCTTTCAAAAGTTACTATTATAGACAATTTTCTGTTTAATACAAGGAAAAAATATGTGTAGAAAGGAGACTTTCAGATAGACTGAGGATAGATGTTGTTTTTCTAATGGTAAGTACTGTCCTGGGCTGATCTCTCATTTCACACAGATGTATTCAGAATTTTACAACTCTCAAAGCATTGCAACAGGAGAGCAAACACACACAGATCGTTCATCAAAGGCTCTGGGATTCAGGTACGAATGTTGAGCTCACTTTACAGGGCCCACAAGGATTATATCTCAGCCCATCACTCAAAAATTGGGGTTTTGCTAATGACGACAGCTGAGGAGAAAGTTTGTGATCTTCAGCAGAATGGGCACAGCTCATTGTTCAGGAGCTGGGTTTGAATGTTCTCAGAGGACCAGGATCTCTGACACATCTGATGGCTGTGAGTGCTGCAGGTCACAGCCACACCCCCATGGCACCAGTGTTGGTACACACAGGTACCACCTATTGATTCACCTCTCTTTAATTTGAATGTATGCAAACACCTGCCTAATCATGGGGGGATGGGGAACAATGACACAGCACACACCAACAAATTGTCCCTTGAAAGGGGCTGAGCTTCTCCTAGAAGTATTTCTTGTATTTGCATGCTAACCTCCATGTGGGGTTAGAGCCAGGACACAGACATTTCCTTTCCCTTGACCCAGACAATGCTTTACTCTGATATGTCCTTGGAGACATGCCCACTCCTTATCTTCCCTGGTTTTTGGCTGGTATTCCATAAAACAGAACACCCTATGCAACCCTTACTTTTCTGTCAACAGCTCTCAAGACAGGAGTATGCCCTGTCTTGCCCCAGATTCTCCTCAGCCTTCCTCATTTCCTCTTAAATGATGTGACCTTTTTGTGTTTCTTAAGTCCCCCAGCTCCTCTCTTTAGTGATAATTTGTGACCAGAAATGGAAAAGTAATATTACATGAAGTCTCTAGAAAAGTAAATCTGGCCTCTGCTACTGCAGTGGTGATTTTGGACCAATGGTCTGTAATGGGTGGAATCTTGATATTTCCACATCTTTCCACCTGTAAGGTTTTTAACAAGTTGGAGTGGTTAAGGTGAAACATCCTGTTCCACATGACCTTCATTAATCCTCAGAACTTCTAGCAGGCTGCCTCTGTCTCTGAAATGCTTTCTAAATTTGTTTTGCAAGACATTAGGATATATCTAAGACCTTATGGTTGGCTCCTTCTATGTAATGTTTTTTGGGTACTGAGTGTTCCTGCAGATGCCTTCCAAGATTGGTTCCAATATGAGCTGTACTTCAGTCAAGAAATCAAACCTGGGGTTTTTCCTGCAAGCTGAGCTTGTCCTTCCTGCTCTTGAGGTTAAAAGATCTTCCAGAAATTCCTCAAAGTTATTTTTACTGAGGTCCAACACCATTCCTACTGAAAGACTGTCAAAGCAGAGAGCTGGCAAGATACAAAAATTGCAGATGACTCACCAACATGGAACACAGCTCTGTCACTAGGACACAGTAAGCTAAATTCAACATAAATCAACGACCTCACTAATAAATATCTCCATCCCCAACTTCTGCTGAGCCACCATCTGGAGCTTTACCCACACCTTCAAAAAGCTTCCTGGCACCCAGAACTTGTGTGTCAGAGTAGAGGGTGAGGCTGGTTCTGTTAGGCCTGAGAGAAGAACTCAGTGGCCCGGCCCCAGAGAGATGGGGATGTGCAGGGAGCGAGTTTGGTGCCTCACCCAGTTGGGAAATGTGCTTGTGGCTTATTATTTACAGGTAGAAAAACAACATTCCTCCCACTGCACACTACAAACAGCTGGGCAAGACACAGTCCGTGGCCAGCCCAGAGGAGCACATATGCTGATTGCTTGGCTAGCTGCTAATGCATGGAAAAATTAATGGATCTCCCTTTTGTGACTGTCAGTATCACAAGACTTGTAATAACTGTGTCTGAAGAACCCTAGCACTCTCTAGTTTGACTGAAATTGCTAAATGGGCACCAGATTTAGAGGAAAGACTGGCAGATGTGGATGAAAAAGCTGATTGTGTTGTTCTTATTTTCCTAGGAAAGCAGGGTGAAACTGCTGCATGTTGGAGGGGAATATAATTTAAAATATAAGCTAGTCCAAACTCAGGATAAATCTCAAGGATCCCCAGTGACTCCTGTGTCTCTTAACAGGCTTTGAACTCTTCATGGCTCTGTAATTACTGCCTGAAAGCAGGAATAGATTTCCTAGAAATATGTCAGTAACTCTCCAGTTCTTCTTCTCTCTTTTTAAAGCTAGGTAGTGTCTTTGCATTTCTGCATAGATTTAGGAGACAGTTTTAACTACTTCTTTAGGAGCTAATATTAATACATAGCAATATTCTGTAATTTGTTCTTTCCTTATTTGTTATTGATATTCACTGTTCAAGAAACCTGCTGATATTTGACTTCTATCAAAGATGGATACAAGAGGCTTTGTTTCATGCCCTTAATGCAATCTGTTGCTAGTGTTCTTTCTTTGTTTAATAGAAAGCCAAATTTTTTCCTGATCCTCCTCATCCTACAAATTCTTCAGTAATAAGAATTCTTATTTCTCTTGGGCTGGTTTTTTTTGTTGTGTGGTTTTTTGTTTTTGTTTTTGTTTTTTTTTTTTTAATATTGAATCTCACATTGTGTTCTGGGTTTTCATATTTTGGTCGTATATACTGTGCTGGGATGTTTCACTGATACACTTCCAGCTATCCTCAAGTTATTTTCTCTTTAGACTCATTTCCCATGAGACTACAGTTCCTTGAGAAGGTAGAAATCTACATTTTTTCCCCTCTTCTCCTGCCTTCCTTTTTAAATGTCATAACTTTGTCATTCCATCATCATTCCTGCTTAAGCTCTATTTCACCATTTCAGTTTCTCTGCATTAACCACGATAAAATATAGAAAGACTTTCCCTTCGCTGGGTTTTGTGGCATCAACAGGATGTCACTGCCACATTCAAATGATCTTCTGGACAACCCCTGTTCTGCTGTAATCATTACTCAACCAATTACAAACAGCTCTTTTACCCTTAGGGAAAAAAAATCTCAAAATCTCCAAGAGCTTCAAATCTAAATATATTGTCCCTGTGGCTAATGTGTAGTAGTCATCCTACCACTGTAGCACTGATATTCTCATAGGGTTTTTTATCCATAGAACTCTAAATAAGGCTTAACTTACTGACCTGTAAGATTCCAGGGTGTAGCAAGAACCATAAAGACTTCCAGATCCCGATCTTTATACTACATTTCTTGTATTCACATGCTGACAGCCATCAATGCTTGATCTGTTCTGTCTGGTTTTGTCTCCTCTATGATCCTGTAATGCATAACCCAAGTCAAAGTAATTTTAGGTCCTCAGCTAAGTGACTGTGATTAATCCCTTCTTGTGAGCTTTTCTGGCAGCTCCTTTCTTCAGCCTGCTCTAGGGCTTGCCTCCCAGATTATAAAGCTGATGGACAAAGAAAGCACTTCTGTGAACAAGATCCTGACAGGGAAGAAGGATTTTAGGTGACACCCTGCAAGTCACTCACTCACTTCCAGAACACAGCCAGCCTTTGCCTCAGGCTTGAACTTCAGTAAGGAGAGAGGGAATAAAGGACTTTTGAGTTTGTCTTCATCACCTGTCCTTTAATTACCTGCTCATTTTTCTCAGGGGTATCCATGGCAAGGCCCATGTTGATAGGCAGGAGCATCATAGAAGAGCTGGTGATGTTTTGGCCACTTCTCCCATTCAGTCAGGGTAGCAGATGTCTCAGAAGACTCAGCACATGAGTCCATCCAAGGAGTGAGGGAGTCACCAGTCCCTGTCATCTTTTGATCCCTTTTTTGGAGGCTTAGAGTTAATCTGCTGTGTGCTGCTCACATCAAAGCAAAATTCTTTTCATTACCATATTTTTAGAATAAGTGTTAAAATGTTAAGATTATCTTCAAGTTTAGGGAATACTATAAAACACACTTAATAAATCTATAAAATGAGACTGTTGAATATTTCTGCATTTTGCTTATATGGAAATACATGCTCTGAAATTTAACAAAAATAATTGTTCTAACTTTCCTTTTCATGGGTTATAGTAAATCCATAGTGGATGTAAAACAGATACAAGTGGGACACATTGCATACACTTTAATTTAATTTCTTTCTGTCTAAAAATTATTAAATATTTAATTGTTATTAATTTTAATGGCTCAGTGATGAAGCTTGTGGTATTTCAGAAAGAAGGGTATATAGTCCATATTCATGCATTTTCTTACAGGACTCAAGAAAGAAAAGTATTATGAACATTACTCCAGAGGGAAAAAGCATGGAAGTGATATAGTTGGGATCCTGAAGGACAGAAAATGTCAAAAGATATTTTTTTTCCTTTTAAATTCAATGGAAATACTTTCATTGACTTCTTTCATGTTAGCTTAGCCATCTCATGCTAACTGAGGAGGTATTAAAGGATCAAGGTGGCTCCTTAGCTGATGGAGAAACTTGGGCTCATTAAAAACTAAGCCTGTGATTTGGGGGTCTAGCATCTCCATTAGCAAAGGAAATCATTCAGAACAATATCAGTAATTCTTTATTTTTTTTCTGTAAAGGAAATATTTGCACAACACAGGCCTTGGAATCAATGTGTATTCTAACTTGATGAAGCTATCATTTTGTTTTGCATCTAAGTTTCTTCCATGGCTACGTCTTGTTTGTCATTACAGCAATTCTTGCTCACTATTGCTGAACCAAATGTTTGAAACTACAAAATAAGTAACTTCTCTTCATGTACAATCTTTCAATTTTGTAATCAAACAGCTTGAAGACCAAACTAACAAATATGTCCAGAAGACAACTGTTGATGAAGTAATTGAAAGGACAGAGAGATGCAACAGGCAGCAACTATTAAAGACAGTAGCACCAGAAGCTACTGAACAGTTAGTCTTTGTGATTTAATTGTTTTTATATTAGACAGGGGATGATGCATTTGTCAAGTTTTGGCAATGCACAAAGGATAAACCTTCACCATATACAGGCAGCCAGGGATAAACATCACTATTTCGTGATGTTCTTGGATTGTGCGAGCTCAGCAGAGTCCAGTTCCATGGAAAACTCATAAGATTTGGGAATATTTGTGTCAGGGGAACCCCTGGGATCAATCCAGGCTGGGGATGAGCAGCCCTGGCAGAAGGACTTGAGGAGCTGTGGGTGAGAGCTGGCCCTGCCCCAACCCAGAACCCCCCTGTGCTGGGCTGCACCCAGAGCCCCAGGGCAGCAGGGGAGGGGGGATTCTGCCCCTCTGCCCCGCTCTGCTGAGACCCCCCTGCAGGGCTGCACCCAGCCCTGGGCCAGCACAGGAAGGACAGGGAGCTGCTGGAGCCAGGACAGAGCAGGGACACCAAGGGATCAGAGGGATGGAGCAGCTCTGCTGGGAGGAAAGGCTCAGGGAATTGGGATTGTTCAGCCTGGAGAGGAGAAGGCTTTGGGGTGAGCTCATTGTGGCCTTCCAGTGCCTGAAGGGAGCCCACAGGAAAGATGGAGAGAGACTCTTGACAAGGGCCTGGAGTGACAGGACAAGGGGAGTGGCTTCACACTGACACAGAGTGGGTTTAAATTGGATATGAGGAAGAAATTGTTCCCTGTGAGGGTGGTGAGGCCCTGGCACAGGTTTTCCAGAGAAGCTGTGGCTGCCCCATCCCTGGAAGTGTCCAAGGCCAGGCTGGATGGGGCTCTGAATACGAGTGGAAGGTATCCCTGCCTGTGCCAGAGAGGTTGGGATGAGCTGATCTTTAAAGCTCCTTCCAACCCAAATCATTGTATGCTTCTATGATTCTAAGACTGCCCAGAGACCCTGTCCTCCTGCTGCTGTTTATGATCATTCAAATGGGACATGCTTTCCTGCAATAGTCATGTTCTGCCCTGCTTGTGCTAAGGGAAATAAGCCTGGAATGAACAGGGCTGAGAGCTCTGTGTGAATTAAGTGGTTAAATGATTAAGTGGTTTCCTTGTCAGAGCTGAAGTGACAGACTCCCTGATGTCTCTGGTAACTGCCTGGGCACATATGTGTTCATGTGAAATGCAGTCTGAAACTGGTTCTCCATCACTTGTGGTCTTCAAGGACCTCTGCAACTTTTGTGAAATAAAAGTGGTTTGCACTTCATTGTCTAGGTGGAATTCCAACTGGGAGTTTTCACATTCTTCGTGCTTTGATTTCCCTGACACTTCCAACAAGAAGTTCATCAATCCCTGCCCTGGCAGCACAGCTGCTTTTCATCCTGGCTATGTAGCTGAGCAGGAGCCAAGGCCATTGCCCACGTTAGTGGCATTTTTGACACTGCTGCTCTGATCCACAGCTTTGTGTGGAGCAGCCAGGCAGCTGCTGCATGGCTGACAGAGCTGCTGCTCCCCAGAGTGACAGAGGTCACTCCAACAGAGAGCCTGGTGTGATAGTGGTAAACATAACACCATACCTGTTTTCTGATTTCTTATTCCAGACCAAGCCACAGAAGTGGGCAAAAGCTGTCCCCAGCATGGAAGAGGGTAAGTTTTGTTTATTTCTATAACATCATGCTAAAGTGGCATTATGGGAGTGGGCAGAATGCACCTTGTGAGGGGTAATTATCTTGGTATGGCTGAATAACCCAGAAATGCAGACTTAACATCACCAGTTAGCCTTTGCAGGGTTATATTGTTGGTTCTTCCTGGATTTTTTAGGGAAGGCTCAGATCAGGGCCCAGGCTCTGCTCTGTGGGGTCCAGCAATGGCACCAGAGGAATGGGCAGGGACTGAGCCCAGGAACTTCCACCTGAACACGAGAAAGAAATTCTTTCCTGAGCACTGGAACAGGCTGCCCAGAGAGGGTGTGGAGTCTCTCTCACTGGGGATATTCCAGACCCCTCTGCACACAATCCTGTGCCCTGTGCTCTGGGATGGCCCTGCTGGAAGAAGAGGGTTGGAGCAGAGGAGCCGCTATGGTCCCTCCCAGCCTGAGCCGTTCTGGGATTCTGTGTGAGCACCAAAGGTGTGAGATGTTAGTGAAGGAGGATGCCAAACTCAGCTCCTTTTCCAAAGAGCACCTTCATATCTCTGGCTTCACTGACCTGGCTTTTCTAGGAACTGGACAAGTAGGTGCAGACCCTACCTTTGCATCCTTGAACCTGTCTAATTTTTAATGCAGTTCAACATCAGAAAGATGGCAAGGACCTTGGGCTAACTTCACCATTTCTATGTGTGACTTCCCTCTGGTAGAGGTTTCCAATACCTCCTCCCTGTAAGGTCATCATCAATCCCTTTCTTTTAAATAAACAGACACTTTGCCTCTTGTGAGCACAAAACAATGACCTACTCACACAATTTAATATGAATTAATCTTGCATGCAATTTCTGCAGAGTTCTATCAGGTTTTTTTCTCTAGATGAAAGTGCTCATATTTGAGACTGTCGTCACCAGCATTACTATTGTGGCTGATTCTCTCCAGCTTTGATTGGATTTGTGCAGCCACATTTTCTTATCACTACTATTAAGCATTTGATCTGATGGTAAATACTTGTTCAACTGAACATAAAATGTGCTTGCTTATCCAGAAGCTTTACATTCATAGAAAGGAATGATAATTTGCTATTTTTTCTCAATTTTTTAGCACTCCTTATGCTGCTCCATTATTTAATGATTTTTTTTCTTTTAATCTGTATAATTAAATAAAATATAATGGCAAGGATAATCACTAGAAGAACATTTGGGAAGTCAGGACGGAGCTGTGCAGGATACTTATAAAAAATGCAACCAAATCAGGAGCTCCAAAGCAGCTGAAAGAAACAAAACATTTTGGAGAAAGCCCTCAGCAGGAGGGGCTGCAACTACAACTTTTCAGGGAAACAGGAGGTGAGAGAAGTACAAGAAAACAGGGGATAGGTGACACTGAGAGGGGCACAATGGGGGACTGCTACCACTCAAGACTGCTGCTCCTCTTAGGTGCAGAAAGGCAGAGAAAAAAAGAGAAGGGCACAGGGGAAGAAGAGGAGAAAGTTCCTTGCCAAAACAGATGACCTCAAATGGATACCTAAGTCTACTTTGAAGGAATCATTCTTCCCACCTCTCTGCAGTTCTGGCTGGTTCTGGGGTCTGAATCCATTCTGCAGCATTTCTTGTCCAGGAGTTAACTGTGGCTCATGAGGAACAGGGACAGCAGCAAATTTTGCAAATGACACTTTTCCTCAAGTTTGCAAAATGAATTAATGTCATTTCTTCTGGCACTTGTTGCTTTCCAGGTGAAGTTTTATCTCAGCCTGTCACTCGGTGTTTTTGCTTATAGTACCAGTCTCAGAAATTATAGTCAAATTATGCTCTCTGACTCTTCCTGGACAGATTTTAAGTTGTATACAATAGAACTCTATTTAAATGGCTTACTGTCAATGCAAGGAAGAGAGATAATTTTCAGTGTAATTTAAAATTGAGCCATAGGATAAAACAGCCAGATATTTATTACTCAAAACAGCATATTTAGAAGGAAAAAGAGGGCCGTTCTAGGACTTACTTTATTTCTCATCTAACATGTTTTGGAAGATCATGGCATGCCAATGGATGACACTGGATTTAATCTACTGTTAGTTGATTGAAGTTAGGGTTACCAGATGGAGGGTTGAGTTATCTGGATTTTGTGGCAATACTGGAAGTTTTAAAAAGTTAACAGCAATAAAGCATGAAACAAACCTTTCCTGAGAGATTTAGAACTCTTCTATTTCAAGTGAAAGCTATTGGTGAAATTAGGAAGAGATCATTTATATGATTTTTAGCACACTGTCTGTATATTTTGGCTACTGATCCAGCTAAGCTGCTGATCAGGCCAAGAGGGAGGCTGAAACATGTGGGATGTGAACTAAGAGCCACAGGTAGTTGCTATGGAGTTGTCATCATTAACAGATTGCAAAAAGTAAATGACTGATTGCTCTGCCTTGAACAGATCCTCAGCCTCAGCATTTTGAAACTCTTACGCACAGTCTTGGAATTATATTATGTCCTAAATTATCATTGATGGTTTATAGTAGTGATGTTATGGTTTAGAGTAGTGATGTTCAGCAAATTTTTCTATTCTGTGTAAAAAGCCAGAAGACAGTAACCAGTTCTTTAAGGAAAGACATTAATGCTCAGTTTTAGCAGCAGTTCATACAGCAGAACTCTGTGATGTGGCCTGGGTTTAATTTAAAATACTGATTTTGGATCTTTAAGCTGTTAAGGAATGTTGCTGCTAGAGAATGCTGAAATGCTGTTGCCTATAATGCATTTGATGGTTTTATTAGGGTTTCAAGAATCCCAGTAACTGGGCAAGGTTTGCTGCTGGTATAGGTACAGATGTGTTATCCACCCATAGAAGGAGGACGTGGTCTTCATTGATTTACTGTTGCTAAAGAGTGAATAAAAGAAGAGTGTGTTCATAGTTTGGGAGCACTTTTTTTTCATGTCAGCTACTTGCTTAACCCCATCAGTCATTTCACTGATTTCAAGGCACTGCAGGATTTTCATTTTCAGCCCTTAAAGACAAAGTTTGTGAAATCTGAGCCAATTGCTTGGGGGGGAAGCCTCAGTGTAGACTAAAGCTAGCAAGTAATTATCCATTCCTCATTTCTTTTTAAATGTATGCTTTAGGTTTAATTTTGTGGGTGAAATTCTGATGCCACTGAAGTCAAAGACAGTTTTATCATTGTTTTCAAGGCCTGTTTTAACTTCCATATTGTGTCTATAATTTTTCTCAGAGGCTGCATTTATTTTTTTTCATGCTGTTACTACTGTTTTCTGCTGTCATTATTTCTCTTCTAGGAGTAAGACAAGAGGAAGAGCTGACTTGTGGGTGGCTGACATAATGTTCAGGTTTTTCTTCATTCAGGCCTAGAAGTTGAGAAGTTTGTGAATGTAATTTGTGAATGTAGCCAGCTAATCAGGTATCCACCAAAATATGTGCACCTTTACATCAAATAGTACAATAAAAGATTTTTTAAACAGGTTGACCTCAGGGAAAATGAGTGTGTGAGCTCTTTGATTTAAATCAAGGATCAACAGTGTTTTGTCTGTATTTAAAGCTTTTGCCAATTATGAGAATCACAGCTTTTCTTTCCATATGTTACTATACTGCATAGTTGTAAAAGGAAGTGTGACCCACATTTAATATAAAGTAAGTCTCAGAAACCAGAAGGCGAAGGAAAAAACCCTCCTAACTTTTTTTCTTTTTCAATGATTTGTGATTCACTGGGGTAGAGGGTGGTCTATAGTTACAGAAAAAGAGACTTGATCTTCTTCTTATAATCTCTAGTGGGAAGATAACATAAGTGCAAATGTTCTTGACTATATTTCAATAGAAACTTAAATTAAAATAAAAAAAAAGAATAGTGCAAGTCTGTAGGGAAGAACAGGGTTTAAAGTGTAAAATAAGGAGAGGTTAAAATGATGTAGTGAAAACTATTTAGTGATTTTTTTGAGCAGTTGTTCAGGCACTATATGTCGGCATATGTAAATCTTTTAAAAAGAAATGAAACATTCCTTTATGACAGACCATTATCTTAGTGGTTTTTCTATCAATCAGGAGTAAGGTGCAGTGAAATGCCAGTGTGTACATTTTTCTTTGCAAGTTTTTTCCCATTTTAAAATCTATCATGAATTTCTTCACTCATCTTTGTGACTCATGTGTTGCAGAAAAATCCTAAAATGCTCAAAAGGTTACACAAGATGCTTTTTCTCTTTTTCCCCACAGAAGCAAGGCAAAACAGGCTCCTAGAGTACCACTGCACAATGAGCAGACAGGATCAGATCTCAGACAGTCACCAAAATAGATTTTCTATGGCCTAAAAAGTACCTTAGTCCTTCAGGACTGGAAGGACATGAGTGCCCTGCTGGGAAAGTGGCTGACCCTGCTGGGCTGGGGGACAATAAACTTGTGACAATGCAAAGCTGTTTGTGTGGGACTGATCCTTGCCAAAACATCAGGCAGAAGAGCTTCAAGGGTGATGCTCTGTCAAGTCAAGGAGTTTTGGTGGCAAATCCCGTGAAACAGCTGGGCTGGAGCTGGGCTTTCTTCAGTTTGGGATTTCCTTCTTCATCTTGTGCTGGGGAAATTACAGCAGCTGAGGCCATTACAGCAAATTGGGTGGACACCACTAATGCTGCAGAGAGCTGCTGGACTCTGTCAAGTTGTGCTGTAAGGAATCCAGTTGCAGGATTTCTTGGTTTACTATTGTTTATGCTTTATTACTGTGCTATTTATCTTTAATATACTTTCAATATTTGCTACGTTTCAATTTCATTCTTGTAGATGGGAGATTGAATGGGCTGGGAGCTACATTATGTAACAGTCCAAACCACAGAGCAAATGATGCTAAATGCCACTGCATGGCTGCTGGAGAATATCTCAATCACATCAATGATGTGCTGATGGATGGCTGTGGGGTGAATAAATCGACCTTTGGTTCACTTTTGGCAGTGAAGCTGGGAGCTATTTTGATCCAAAAATTTGTTATAAAGTTGGTTTGGAGGAGCTGTCAGGAAAGTGGCTCTTAAAATTATGTTGGATTTCAAGTCTTCTGTGTTCTCGAAAACTTCCAGTTCAAATACATTCTGTTTTCAAGGCAAAACCTTTCTTTTTTTTAATTCTTAATTGTTTTCTCTGAAGCCTCTGCCAGGAAAATACATTCAGGGTTATTTTTTCCCATCCTTTTGTGAGCATAGCTATTAAGTATTCTGCAATTACCAAAGAGTATCTCTGCACTACTCATTCATGGAACAGCCCATCTATTCATAAGAATGATCCTTCAAGAAGGTGCTCTTAGTTCCCAAAATTTGCAACACGGTGATCTTAATCAAGAGTTGATTTTCCAGCTTTTCTACATTTGGTTATTATTTTCTGTAAGGCAAAACTACAAATGCTTTATATTCTTAAACTGCATTAAAATGCTTGCCTGTTGCCAGTACAAGTCGAGAGCAAACCTTTGTTATTTATGTTTAAAAATATACAGTAGACCTGTTATATATATTTAGTTTCATATGTTTAGTTAAATATTCCTTGTTAGGACACCTATTCTGCCTTCTGTGAAACAGACAGTAACAGTGATAGTATCAGCAAGTCCTGAACAGCTTTTTGCTTGCCTTGAGGAATTCCTGCTGTACCCAATGGATTTGTTGGGAAGGAACCTGCCCTCCATGTTACATTAGCAAGAATTCTGTCGACTGCTTCACACCCAAGCAGTGTGGAAGTACTGCCTTGGCTCTTGCCATCTCACAAGTAAGCAAGAAAAAGTTGCACAGCACCTTCAGTAACCTGCTGTGTTTACAGAAATGAATATACAGTGTGAATACTTGTAGTGGGTATAAATGAAGATGTGGTATTAAAATACATCTTTATCAAGCTAAAGTGGGGATCTCTACCAAGCTCTCAGTGATTTATGGCTGCATTAGACTAGACATTGAATCCATTGAGTCTGGATTAGAATGCCAGAACTATCCCTGGTGGCTGTTTTAGTCTGTGAGGTCAAACATATGAACTGATGCCTGAGCTGAAGCCTTAGAGCTGAGTGAGCCTCCAAACTGGACAACTTTGCTGCATCTTCCAAGCATGCATGGGGAGATGGTTTGGGAATCAGCTGTCCTTTAGGAGGGAAGGGCAGGCAGGGTATTACCTGCACTGTCTGAGACAGTGTCTGTCAGTTCTGGCACTAATATTGCTGCCAGGGTATTTCAGAGCAGTGGAGCCTCGTGCTCCAGAGTTTTAAGCCAGCAGGGCACCAGGAGCAGACAAGATCAGGAGATGTGCAGAGACCCCATGGGGTGGGTGGAGGATAGAGAGACTAGAGCCACATCTTCCTTTCTTGTGAGAAGTGATACTGCTTAAAATGTCCAGAATTTTAAAGTTTGAGCTTAAATTCAACGATAAACAAAATTTAAGCCATAAAAGAATCATTCTAAAAGCTCAGTGTGAAACTCCGTTTAGCTGTGCAAAGAGAGACAAATTTATAAAAATAATGACAAGATACAACAGGACTGGAAAAGCTCCTGATCAGCAACTCATCTCTGCTGTGGCAGTGATGATGTGATATATACACATAGGCTTATTTCCCAGTTTTTATTTGTCTCTTACAGCATTACTGTTGGCTCTGATGGTAGTAATATTTATCTGCTTGGTTTGTTTTTCTTTTTTCCTGAATTGTACAACTGAGTGAATCAAGGACATCAGTCTAAAACACGAAAGGAAACTGATGTTCCCAGAATCATTAAAGCTGGGAAAAAACTTCCAGAATCATTGAATGCAACCTCTGACCCAACACCACCACGGCAGCTAAACCATATCACAAAGTGCTACTACATTTGCTTATGTTTTGAACATTTCAAGGGGTATGAGTCCACCACTTCCCTGGGAAGCCTGTTCCAATGCTTAACCACCCTTTCAGTGAAGAAATTTTTCCTGTTATCCAACCTGAACCTCCCAAATGATGATTGGATCTTGCTGCCAGTTGGAATCTGAGATTACTAATTACTGCTGTACTCTCACTTCCATTTCAGTTTATACTTAGCTAGAAATTAAAATATTTTGAATTTAGGTCCAGAACTCCCCCATTTCAGACACTCCTGCTGATGCAGAAGTTTAACAAAGAAAACACAGTGATGGGAAGCCTGATGAGCACTTGCATTTTCACAGCAAAGTTCTTAGACTATTTTATTGGTCAGCTGTTGATCTTTATGGACTCTTCTCTCAAGAAGTGCTTCTCAGGTGTGGCAGTCCTTGTGCAGCATGTGGACTTATTCAGGTTTCTGTGCAGTGTAAAAACCTCTCCTGAGTCTCCCCTGTTCCTCTGCACTCTTGGATTCAATCAGAAGCACCAGCTCCCAAAATTTAGGTATTTGCAATGGTGGCTGAATTTGCAAATGTTTTTTTGCCTTACTCCCCATTTCTAGCCATGCCTTGGTGCCTCACAGAGATAGTTTTGGTCTATGTAATTGATGTAAATCAAGGATAATCTTCCTGGAGTCACTCCAGGATATAATTGTTTCTGAGATAATTAACATTTCCTTCTATGTGTATAAATGATCCGTGCTGGCTCTTGAGTTTGAGGGAGAATTGAACAGCATTGATTTGAAAATAAATAGGGAATTACAAAATTTAAAACATCTTCACTAACCTGCAGCCAGGGAAATAAGGCAATATTTAAAGAATGAAGTTTACGCAGATATGAAGTAACAATCTTTAATGTGTATCTTACAAATTAGAAAACAAAACCACTGCCACCATGAAGAACAACAAAAGGGAAGAAAACTTGTGGAGATTAAAGCTCCCACTAACGTAAAACATACTTAGTTGTTATTTTATTTTTTTTCTTCTCTGTGAAAAAAATAGATGATAAGGGATGCAGAGCTAGCTTGTGATCACGCTCATTACTATCTTGTTATCAAAGCAAGAACCAGATGGTATGACCTAGTAAGGGTAAGAAGAATGTTTTCTTTAAATAAATAAGCAGCACTAATAGATTTCAGAACATCATGCAATGTTGATCTTCAGATTCTATAAATATTCAAAGAGACCCGTGCAAAATAGCTCATTAATGATAAAAACTTATCCTGTAATTAAAAAGAAATCCACTGTCTGAATAATATGTAATTTTTGCAATGTTCATTACGTAGGAGATGCTATTATGGCTATTTCTAAAACATTCTTCATATTCTACTGTTGTTAATTTTATTTAATTTTTCTGTTATAAGAGGAGCTGCACTTGAGACCTGGCCACTGACACTGCCACTGACACTGTACACAAACACAGCTTTTTGCTTTGCTGACACTCAGTGCTTGCCATCACATTATGGGGTGATGCTTTACCATGCAAAAAGACTCCCATAAATCTATCCTATAAAAATATTCCCATCTTTTTAAACTTCTTGAATAGTTGAAATATTTGGTCAACAAATCAGCAGAAGGAAAAAAAAATATTTTTTTTTCACTAACTGTGTACATTAAACATTAGTAGTGGTAATCTCAGTTTACAAATTGACTGGTAAAACCTCCAACTAACCCAAGCAACCAACCCAAACCTAGAGCAAAATCTAATTAGTATTAGATGTTAAATGAATTGGAGAGAAAATCTGCAGGTCTGTCATTTTTTAATCTGTTACCTGATCTAGTTGAAGATGTCCCTGCTCATTGCGGGGGACTGGACTAGATGGCTTTTGAAAGTCCCTTCCAACCCAAAGTATTCTATTATTCTATTATTCTATTATTTTATTATTCTATTATTTTCTGTTTCTTTCTCAATTCCCATGATTTATTCAGCTTGTAGAGAGATCAGACATTTTGTCAAACTTGTTGGTTCTTGTTAGTGATGATTTCTTTTGCATTCCAGAATTTTCAAGGGTTTGACAGTGAAGGAAATGGCATTATACAGCCAAGGGACTTGAAGAAGTTCTTGTTCCCATTTGGCATTCCAATCACCCTGGAAGGATTGAAGCAGCTTTGGGCAAGGTATAACATCTCTAAATGATTAGGTCTTGCAATAATGCATCTTTTATAGGATTACAGAGCCTTTGGTAGTGCAGTGAATGACAATAGACTGTGCTTCACAAGAAATCTTTTATTTTGTTACGATTGCGACCTCAGAACACGACACCGTGTTACAGGAGGCAATGTCTTATCATACTAAGCTCAGTTAGAGCCATCAGTTTCCAATGGATTCAAAGATAGAACTTCCTCTTGGCTTCAGTATTTCTGATCCTTTTAATTGAACATGCATGTTCTTCTCAGATGGCACTGTAGGTCACTGGTTAAATTAACTTCTTTCCAGCAGTTTTTCTTATACATACAAATGCCCAGCTCAGTGTGTCCCGGGTTAAAGTCAATTCCAGATATCTCAGGTCAGGTGGGAACTTCAAACAGAGCTTCCATCCAGGAGGTCTGTGGACAGTCCACTTTGCACACCTGTATGAAGGCACAACCTCTTCTTTTCAGAGCACTAGGTTTATTTACAATATTTTCAACCTAAATAAAAGCAACATGGTCAAAAGAAAAATGCCACATACCAAATACTTAACAAAAGAAAGCAAGGCAATTTCATGCTGTGTAAAGATTTCAAGTAATATTGTGAAATGTTTTTATAGACAAGTAATTTGCTGTGAAGTGGGGGGGAGCTTGTCTGTCTTCAACAAAGAGGAGCTGTGCTATGAACTATGTTTGCAGTGGGATAGATGTCAATTATATGTGACATTATATAGAAAGCTACCTTCATTACAGATCTATTTTGAAAAGTAATCACTCTAATATATAGAATATCAGTGTATTGCATTTTGGTTACAAACTGCTCTACCTGTATCTATTTTTCTTTGCATTGATTCATTTATGAACTATTTTCTACTTCATTAGATTTTACTTGCCATTCTTATTCCTGATTCCTATGGAACTTTGAAGAGTGTCCTTTTCATGCAGTTATCTGCTGCATAACTTCACTCCCATCAGCCACTCCTTTTAGAGAATAGCTAAAATCTTTTACATGCCTGATATGTCTGTAACTTGAATAAAGGAATTAGAGTGAAGCTGAGGCTAAATTAGGCATTGCCATGCATCAGAGCACTGGCAGGGGGAGAAACTCCAGAGGAAACGGCCTATGGAAAAATTTATACTTAAGAAAATATGAAAAGTGTGTATGAAGCTAAACCTATGTTTCTGAAGGACAATTACAACTCTGTGCATCTTGTATGACTACTTTGAGACACTTGAGAATGGATTTTTTGGGCACCTGCATCTCAAACCAGTCTCTGAAAGACTGCAGCACTGAGAACTGGAGAATACTCCTGGCAATTTTTTACTCAGAGGGGTATTTTTAGAAGTGACTCTGTGATTACAATGCGTAAGCCCCATCCTTTCAGCCTCATGTAAAGTCACTCATTCATTTTCAGTGTGGTATGGCACCTCTGTAAGGAAGGAAGTCAGTGAGAGCTAAGCTGTTAAGTCAGTTAAGGACATCTGTAATGCCTTTCTATGGGGAACACATGAATATTTAAAAAGAGCATTTCTTTTTCAAGGTATGATACAGATGAAAAAGGATAACTAACTCACCAAGCATTTTTAAGAAACTGGGGATAGAGTTTCCATCCACTGACAGAGGCTCAGCCAACACATCACAAATGACAGCCATGCACATTTACAAGCACTAATTTTGTTTATTATTAGAATAATAAACAAAAGAAGCATTCAAAGCTGAAAGAGCAGCCAGAACAGCAGAAAATAAAGCTCTTCATGTAAAAGAAATTACAAATCAGACTGAGTAAGTTATTTATGAGCTTAGCATTTAACTTTCGGTGTTTGTGTTTAGTTTGTCAAGATGACACTGCGAGCAATACAAATACAATGTTACTAAGAAAAAGGCCCTGAAAAAGAGTCTTGAAAAGTGCTGGACCAAGCTCATCCATAATGTTATTCCCTTGATTTGCTGGAGATGGGCCTAGCTCGTGTGTACTGGGAGACATTTCACAGGTACTCTCCATGGGTTGTACCTTTTGCTACACACACCTTGTGGCAGCATCTCTGCTGGCAAACAGAATGTCCAGAGACATTCCCAGGCTGCTGCTGCACTGCCAAACCTTTGACTTGTGGCAGCTGATGTTTCCCCTGCTCCCTCCCAGCACTGCCTGGGAGCAAGAGTGCCTGGAGGACAGCTCCTGCTGGGCAGCTTGGAGGCAGCTGCTCCCTTTGGGTGGCTGAAGATGTTCCCTGGCAGAGATGGGCCAAGTGTCCCCTGTGCCTGGGCCACTCTCTGGCCTGTCCATAGGCATCAGCTCGTGGTTCCAGTCCTAACACTGCTGTCAGCTCAGACTGAAGGAGAAGGGCAAGTGCAGGTCCCTCCCCACCAGACTGCTCCAGACAACCTTGGCTTGGACCAGGTTTTGCTCACCAGCTTTTTTCCTTGCAGCTGGACTGGGTGGGTGGTTCTGTCTCACTCCCTGTGCCTTGGATGAGGGATGGGTGACAACCACACTCAGCTTCACATATCTCTGGCAGCTCCTTAAACTGCTGGGGAATGGCTCTGGAGTGCAGCAAAACCAGCCTTGACAAGGATGGACCCTGGCTCCAACAAGAATCTCGTCTCCGAGTCTCTGTCTGAAACAAAATCAACACTCACAGTTAAGAGGTCACTGCTCCTGAGAAGAGCATTTAACAAAATGACAAATGACAAAATGATATCCTGCTTGCAGTGGAGTCTAATGATCCGTGCTTGCCCCAGTGAGTCAGCAGTGATTAGCCTGCTGCTCCTGCTCCTGTAAGATTCCTGCACCTGCCAGCAGATTGAGGCAGCAGAAGAATCCTCTGCCCACCACAGGGCTGTTAAAACTTCATATTTCTGTGGATAAACACCACCTGGATACTTATCATGCTTCTTGCTTGTGATTTCACTCTTCTCCTGAAATGCATTATATTTTTTATTTTTTATTTAAGAGTATAAACCCTGGGGAGCAAAACCCATGTAAAAATATATACCCAGGAGCACAGATTTGCTTTCTGTTGTGCTAGGAAAGGGTCTGGAAGTTGTAGAAACTAATAAATTATTGTTTATAAGAATGATAATTCCCGATGACATTGTTGGTGAAGTTGATACACTGATAAACAGAGAAGAGCAGCCTTGTCTTGCAGATAAAGAGGCAGCTTGGGAAATCAGCTCACAACTGCCCCACAAAAGAGAGCCAGAAGCCTGTAAGCTAAGGCTTTTGCCTTTTTACCCTGCTTTTTAAAATTCTGTTTCTCAGGATCCCAAATAGCCTGAAATAATAAGAGCAAAACTGTCCCTGTTTTTTCAGCATCACATCTCTCCCACCTGCATTGCAGCTCTGGCATAAACTGCACTTACAGCAGGTACCAATGAGAGTTCCACCTGTAGGGAATTGTGTCATATAAAGCAGAGATGGGGAGGCAGCTGCTGCGTTGCAGGCATTGTTTATTATTGTATTTGATGTGAAACTGCCTCACACTGGGCTTTTCCTCTCCATTTTTTTGTACCAGCCTGTTATCTCTAGTCTGACTTGGATGAAGAGATCTTCTGGTCAGGAACCTTGAATTTCTTTCCTGTTAGTGCAATGCCAAGTGTGAGGCAGCCCTGCCTCCAATGCTATAAATAAGAAGCAGCTCTGCAAGTCAGGAAGATGCTGTGTGCTGCAAGCAGAAATTTTACAGTGTGGCTCAAAGATGCAAATACTCCTCCTGAAGCAGCTGGAGAGTAATTAAATCAATGGAGAAGACATGCCAGGTAATAATAAAATAGTCATGATACGTGATGCTGGCAGGTCTGCATCCTTCAGAATTATTTGCTGTTGTGAACCTATTGTAACAACAACTGTGGTCAGAACTGAAACAAATCTCACAGATACACATTGCTTACACTTTATTTGGAGAAACAGAAACTGGAGACTGGGTCACATAGATCTGAATGTAGTTATGTGCTGGAGCTCCTGGGTGAGATAGAGCAGGGTTCTAATAGATGGACATGGAATATTCTGACCCCTGCACTGAGGGCTCCCTCATCCTGAGAGCTGACAGTTTGCAGAGGGGACTTATATAATCCTTTCCAAAATGGCATTCTAATTATTTGTTAGATTCTGCTTTTCTTCATTTTTATATATAGAACACCCAGTTCTGATTTTAATATTTTGAAATTTGTCATCCGCAGCTTTGTATGGGAATGAGTTCACCGTTATGTCACTCATGGTCTGCAAAAGTAAGTCTTGCTGTCCATTATTGCCACCTCTCAGTCTTGATGAATGTTCTCTTTTTGCCTCCCACACTTCCTCACCCAGCTCCTGGACAGTGGGAACAGTCCTGTGCTAGCAGTGCCTGTCTGGTTTTCTCTCTTGGATATCTGGATGTGCAAGAGAAGTTGCATCCAGACCTGTGGTCTTCTCAGATTTCATGTAAGCCCTGAAAAGCCATAAATGACTCTAGAGCCAGAGTCACTGTACAGTGGATGAAGAACTCCATGTGTGTGGGGCTGTGAAGGCAGGAGTCCAGCCCAGTGTCACCTCCTGCTGCAGAAGCCCCTCAGAAAGCTGAGCTGTGAGCAGCAGGGGTGGGACCCTCCCTCTGATGGCTCTGATGGCGAGGTTGGTGTAAGGAGATCAGCTCTTGGGCAGCAAAACCAGTGCAGGGGCTACAAAACCCAGCCAGGGTGTTCCACAGGGCCTCAGCCCACTCTTCCTTCTCAGTGTGCTGGGAAATTATTCCCTTTACCTCTCCCATTCCAGCTGGGAGGAGATATTTGCCTGCAGTGTGGATTTTTTGTTTACAGGACTCACTCCGCCTTTCCATGGTCCTGCACAAGCCCTTGAGTTTTTCCTTGCCCAGTGGCCACATCCAGCCTGTGTCCTTACCTGTGAACCTCACCCTACCAGCTTTGGAGCAGTTTCAGGGCCCTGTGATTGCACACTGTGAGGCAGACAAAAGCTCTGGACATCTTATAATTCAAAACATACTGCCTTGCACTTCTTTTTTTTTTTTTTTCCCTCCCTTTTGCTTTTGGAACAAATTGCCCAAATTAGAAACAGACATTGAACAGTGTGCAGTGGCTCTGCAGCTCTTCAAGAAAAAATACGAAACATTTGCAAGAAAATATTATTTTTTTGGCACTGCAGCTTGATCTATGGTTTTAATCCACATTTTCTCCATGTAGATATTTATTGCTGTGAGTGGAATAATTACCACCTGGAAATCTTTTATTAGACCAAAAAATGTTGAATGCTTCAATTTTCCAAAAATATGAATCTCAAAATCTCAGCTTCTACTTTCATTGGGACTATTCTGTGAGTCTGTGTAGATTTAAGTGGAAGATGGCAGCAGTGATGAAGAGTGGCACTGAAAGTAAATATAGTTGAAAAAGGGTTGCTGAATTTTCCTGCAATGAGGGCACAACCTGGACCATATCAACTCTCCAAAGCCCACCCCTTCAAGATGGAAGGGGGTGTGCTGAACAGACTTTGGGGCTGGCAGAGATCAATGTCTGGCTGAAATCACAAATTGTCCTTAGGGTGGTCAGCTGGCTTTGGCTTTTTAAGTTGCTGTCCTGCTTCCTTGGTGTGACTCTCCTGGTCTTTTTCTGGGCTTCAGTCCCCATCCTCCTCCACCACTGCCCCATTGCTGTAAAGCTGTGGGATTTAAGCAGTGGCACATCATCTCTATAAAACAAGCCTTCCTCTGACAGGAGATTTTAGATTTGTTTCTCTGCTGGAAAGTCTGCAGGCTTCTGAACATAATAAAAGTTGAAACTCAGAGGTGTAATTAGCAGATGTTGGATGTCTAGAGTCTGGTGTGTAAGAGGAGGCTGAGCTGGTTAGTCAGTAATTAGGAACGTGGAGACTGGGGAGAGCAAAGCCAGCAGGAAGGCAGTGCAAGTGCACCCTGACTGCTGGGCACCCTCTGCAGAGCCCTTCCATGCTCCTTCCAGTGTGAATCGTGCTGTGAGTGTGAGCCCAGTGCCACATGGTATCAGGAGTAGGATATGAAAAAGAGGAAGGAATTAAGCAGAAAAAGGGAGATTTGAAAGTGAGAGAAAAAGTGATAGCTCTTTAGGGGCTTTTAGAGCCTCTAAATCACACGGGCATTATTGCAGTTTCCTTGAAAAGCCTCACATCATGCCTTGGAACTTATAGACAGCGTCCAGATTAATCATAAGGAAGCTCACAACTATTTTCTGGAATACTGCAGGAGTAGGAGCTATCAAAGTTTTTAATGGCATGAAGCCAAGCTGGGGTGAGAGGGCAATCCATGCAGTTACAGAAAGTAAGTTGAAGGAATATTGCACTCACAAGGAAACTTGAACTTTTGAAAGACACAGGTTTCATATAAGAATGCAGAGGGAGGAATCCTTTGAAGAATTTTTGGCTGATCTTAAAATAACAGATCAGTCAAGTAGCTATGACATTTCAGAGATTCCATTTTAAAAGATCAAATCAAAGATCCAAAGATACAGAAAAGATCCCAGGAAGGTAGGATCAAAAAAAAAAAAAAAAAAGAGAAAAAGATATCTGTTTAGTCAAGCTAGGACAGTTGTAAGGGACAATATGGAAATACTAGAAAGGGAGAAGGACATGCTGTCAGAAAAGGAAACAAGAAAAATTTAAAGATTCTTCAGAGCTATCTGCAAATAGCCAAAGTGAAAATTCATAGATTCACCTTATGTTCAGGAGTTTAGAAATTCTGCAGCAGCTATAGGAAGTGCAGTTTTTCTGCAGGACCTTGCAATGGAAAAGCAGAGGAAAAAGAGAGCACCCTCTATATCCCCAGATCTATGTGATGGTGCACAAACATGCAATACAACAAAATATCACAAAGAAATGTTGTGCAAAAGTGTCAAAAGTGGGCTGCAGACTAAGAAGAAACAACCTCTAAATTAAAAACTGGTGCTCAGTCACTGTTACCTCCAAACACACTGCAAAATATCTGGCCCAGGAATCTCTTCATGTATAGGAAAGATTATTGAAATGAGGGTGTCTAGCAAGAATCTGATTTGTATCAAAGGATTGAATGATCTTAATCTGAAATAGATAAACAGGGTAGTTTAAATTTATAGGCAGAAAGAGTTAGTGTTTGGTTTTTTTAAATATGCCTGTTCCTGGGCTTGGTTAAAGCATTGAGTTGAGGAAGGATCCATAAATACAGGAGATCAGCACCCAGAAATCTTTAGTGTCAGAAAAAATGGAGATAGTGAATTAGAGCTGTGTTTTCACAGCAGTGTGTGCTGCCAGGAGCATCCCTCTGGTTGTGAGAGAGAAGCTCATAAAGGAGCTGGATTCTTAGAAGTAATAGTGGAGAGTTTGAAAATGAGCTAGGTAACAACAGCAAGATGAAAAGAGAAGTGACTGAGATTGTTCTTGGGACCAAGTATCTGTTTCAGGACAGCCACTGTCTTGCAAAGGATGTTTTCAGGTGAAAAGGGAGAGCTGTTTATAAATATCAGGTTTTTTTAATAAAAATTAAAACTCTAGATTGTTCTGCTGGATCTAAGCAAACTCCCTTGTGTCTGATAAGGTGTTTAACACCTTGCATTTTTAGACCACTGGACAAGAGGTTTTGCTTTCAAAGACTTCTTTTAGGCTTTAAGTTCATTCTTGAGTTTTCACTCAAGAAGTGAGTGGGGAAGACCAATCACTTGAAGAAAGTGTCCTGCTTAAACTGAGATGTCAAGTAGAGAGAAAACCAGTCAGGGGTCTGAGAAAACCATCTGAGGGCCTGAGAATGTGATTAGACAAAAATTCAAATGTAAGGGAGGAGAAATATCATAAAAGATGAACTGTCAATAATACAAGCCCAAGGCATTACAAAAATATCACCCACAAAGATAACAAAGGTGTCCAGAGGTCACTTAGCACAGGAATGTTACATGAGAGTTCATTTCACACAGGAAATCTGTGCAAGCAGCTTTTGATTTAGTACAGAAAATGGACATGCTGAGCTGTAAATGTGGGAAATGAATTCCCAAATTAAAAGCATTAATAAAGACAACCTCTGGCCTTACATAAATTGGCACTAGAAGACACTCAAAGTCTTCAAAAGATGGCTTACAGGCAGTATTATTAAAAAAAAAGAAAAGGAAATGTGTGGCCTATGTTTCTAGGACACCTGTCAGAACCAGGACTGGGGCACAGGCTGAGAGCAAAGCTCTGGCTCTCACTAATATGGAATATTTCTATAATCAGCAGAGCTCTGGCTCTGCTCTCTGGTTGTAAGGAATGTCACATAATTGCTAATCCACCTGTATGGTCAGAGCTGAGACAAACCAGTCTGCAGGCAAAGGAAAGACCAGCTTCCAGAATGTAAAAATAGCATGACTTTTAGTGGTTTGGGATGGGGTTTTTTTAGTTAAAACCTAAAAACCTATTCAGCTTGATAAAAAAGTTAAGGTTGGAGAAAGACCTACTGATCAAGGTACTTTACAGAGAGCATTGAATGAGTCTCCAGATATTTGGAATACAATGTTGAGCTGAGCCAAAACTCCATACTTTTCAACTGAACTTGAGAAAAATGTTGAGAAATGGTTTCTTGCCAGTGAAACTTGGTTAAGGGGAGAGTTAGTCCACATAACAGAGAAAGGTACAGTGGGTCTGAAGCATGTAATAAATGAACTGCTAACAACCCACCTAAGCCATATCATAATTCAGACTTTTTTAAGGTGAGTGATTCCATACACAATGGTGTTTCCTGGACCCTGAGGGCTATGGGGTAATTACTCCTTGTTCCTATGAAGTGCAAACTCCAAAAGTTTGGATTCTTAGGAGACAAAATAGGCAAGGAAAATAGATTGTCCTTGTAAAGGCTAGACTGAACTTAAAACTTCTTGAAAACAAATAGAAAACCAAGGATTCTGCAAAGTTGAGAGGAAAACAGCTGAGAACAAATTGCAGAGAGGTTTTTGATTGAGTCAAGATGCAGAGAATCACATTGCTTGATCAAAGTCCCTGATGTCAGTGAAATGTAAGTGACAAAATGAAGGGGGAGGAAAAGTCAAGACAAACTAATCATTTTAGAAGTGATATCTCAGAGAGGTTTGAAGGTCCTGATCTGAAGTCCAGCACATGGGCATGGATCAGGGCATGGATCCCACGGGCATGGGATGATTCTGCTCCAGGTTTTGGTCAGGTCCAGCAGGTTTTGTTGAAGCTGTCCTGCTGTGTCAGAGTTTCAGGAGCCTCAAGAATTGCAGAGTTATGGTGCCAAACCCTTATAATTTTAATGGCTGTAGTAATAATAAACATTTTGTAACTCTGATCAGGACAGGTTTTAAAAGAGAGAATTATGTTTTACATCTGCAGTTTTGAATCCCCCAAGTACCATTTCTTTATAACAAGAGGCCCAAGCCATACAATTCCATGTACAAATTAATGGAGGGCATACTGGATTTAAAGTTTATTTCTGAACAATGTGGCAGTCTTCGAATAACTTTTATGAACTTACCACGCACAGATAAAAAAGCTCCCTGCCCCTCCACCCCTATTCTGTGTATTTGTTTGTATCCTTTTAGCCTGTTTAACAAAGGAGCTAAAATAAACTTCTGCTTTCTTTCAGGAATAAATTCAGGGATTACTTCCAATATTTCAATAACGCCTTTCATAATGGACAAAATTAGAGATGGCTATGTAAAAATATGTGGCTTGCACAGGACATTACAAGAATTCAAGCCTAATCTTGATGATGATGATTTCAGCAGTTTTCTAAACAGGTTTGTTTGATTATCTCCTTAGGACCTCTTTGTTCACACCCACCAAAGCCTATAAGCTTCTAGTGAGTGTTAAGTAAATGGAAAAACTCTGTCAAAACTAATGGACATACCCACAGGTTTAAAACTGCAGATGTGTGAAAAATATTTTTGCATAATGAATTGATTTTGTGGTCAAAAGAAGTTAAATGGCTCCTTACTTTTTTTTTTAAGTATTCTTTGGGTACGTACATTTGTTTGCTAGGTTGTTTCACTTATTTCAGTTTAACTGAGCAAGGGTGTGCAACATCTTGTTCAAAGTGGAAACAAAATTAAATCAGGTTATAACATTAGCTTTCAAATGATCCAGTGCTGCTGCCATGACAAGCTGTCCTTTAAATTCTCTGTGTTAATATAAGAAAGAAGAAAAATCTCTGTTGTAGAAGCTGAAGAACACAAAGGACCTGCTCCAACATTGGGTTCTGCAGCTCTCTGCACCAAGCCAGCCCCCAGAGGTCACATGCCTGGCAGCACTGGGTTTTGTCCTCCAGTGCCTGCCACACCAGACTCATTTTTGAAATAAAATTAACAAAGTCTTTTCACAGTTCACCTTTAATTGGGTGATCAACTTTTTATGAATTGAAACCTCAAAAGGAATCTGCTGCTTGTTTCTTTCTCAAAGACCTCTTGATGATAAACACCTCCATTCATTGTAATTTTGTGCAGATTATTCCTTTCTTGATCCAAAATAGTCTTTTCTAAATAATACAGAGTAGATTAGCATATGCATTTAGTTTTATTACTAAAATTTTAATGCCCACTTGGCAATTTATTTCTCCTCTGAAATGGTGTTGATTATTTCCTTTTCCACACACTGTCTCCAATATTGGAGCCAGCTTGACACGGGTAGTATGTGGGAGTGTTGTGCAGCTGCAAGATGCAAAATCAGGGCTCTTGAATGTTTTTTTTTCTTACTAGCAGATATGGGGTCTATAGTTAATTTCTTTTCCAGCCTGTTTTATAAAGCTTTCTCTTTGTTTTACTGGCTCTCCCCATTAATTAGACATTCTTGTAACTGGATATTCTGGTGATTGGTAGCTGAGGCATTGGTCCCTGGTGATTTACTGTGGAAACAGATGATAAAAGTGTGTTACAGTAATTCATTTTTAAACAAGAAAATAGAGGTTGTGTGGTGGGGCCATCTCCTCTGTCAAATCTTGGCTCTCTAGGACTTGCCATTACCACAATTCTAACAAAAAAGCTGAGTGCAAGACTGAAAAAAACTGCAGGCTTTCCCCTGCAGCATAGGAATTGTCTGCCTAACACATGTGTGTGAAGAACTCGTGGTTCTGATAATTGTCTATAAAATTATAAAAGTATTTTATAAACCTCTCCAAAGATGGTAACTCTAAAGTCAGTCTGGAATAGTTCCATGGCAGTCAGTGGATCAGCATGCCTGTGTATCAAACATGCCTGGTGTAAATTGCATTCTGGAGACTCTGGTGATCTTTTAAATTCCACACCAGGAAATTCCACAGTCTGCCTGCACTGGCTTAATACAGGCAAAATGAGGGCAGAGCAAGCCCCTGCTCCTGTATCCATTGTGGTGATGAACCCTGCAAGTTCACTAGGCTTGTTTGGAGTCCTTGTTTAAAATATATCAGGTGCCTTTTCATTAATAAACCACAAGTCACAGGCCATTTAAAGTAGCTTTTCATGTAATGGTCACTGCTATTCATCTTGTCTTAAATTTTCATGCTAAATAACTTTTAGAGTCACATATTTTATGCATTAGTGAAGCTTGCCTGAATTCCAATCCTTCTAGAGTAAAATATGCAAATAAAAATTAATTTAGTTTGGTAACACAGTCCTCTGCAAAAAAAAACCCCAAAAAAACCATTCCCAAATCATATGCAATATCTCATGATTCCCCTTGCTGATATGTGATGCAAAAAACATATTCACTGTTGTTACCTGGAGCTATCTGCAGTCAGCTCTGCATCCCACTCCATCTCCAGTGTGACAGAACTCAGAAGTCTCCAGTGTCTCTGATCCAGCAGATGTTTCAAGTGACAGACAGAAATTTGGGAAGCTCTGAGTGCAGCCTGCAGAGCCTGTGGGCAGGGCTCCCAGGTATGGGATGGTCTCCCAGATATAGGATGGGCTCCCAGGTATAGGATGGGCTCCCAGGTATAGGATGGTCTCCCAGTTATAGGATGGGCTCCCAGTTATAGGATGGGCTCCCAGTTATGGGATGGGCTCCCAGTTATAGGATGGGCTCCCAGTTATAGGATGGGCTCCCAGTAGTAGGATGGGCTCCCAGTTCTGGGCTGGCCACAAGTGAGCAGGAGAGAAGCCCTTGCAGGACACTTCACAGCACAAGGCACTGGCAGCAGGGCCAAATGCACCAGCCCTCTGTGCAGCTCAGTGGGCACTCCAAAGAGGGCAGGGCCTGTGCCTGAGACAGTGAGGCTGAGTCCTGCCTAGAATATGTAAAATAATTCCCTAGTGGCCTGCCAAGCCATGCTAGGAGGAGTACAGTTGAGAAAGAAGTCAAGCCCTTTGTCATAACCATAGGCAGAAGCATTGTATGGAATAAAATTTGGTTATTTCCTCTGTGGTAGAGAAATTGTGAGTACAGATTTGTGTTGCTGCATCCACAAAACCAAGCAGAGAAAGGTTCTGGATATGACAGTGCAGGTCTGGCAGCAGCTTACAAGGCTGTCTGTGGTTCTGCTGCTTCCTCTCAGAATGATCACGTGATTTAGGAGGGTTAAGCAGCACTTCAGCATCTGCAAGTCAAAGATGTTTGTGTAAAGCTGAAAGGCAAGGACCAGTAGCAGCACTTAGCACCAAGAACATCCATTCCTCACCAGAGTCCTTTAGATTGTGTTTGCACTGTGATGGGAGAATTCCACAGACAAAGCTGGGAGGCTGCACGTCCTCCAGCCTCATCGGAGATGTGAGCCCATCAGTGGATGGCCATCCAAACACTGTGCTGAGTTTAAAAAGCAAGGAGCTGTTCCTGATGGACAGGAAGGTTTCACACTTGGGTCCAGGCTAAAGCAGGTTTCCTCCTGAGCATCTGGAGATTGGCCTGGATCTGCATCTGAGACTGTGGTTGAATTTAAATGACAGGATGGGTATCTTAGACCTGATAAAAAGCTTGGGCTGGAACTAACAAGATTTATACACTGACACCACAAGCATATCCTGAAGTGCTGCTGCAGTACAAATAATACATCATAATAATTAATCAGTTCAGACAACATGAGATAATAATTTAAAATCTTTGATATCTCATTCTGTGTTTTTTCCTTAGCTTAGGAATCAGCATTCATGACAGCAAGCTCTCCTATTTTGATTTCCTGAGAGCAATTGAGGATGGCAGAGCATCTGAATACCAGCAGAAACAAAAGCAGGCTGCACCACCTGCAAGCTTTGCAGAGCTCAGCTTAGAACAAACCCTAATAAAGATAAAGGAAACAGTTACATCATCTTAGCATTTGTTGTATAAGGTAAGTTTCATCTTATTTAATGTCTATTTTTTTCTGCCTGGCTGGGTACTACACCAAAGGCTTCAAAACTTTTCTGCTATTGAGTGCTACCAGCAACCTCGGCCTATGTAGAAATACCATCTTCTGAAAGCTACAGGCTTCTTAATTGATTGTTTTCTGGTAATTCCACTAAGCAAACACATCAAATCAAGCCTAGAGGTGTTGTGACAGTAAGATTTGGAAAGGAAAAAGTGAACAGGAAATTATCAGGACCTTCCTCTCTCCCAAAAAATAAACCCCTTTCCTCCTCCAGTTGTCTGTAAATTGTGTCCCCAGCCTGTAAATATCACATCTTCCAAACAGGTATGTTGATTTTTCTAAGCTGAGACTTGTTATAACTAGATATAATGTGCTACTGCAGGCAGGCATTATGGTTTTATCAGGCAAAATAAGCATGTAGCAACTGAGAATAAAGACATCTGATCAGATGTGAGCACATTTTAGTGGTTGCAGAAGTTATCACCTGTCACCTGGGGCTCTGCAAGTACCTGCATTTATGCTCTGGGCCATTTCTGATTCTGACACAGACAGATAAGGTGCATTAGCTGTCAAGCAGCATGTTTCCCGGTTTCCCCACCTGTAAAATGAGAACAAAAAAAATAACCATTTCTCCCTAGAATTTGGAAAGCTCTGAATGAAAAAAAAAGAAAAAAAACCGCTGTATGCTCAGTAGTCATAGCCGGTCGTGTCACAGTCTAGTGAAATGCAGCAGCCTCTAGAGGAAATAGCTCTTCCTGCCACAGCAAGATTGTTATCAAGCATGGGAAAGAATAATCAAAAAAACCTTGAAGAAAATGTTGCCATCACAAAGAACTCTAGGCCATGTCATCTGCACCTGCAGTTTCAGGCCCAGTTTAAGCTCAGGTTTTAGAGGCAGACCCTGCATCCCCAGCAGTGTGGTCCTGCCTTCTGCCTTGGTCAAAACCAGCACTTGTCTTCTGGCCTCTGACCTGGGTCAAGGAACATCAACGTGATAAAAGCCTGAGCAGTTGTTTGTGAGACCTGCAGTCTGCACAGAGGAGGGGAGGGAACAGTCCCTGGGAGGATAATGGGGATAGAAACTCCCTGTCATCAATGGCTTCATTTCTGAAACCTCAGTCTGTGAGTCAGAAATAACACAAGTTTCTACAAACACACTGCTAGGGATGTCCCTGGAACTAGATCCCGAAGAAAAGAGTTCCACAGAGATGCTGCTGCTTTACAGAAATCTCTTCTCACACTATCTGGAGACTCCAGGAATGCTTGTTCCAAACTTATTGGGGTCACATTGCCACAACCTTGTTCCAAAACAAACTGGCCCACAGCTTTTCTAGACTTTGGTATTTCTGCCACTCTCTTGAGCTGCTCTCTCAAAACTTCTGCTGCTGCAACTCTTCCCTAAACTCTTTCCCCTGGGAAACCTCTGAGAAAACTCCCTCAAGGAATAGGCTGGGGAGGATGCAAGGGAGGATGAGAAAAAAGTAAGCCTTCAAGATGAGCTGAAGTTAATGAGGATGAAAGGCTATTGGGTCCTTTGTGGAGCAGATAATGAACTTGCCTCACCAACAGTCATGGTGAGGGGGACAAAAGGCAAATTGAATATGCTCAGGTGAGTTTAATTTAAAAATATTTTAATGTAAATTATTTATGGCAGCCCTCTAATATTTTTGTTTGCTTCATCTCTTGTCTTAACCACTACCTTTTCTGGAATGTTTGGATATTGCTATAACACCTTTAAGCTTTTACTGCAGGTTGTTGTTTATTTCCATACTTATATTTACACATGTCACAGAACTGCAAACTATTTTTGGCTCGTTTCAACAATTGCAACTTATTTTTAAAATAAAAGAAAGGTTCAAGTTAAATGTGGTTCTGAGAAATGTGTTTTGTTTCTTATGTAAAAAACACATGCAATTAAAAGGCATATGGATCTCAGGTGTTTCTGAGTGAACTGCTAAATGGCTACCAAAAAAGACTGCTCTTTTGGAATGTCTAGGTTTGCTTAAATAATTTGAATTCTTGCTTCTTGGGCATTTTTCACTGTTGGAGAAAGATGACAGTGGAGTAAGTAAGCACTGGAATTTCAGCAAGTACTTGGCCATTTCCCCTTTAAATGATGAGATGAACAGTTCAGGCACTTTCTCAAGAACCTCAGCTTTTGTGAGTATTTCACAGTACACTGGGAAGTGTCCTGAGAAATATAAGCCACCTCAGACATCAGAAGAGCCACCAAGCTATAATACATTTATTTAAAAGATGGGACTGAATGTGTTAGCAATAACTGACTAAGCGTGTGATTCACATATATGCACATATTTTCAAAAAGTCACAAATATTTCTGTTGACTTCTATTTAAGTCCATGAAGTCCTTATCCTGTTTCAAACTGCTGTAATAAGTTAAGTTGTACACTCACTTAGATTTTGGTCTCGACATGCAGCAAGCTGGAAGCATGACCACGGTTAGAGCCAGATCACCCTACATGGGTGATGTAGGACATGGGCTACCCAAAAATGCCA
The DNA here is from genome assembly GCA_013397375.1 of Toxostoma redivivum. Taxonomy (NCBI): domain Eukaryota; kingdom Metazoa; phylum Chordata; class Aves; order Passeriformes; family Mimidae; genus Toxostoma; species Toxostoma redivivum. Next base: position 263,884 of record VXBI01001022.1, read on the forward strand.
AGTGATTCCTGATGGACTGGCAGGGGCATACAGAAAAATGAGTGGAGTGGGAATCCCACCAGGTTCTTGGTGCCAAACTAGAATAGCAGAGTAGGTGTAGCAGGAAGGTCAAATACAGAGATTAGTCAAATACAGAGAAAATCCTGACTGCAGTCATGGATAGGGCCTTCTAATGTTCTGAATATGAGAGTTGCAACAACTCAAATTAAACCAGATTTGCTGTTTCTCTGTGCAGAGGGCAGTGCCAACAGTGTCTCAGTGCAGATTGCTGGAGCAGATCCCTCAGCTGATAATCATGTCCTGTTACCAGTGCAGCCATCCTTATCAAGTTTGCAAATAACAGAAACCTTATCAAATGTGTAAACCAAAGAAGTCTCTGTCCTGTTAATTTTCACAGTCCTTTCTTGTGGCTTCTCCCCTCTCAGCCTGCCTTTCCAAGTGGGAAGCAGGTGTGAGTAGATCTGAGTGTTCAGGAGCCCAAATGACCTTTCCTTACAGCTCATTTCTGAACCTGGCTAAGGATGTCAAAGTTGCTTACTAGAAAAGAGAATTAACTTGCATTTTATGTCCTAAAGAAGGAACCATGTTTTGTTTTCAAAAGTACAAGTAAAATGAGAAAAAAATAATAATCATCATCCAATGGCAAACTGTACCTCTCTATTGCCATGGCAATGCTGGAATGTTGTGCTAAACAGAGCTATATAGCTATTAAACCTTCTGTCATAAAGAAGAAGCTGGAAAACCAGTGAGACCTGTCTCAGCCTCTTCAAATCCTGAGTCAAAGTCTGTCAGGTATCAAAATTACAGAGCTTGAGTGATACACAAGAGAAGGAAGAAGAAGGACTACAGGTTTAAAATTAAGGAAAATCCATAAACAGCTCCAAAAGTTTCCAGTGTGTTTCTAAACGTTTGTAATGTTTTACAGGCATTTGTAGCTGGTTAGAGACTTTGTGTGTCAGTCGGCAATAGGCAGTTTTACCAAAGTGCTTATTGTAAGTGTTGCTTTATTAAAAATTTTATAAGGTTGCTTAAATGTATTTTATTCAGCATTAATATTTATAGTAGTGCAACCGTTACTTTGTCCATGATAATAGTTATTTAAAAAATAGCTGGGGACTTTCAGCTTATGGAAATGAAAACGCAGTCTTAACAGATAGATTTCATAGTTCTCATGTATGAAATAGTGGGATGTTTTCTAGAGGTTTGCAAATGCCACATTTCCCCTTTTTTGCTTTTACGCTGGAATAAATTCAGTAAGTTTCAACTTAGTCATATCAACAAAAAGATCAATTGAATGAGCTATAACGTGCCTGTATAATTATTGAAAGAATCTATTTATTCCTGTAATACTGACCCACCAGCAAGCTCTTGGGCTACCTTTATAACAGGCAGCTGCTTTTGTTAGGGCAGGGTTGGCTGTGATGTCCTCTCCTCCTCCAAGGAGGTGTTAAGCATTCTTAACAGCTCATCAAGCTGCACAATGGGGTCAAAAACTCTACAGGACTGTTTATTTTTATATGAAGTCTCTTTTAACAGTCCTCCAAGACTTCCAATACTTTGCACCTCAACTCAGCAATAAAACAAGGTGCCTCCACATCTTTTAAGAGGTACTTGGTCCATGACAGGCTGGAGCTTGAACTGCTTTTTAAAATACTGAGCATTCACCTTGAACAGCTTGTTGGGCTGTGTTAGTGGTAGAATGGATAAATCCATTATTAAAATCCAGAATTAGTCCATAAGGAAACATTTTTGAAAAGACAAAACAAATACAAACCAGGTTTGCAGTGCTGGTTCAGCTTTCCAGGTGCTCTGAAATCCTCATTTTCATGTCGGGTTCAAACCAACATTTCCCACCCACACCTTTAGAATTTCATCCCACCCTGGTTCACATGTATTCCTGGGCTCCTGTGCAGGTTGTGAGAAAAGGCTGCTTGTAAAATTTTTCACTTCATCCAAACACTCTACAGTTTTAGCCTGTAAAGCATGTATGTAAATTAATGAGGTATGCAACTCATTCAGGCACATTAGGAAAACTGATCATTATGCTATACAATTTGATCACTGAAGTATATTAAAAAGTAACAAGTAAAGTATGCAGCTTGATCATTAAAGTATGGAAAATTTACTGAACTAGTAAAGTATGAGCCTGGGATGACTTTTGTCTCACATGGCACCTCATAAATAAAACCCATAACCACAAGGAAAAACATTCACAAACCCAAAAGCCATACAGATTTAACTTTTGGGTTTTTTTCCCCTAGAAAACAGCTGAATAAGGAGAGATGAAAAAAAACTTGTGGAAATTATTTCTAAATGTTTCATGTGTCACGTGGATCTTCTGATGGCTTTGACATGTGTTGATGAGCTTTACATTATGATTAACTCTCTAGAATAGACATTACAGCATCTGTATTTGAGCAGAATGCCCACTGAAATACATCAATGTAGAGCTGTAAGGCTGCACTGCACAAAAATAGAATTCAATAAATGTAAAACTTTTTGAGCAGTGTGATTGCAGCTCAATATTTCAGCAGGAAGGAATCATGGTTAATGGCATTTAGATTGAGTGTTGCCAGCTAACTGCAGTGGAGCAGAGGGACGAGACAGGGCACTGCCTTAGGTGGGATTCCACAAACCACCAGTGAATTCTCTAAGAATATTTGTAAAAACCCAGCTCCTGGAGCTATGAACACACACTTTTCTTGGCTGGCCTGCCAGTCTTGTGATTAGTAAGGCCTGAGTGGAAATCTTCTGGTCTGGAGCAAGTGGCAAATGCTGTCAGAACTAATGAAAGCTGCAGTCAGGATTCAGGTTTCCCCTGGAACAGAATGTCCTTCCCCAGTGTGAGCTGTTCCAGAGGTGGAAGCACACAAAGTAAAGAGTTAAAAACACTAATTTAGGGCATGCTGGTCAGGCCTAGAACAGCAAGGATCAACACAGCTGCCTGGAGAGGGGAATGCATGGGGAAAGGGTGGATTATGATCAAGGCCAGACAATTTAGTGTTTAGCCTTCTGGAGCTGAGGCTGCTGAGTGATTTGCTGGAAGCAGAGTAAACCTTCCCCTGTCAAATCCAGTAGTGAGGAGAGAGGGCAGGTCAGGTTGAGACAACAAGCAGAAGTGACAGATTACCACTCCTACCTGTCCAAGGGCAGGAACTGAGCTAACCAGGGGTCTGTTCACACTTGTGTCTTTCAGCTGACAAAGGGAATTACTGGAATGAATGGAAACAGATTAAGCAATGGTTTTGTTTTCTAAAAAAAAGTCTTTTCATCTAAAGTTATGACATTTGGAAATGAAATTGAATTCCAAGACTTTGCAGAAAATTTGCAGAATATTTCAATATCACATCAGGCATTTGGCTTAGCTTCATCCTGAACTTTCTGTTTCCACACTAAATTCTCTATTTTTGTTCATGTTTAACTTCCTATTCTGAGTTTCTCTGCAGTCTGTCTCATGCTGCCAAGTGCCTTCTTCAGCAGCTGAGTGCCTTTTGTTTTCAACCAGTGCCATCTAATCTGCAAGCCTGCAAAACTGCAGGCTTGTCTGTTCATCCATAATGCTCTTCCTGCTTCTGCTTCGACCAGTACCCGAGAGAGGATTCCTCCTGTACAGTAAGTTTGCATCTCTTCTTGAAGTCTGTGAGAATTGTATCTCCAGGTCCAAGGACTGAAGTTCCTGCTATTCCTAAATCATCAGAGGACAGTGCTGACACAACAGCTCCACAAAGGGAGAGTGGCTGTGCTATGACTCCCCAAACACCCGTTCACCTGCAAGCGATGACATGCACAGAGTGCAACTCTGCACTGAATCTGTGGAGCTCAAAACCCCCATGCAATGGAGAAGTGACAGCATCAGTCTTTCTTCAACCCTGCTTCCTAAATTCAGGTTATTATCCCAGCCCTTCATTCAGATGTGGGAGCCTGAAGCTGATTTTGCTGACCTGTTCTACTGTGAAGTTGCAGCAAAAATACATAAAGACCCTCACTGTGGCTTCTATTTTTTTTTACCCCCTTATATATGTACTTAATATTCCATAGTTATTTAATACAGTAGTTATTTTAATTGCATTTAGAAGAATGTGAAGGTTTTTTCCAGGCAAGACAGAGGCACGTAAGCCACCTTTGACTCATTGTGCCAAATAATTTTGTCCAACTGTTGTATGTTTTCCATATTCCAAACACTCCCAAGAATATTTTATCTTGCAAGTGTGACCTCAAAACATCAATCTGTGCATTGCAAAGATTTGCTTAAAAGGAAAAAGGTCCATTACAGAATGCCCCTCAATGGAGTTTTCATCTCTTGCTCTAGCTGTGTTTATTATTGCAAGCTCCTGTTGCACAGCAGCTATCAAATCATCAACAGGTGTAAATCAGCACTCAGGTTAATGGAGCCAGATCACTGCCAGGTGAGGCTACAGCTCTCCACGTAAACCAGGGATTAAACACAAGTTTCTCTCTAGTGCTGACACTCTCAGAGCTGGAACAGGCTGGCTGGCAAATTAATGATTATATGAACATGAGAACAAAACACATTTCCACCCCAATCTATGCTCAGCAACTAAGACTACTGCTTCCACACATCTTTAGGGAAGAGCATTTATATAAAATAACTTGAAGATATGTGCTGTGAGGCTAAAGGAGGACTCATGGGCTAAGCTCAGAGGCCTCTAAATCTATGTGAGCTGTCAAAAGGGTGATTCCTTCTGGTCAAGGTCATTCTCACGTTCAAAGAAGAAAATGCATTTTAGTTCAGGGGAAGATACAAGGGCCTTCCTATGTAAGCTGTTTCCCAAGGTCTTTGCTTTCTGAGCTTTTTCAGAGAGGGAAGGTCATACTTGTGACAGGGCAATGCAATTCTGGACGGGTCCAGAAAAATTCTAATATATCTTGATGTACTGATTTACTAATTAAGAATTCCTCTTAACAGAAAAATCTTCCAGAAACAGGAAGGAGCTGCAGGAATGGAGCTTCACTGAGCAGGTGTGGGTGGTGGAACCTTCTTTTATTACTAATCAGCACAGTTATGCCATTTATAGAAAAGGACATGAGGCTGTGCAAGGAACTTTCTAAAGAAGAAAAATATAGCCCTGCTTTGAACAGCAAGTGAGCTACCTAAGGTGGTCCATAAGAAAATCCATGGCCCTGGATTCTGAAGTAATAGACAGGGATTGCTGGGGTGAATTGGGCATGTGGCAGTGAATGGCCAAAAATCACAAGAAGCAGAATAACTCCTTTTCTATCTTGTGGAAATTCCACTATATGTGTGCTGTACACACTGCTAGGGAAAACACTGCACAGCCCTGAAGCAGCTCATTCCTGCTGCTGCCTTTCATCCATGAGCTGAGAGTCAGACAGAGAAACCCACACTGCGTCCAAGGTTAGCTTCAAATGCAGAAATTCCACTTAAATATCCCGGTGCCCTGAGTCTGAGATTTTCATCTCCAGCTCCATTATTTCAGCTAAAGGGGATTATTTTAGCTCATGGATGATGGAGTCAGGGATATGCACTGAATGTACATGGTACAGGAAATTTCAATTGTAATTCTTTGTAAGAACAAGTGATTTAATTTTTTATTGGTTCTCCAACCATTTTAACATCAAAGTGCGCTAGGTCTCCTGAAATAAACAAAAAGTTCTTGAGATAAAATAAATCAGGAAAGCTTGAATTTACAAAATATGTTTCTTTGAAAGATTACAGAAGTGACACTTCCCCCAAGACTTCATTAGAAGAATTAAAAGCAGCATTTCAGTACTTATTGGTTGCAGCAATGTCAGGCAGGCTGAAGGCACGCTGCAATCTTCATTTCTATGGCACAGTGCAGTTTTCAATCTGCATGCACAATTCCACTTCTGCTATTTCTTCTCCTCACAATCCAACTGTAATACCTATCCCACATGCATGTTTTCTCTAAAATAATACTGAAACAGTGATTTTTTCAGTAATACTGAAAAGTGGTATTTGTATTTCAATATAGAGGAGTTTTTTTCTGATTAGGAAGCAGGTTTCTTGCAGTTCTGTAAGAGACATATTCTCTTTTCCATCCATGATCACGTGAGATGTGACAAGGAAACAGGAGCACAGGACCAAAAGCCATCTGTTTCTTTTTTGGAATTTCATATTGCATGGAGCAAGAAGGTGGTAAAGATTCTATGCTTCAGCATGGGGTCATAAAATTCAATAGTAATATTTAACATGCTGTAAAGAAATAGATTTTAACCAAAAGGACTTTTTTTTTTGTTGTTGCTGTTTTTACCAGGACATCTTACCCCAGCTATAGTAAAACTGGCTGCTACTTGTGTTTGTGAAAACTTTGCTTTCAGGATATTTTACATATTTAGTTTAGACAGCGCAGTGGGCGGAAAGTCAGCTTTCATTCCCAAAAATAAGCAGCTTCTTCTTCAAAATTCTGATAGTGTTTTTTTAAATTGTTATTATTCTTATTCTTTGATATTGTGCCACTCTTGAGACTTATTTTATACTTAAAGGTTGGTTTAATTTTTAAAAACTGAAGTTTCTAATTCTGGAGGTTGAATGCAAACGTTGAAAAGATTTCATTGATATTTAACTCTATGAAATGTAGCCTTTTGCATGCTGTTAGATTTTTGGCTTTTTCAGGTGTGTCCATAACACAGCCTAGCAGTTCTTTACTCTGCAGTTTGTTACAACCAACTGCCTTTTGTCTTATTTATTTTTGCCTGCCATAAAACCTTTTCCTGTATTTACCCAAAGTGTGCATTTCCACCCTGCAGAACGCATAATGGGAGTTTAGTCAGTAATAAGGTCTAGTGGCAGGTTTTAAAAAACATACCCCAGTGTTAGATTTGAAAAACAGGGGATTGTGCTGGCATTAACACACTTTCTTCCACTCCTTCTCACTCATTCTGGACCTTTGCAGCCTTCAGCTGCATCATTTTGCTGCACTGACCCTACTGTGGATGACCAGATCAAAAAGTACTGCCCTAAACATACCTGAACTTAGAAAGGAAAGGGACATAATTGCCCTTTCTTTCATCTCAGGACTGAAGTGCCTTTTCAAAGAGATTTCCACTGCTTGCTAAAGACTATTCAGATGAGAAGAATACGTTTGGGATTTTTTGAGGGCTAGTTAGCACTCACTTCCCTTTTTTCCTGCATTAACAGAATAACCCTCTTTGTAAGATCACTGAATTTTTTTAGACCAACTTTTTTTAGTTTAGGTCAGTCCTGGAATCCTGTGTTTTTGTTGGCCTGTCACCAGACTTGTAATCTATTTTTTCCCCTTAACTACTTGCATAGCCCCTTTTCTCTTTTGTGGTGCAAGCCAGAATTCGTGGAAGCAGGTTTCACTGCCTGCGGGATCTCAGAGGCCGCCTTCTCCATGGATATTTCCCTCTTCAACTGGCTAAATGCCACACCAACGATTTATAATTTATTCAGGGGATCCATTAGTGATTCTCTGTGTATGTTTCTTGTCTAGACTGAGGAAGGGCAAAAAGTCATTCTGCCTAAATCTGCTTGGGAGCTGTCAGGGAGAGCCATCCTCTCACAGATGCCAGAAGTACTGACTGCTGGTTTTAACACAGTTGCAAAAGAGTTTCAAGATATTTACTCTTCTAAAGTTAATGCAGTATCAAAAAGAGGAGTTCTGGGATGCATGTAACTGACATTTCCAGTGGCTGAAGAACAAGTAAGAAAATTATATTATTTTGTCTTGTTAATTTAAGTGTACAACTGGGCAAATTGGCTGTGGCTAGAGACATGTGTTTGCATACTCCTGTGTGTAGGCAAAGCAGTTTAAAAATTTGGATGAAATGGAAATGTTTTCAGACTATCATTCCATGAACATTTGTTGCTGCATTTGTGTGAGATTACTTTTTTCCTTATCTCTGAGTATGGTTATGAACTATGATAATCACAGGTTTTCTGAAGCAAAGTCACAGAGATGCTATTGCTAATAGGGAAGGTGTGAATTTAAAGCACAGTGGTTCTCTTTCTCTAGCTCTTTGTGTATTTTCTATCTTTAAAGTTTCCTTTTTTCAATTTAAATTAATCCACTTCCAGTTGATGGAGAAAGAAAGCCTGGGATAAAAGGTATTTCCATGGGAGCTAATGCAAATTCCTTTTTCTCAAGAGCTATTTTTTCCTGCCCTCCTTGGACAAAGAAAGGGGTGGGTATTTGATACTTCCTGGCCACCTCTCAGCTACTTTTCCTGGTTTAAGATTCCACCAGATTAGCATTAATAGTTCACATAACCTTAAAATTAGCATGAGTTGCTGAAGTCAGGGCAGCACAATCTGATTAAACCAGTGAAAATCTCAGGGAAATTTTGAGAGACCAGTTTGTCATAAGAGTCTGCTTCTCCTGAGCTTAAAATGAAAAAAGACATTTATTTATCTTTGCCAATGTCGGTTCAATGGGATTTTTTTCCTCCTCCCAAGAATAAGGTGACACAGAGAGAATCTTGACTAAAAGATTTCAGATTTTATTTAAAATCAGTCTCTCCTTCCTGCCCATGAATTCATGAATGCCATTGGGAAGCCAGCTGAAAGACAAGACTCAAAGCCTTCAGACATGTACACATGACTACAAAACACTGTTCTGATACTTTGCTCACTGCAGATATACCCTCTGAGTTGTTGTTCCAACATTTTGGACTATAAATGGCAGGCAGTAGTGGGGCCTGCTTTGTAATTACAGCAACGTGGTTGCACAGTCTGCCATGTTATCCAGCACTGCTATGGAGGTGTAAAATTGCAGATGGAAGCACTGAAAACAAACTAAAAATATTTTCCTATCCCCCCTTGAAAATAGCATAAAACTCCCCTAAAACAGCCTGTGTTCTTTCCTCCCAATAGCCACACTTCTGGTGAGCTATCAAGTGCAAGTGCTGAATTGAACCTGAAGCCTCAATATCAGGTGAAAGCAAAAGTGGCAGCGTGGTCCTACTCTTTGCTTCTCCCTCTGAAACACCAGGCAGAAATGCCAGGGTGGGCTTAAGGCTGACCCTGGCTGAGAAAGGAGAACAAACACCTTTCTGAGATGTGGAAAATCTCATGGTTTCTTTCTCTTTTGGAAGCAGTAAGGCAGCTGAAGAGTCCTCCAGGGTAGATCTTGTCTACTTTACACTCAAGAAGAAGCAAAAGGACACAGGAGCTATTTTACACTTAAAAGAACCTCAGACAAGTGAAGAAAAAAATCTTGATAGAAACTGTCATCCATAATAGTAACTAGAGGCAGGCCTGAGGAGCCTCATTTATATAAGCACCAGCCTCTCTGTGAGTGAGATTCAAGCCCTGTATTTCCAGAGATATTTTGATTTTGACAGGCCCCTCAAAGATATGCCTACATAGATCTATATGAAGATGCCCCAGGAGAGCCTTCCAATCTGGGTGGAGATTTTACCACTGCTAATCCAAACCCCTGCCATTCTGACTGTTGTCATTGCTCAGAGCTGTTACAGAAGCATTACTGACAGGCGTAGTCTGGGTGACTTCACAGAAAATATCTTCTTTTAGCCTTTCCTGGATGATGGCCACTTACTGTTTGCCATTAGCAAGGCTCAGCTGGAGTCTGTCTCAAGTAGTAGATGAAGAATTTCTTGCTGAAGTTTGGCTTCTTGGTCTTCTGAATTTGATACTGTGACCTTTTTAATGAAAGGCTAAGGATGGTAAACACGCTGCAAGTGAGATGTTGATTAATATCTCGCCTAATGACATCCCCCTTTTTACCACAGGCACTTACTTGTGCTCCCTTGACTTGCTTGAACTATCTGTAATCCCTCAAATGGCTAAACTTCACTGAGTGTTGAAATAGTTTCCAACTGTAGCTAACCCAGTTCATCAGGGTATTGTTCTATTTAATTGAAGTTTGTAACACATTTTGAGATCCTCATATGAAGTGTGAAGTGCAATGACAAGCACAAAATAGAATTGTTTATAATTCATAATGTGGTAGCAGCCAGGCCAATGGGGGAAAGTTGAAAGGAAATTCAAAACGTATCCTTTGCCCTTTGAAGTCTGACTGCAGCTTGGCACACGCATCAAAGAGGTGACTAGCTTCCTTTAGGGTTTAAGTCTCTGCCGAAAAAGATCAAATCAAAAGCAATCTGAGGTTCCCAATTGGATCTATATCAAAAATCAATAATGAAGACCCTAAAAAGCAATACTGATAACTCTTGAAACAGTCGTGAACTGAGTGCAGCTCATTTAAGGGCAGGCTGTGATAATCTTTGCTTTGATTAGTAGCTTATATCACGAGTCCCATTTTACTCGGTACTTGTAGAATAAAGCTCAGTGGGAAATCAGCTCAGGCTCAGCCTCATAATTCTGTACATAGCTCAGAAGGTGCCAAGCCAGCAGGAGCAAGAGTGCCCAGCTCTTCTGTAGAGATAGGGTTGTTTGGCATACACTATACATGATCCTAAAGGCTGTGAAGATTTTCTGTGCTCCTTTTTCTTTTTTTTTTTTTTTTTTTCCCTCAGGATGAAATAATTTGTTGGAGCAAAAACAATAACTGAGGAGCTTTAATGGCCTTCTGAGATGGTGGCATCACTCAGGTGCACCCCATAGCATGAGAAATTCCCCTCAATGGTACTTAGCCAGGATGCAAGTGCAGCATGTATTTGATTTACATCTCATGCTGAAGCGTTATTCTTCTATACTGCAGCTCAATCACTATGTCTAATCATGAAGTTTAGTAGTTTAAACAGCACACTGAGGGCCCAATTCAATTAAAAATGTCCTGGATTTTCCTTTTTTCATTGTTCTCCCTGTTTTGTGCAAGCTTTGGCAGATAAACTGTATTTTTTTAAAAAATAAGATGGACCCTAGGTTTTTTTTCTATTCCAAAGCATCCTCTCTCTTTCTTTTTTTGATATGTTTTTTCATCCTTTGGGCACAAATAAAATTTGTGCATTATCAGGTTTCTGAGAACAAAACAACCAACCCCAAATTAAAAAGACCTAATAGATGCAAAAGCAGCTTAAAAAAATATATGTGGTCATCTAAAAAAGCTAGGCAGGACTGGCAGGTGAGGTTTTCCAGTGGGTGTTTTTGGTGGCCTGTCCTAAAACATTCTGCTGGATTTTCCCACTTTCTGGTGGGTGCCAAACTACAGCTGTTAGTGCCTGAGAGTCTAAGTGATAAACTTGCCATGAAGACCAGTGATCTGAGAGAGGTAAGAGGATTAGGAATGTAGTAGTTCTGTTTCCTTTTGGCATCAGTACTTATAGATCCTATCAAAAATGCACTTTGGTCCTCTCCACTGGCATGCTGCCCTCAGCCTAGTGATAAGATTCACAGAAAAGTAGGAAAATCATTTCAGGAAGAAAAATGAAACATCCCCCTTGCAGAGTTGCACTCATGTTCTTCAGCACAACCAAACCTGTGACAGGAAAATAAAATATTTAGAATTTTTCATTGCTTGGAACATGCTTGAGTTTTCTGACTACTTCTACATGGAAATGTTTAGCTACTGAAAAAGAAATAACAGATTGAGCAAATTAAAGATGCAAACAAATTGTCAGGGCTGGTAAATCTAAACATTGGCCCATTGTGAGCTCAATTATTGCATTAACTATAGGTTCTTTCTTAGAGAAGCCCAGACAACTAGCTTCATATGTCCTTTGTGATTTGATCCAACTTGTAGAGAAAGCAACAGAAAACTCCTTGTTACTATTTATAAATGCTAGACTAGGCAGTGTGAGACAATAGGAAGAGAACTTAAGTGTCCCAAAAACTTGGGGCTGTTGGAAAGATCCCAGCCAGCCTGAACGTTGATTGTGATGAATGTTCCTGCAGCATTCATTCCATGGAAGTGTTTGTGATGCCTCAGCAAGCCTGCACCAGTGAAACCCTCCAGGCAGCACTGGGAAATCCCACTAAAAAAGAGATTATATGTTGGATCTAGAAGCCAACGCAGCATGTGTGCATATATTGTAGGGTTCTGGGCTGAGGTTTTGCTCCTACCTCTCCCCTGGTCCCACTGAAGCACCAATGAAAGACATGGAGTATCAGGATCCTCCCAAGATATTTCTTCTGTGGCTCTGCACAGGATCACTGCAGAGTCCTCCCAGTGACAAACCAATCATCTCATAATTCAAGGACTTTGCACTGGTTTCTGTTTGGTCTGAGATGGTGTTTCAGTGCTTCTTGTGAACCCAGTATAACCCAGTATCTGTTGTTTAATAACAAAGAGCTTGGAGAAGCTGTAGCAATTTACAGATGAAGCCAAAATAATATAAAATGATCATGGCTCATTAAATGAATACTGTCATTTTTAATACACTAAGAGTATTCAATACACTTTTTTACCCAGAATTCTGCAGACCAAATGCAAATCAGACTTAGAAGTGACTCAAGCGGTTGTAAGGTCCCAATCAACTTGTTCAATAAGACTTTGGAAAGGGCTTACAATGGTTCATATACTGAGTTGGACACACAGGAGAATAAGTTTCTGCTGTACTAACAGAATATTTCATGACCTGTTTCTACAGTCAGTTTATGCAAGGACTTTCCTTCCTTTTTTTTAATCCCATGATATTAATGGCTTAGCATTTATTTAGTAAATCCTTCAATTGGAGCATTTAACTGCTTGGGACTGTGCTCTGTGTATCAAAGTTACATGGTAAATTTGCTAAAATTTGAAAAAACACAAGGGCTAATGGTTTAAGAGCTTTTGTGAAATAAAAAGCAAGCTAGAAAAAAAAAGTGCATAGGGTGCATATTAGCCTGCAACTTTCAGCAAGTTTTGCCTCTGCTGCACTGTAAGGAAAGCCCAGAGGAGGTTCCCACTTGCACTGCTGGTGATGGTCACTAAAAATCAGCGGCCAGAACTGGTCAGGTCACACTGTGCCCTTGCAGCTCTCCCTGCCCCACATTTCTGCTCCCCAAGCTGTGAAGAAGAGGCAGAGGAGCCCCAGAACAACAGCTACACACAAGCTGTTCCCCTTTGCCCACAGTACTGCTCCAGGGCAGAGGAGATCAGAGCAGACACAGAAATCTGGCTCTTGTGGCCCAGAAAGGAAGGCATCAGTAATAGCATCCCAATCGAGTTATGTAGTAGGAACAGTGCCAAATTCCAAATCTGCTCATTCAGCGAGCATGCTACATTTTTAGGCTGTTTCTGACTGTGCCTAATTAGTTTAGATACGGTTAGTAGCAGTGTTTTATAGAGAAATTACATTACCAAACTGTTTTTAGATGTAGAATGAACATATTGCTAGGAAGGTATGAAGAAAGCATCATTAGGAATTATCAAGTATTCACTACCAGTAGGGAGAGTAAGGTAAAGCCATTAAGTTTTGCCTCAAAGTACCTCATTATCTTACATAAGGTTTCCTTTATACACAAACTCGATACTGTGAAATTCCATCCCAATATTCTGGAGAGGATAAAGCAATAATATTTAAGTCCCTATGCAGCTGTTTCAAATATTTTTTTTTAATTTATTCTATATAGAAAAAAATAATGAAGGTCTCAATCCATGTCTGAGCATCTTTATATAAGGTAATATTCTGACTTAAATTTCCTCATAGATTTCTCAGTCCTTTCCAACTAAGTATACAGACACACATCAAGAGGAATCATAAAAAGCCCAAATAAAACCCTTTTCTTTTGGTGGCAGGCACAATTCCTTCTCTCTCTCAAAAGCCTGAGAGAATAAACAGCCTAAGGCTTCATGGAAGCATCCAGACTCTGAGCAATGAAAATAACCCAAGCTGCAGTCACCATAAATTGCTTTCTCCCTCCATTCAGTCCGCAGGGGTACTCAGTAGTTTGGGCTGGAAACTGCATTATTTGTGTACCCACTCATTCCTGTGCCTGTGACAACTCCTCTGACAAGTACAGCTGGCACCCAATTACAACAATAAATACCAGGAGAGTGTGGAGAGAAGCTGAGATGGAGATGTACTTTTTAAAGAAAGAAAAAGGTGGTAGATCAGATCCAGAGCCTGCCAGAGGACTGGAGCTTGCTGCCTTTGGGAAAAGCTCCTTACTCATCATTCCAGTGTTAAGGTTTTGGAATTAATTTTGCAGTTCAGGGTACAGAAATGTAACAAGTTGAGCCAGGTTAAAACAACAGGTCACAACATGTCCCAAGGGAAAAACACCATGGTCCAGCAGAGGAACCATAGAAAGGTTCAAAAACTCCTAACATAGCAAGAGGTGGGTTTATTTCTTAAATATCTTACTACTCCCACTGTTGGCTTATGCATTCAGTCACTTTAAAAAAAACTTCCCTCTGAAAAATGAACACTGATGAGAATTAAAAATTACTGAAACAAGAGTTGAAACAAGGCAAGCGTAACACATGCAAAAACACTGAGCAGAAGTAACACTGACTTCAGAATCACTTTAAAATAATAAAAAGTTAGGGCTTTGACAGTGATTAAGTAAATATACCATCTGCACTTCCCAAGAATATCAAAATGTTATAGGTTAAAATAATCTTGTGTAAACAGAATCTTGCAATAATTTGTAAACAAGTATTCAGCAGCCAGTCACAGACTAAGGCATTATTACAATCCAGCATCTTTTCATTCTGCATTACAGTTCTGCCCAGTGGTGTTCATGGTGCTGTCAGTAAATGCCAGTCACTTCCATCCATCTTTGCTGGCCAATTCAGTCCCAAATGCTGCGCTGCTGGACACAAAAAAAATCTAAATTCTAAATTCTATCATAAAGTTGTATGAACTGTTAAATATTGCAGATTTCAGACAAGTCAGTTGCATTACAAGTCAGTAAATAATAGCCAGAAAATTATAGCTGTCAAATCTAATCTTCCTGATGGAAAATTTTCATGATTTTCTACTAGGTTCTGTCTCCTTTGCAAGTGTCAGGTAGCTTGTATCTCCTCAAACAGAAAATACACACCCACATATTCTGAATATCAGTTATTCTTCATCTAGACCCATGAGGCATTTGACTTTTGCTTAACTTTACTAATTTCACAATTTTAATAAACTAAGAATAATAACTAATATCTGTTTAGGAATAATTCTGAATATTTGCTATTCAATAGCAAGAAAAAAAAAATAGAGTGGGACCCTGAATTCATTTAATGCTATGTATGTTAGGACACCTCCAGGACATGATGATTATCATTTGTGGTTAAAGCAACAGCTTTCAAGTCCAGCTCTCTAACATGACATAAGCTAGGGAAAAAAAATAATAAAAAAAATCCAAAAACTAACAGTCACAAAATCAACACTTAGTCTTCACGGATCTAGCTCAAGAAGCAATCTCTGATTCCAAAATTCCAGCAGGCAGGTATGAACCTCCTGTTTGACAAGATATCAAGTGATTTGTGGCTGTACAGATCCCTTTATCTCCTAGGTAACTTAATTTACTGAAACAGGGAAATTAGCTTTCTACTAACTTCTTGTACTAACACTGCTATTTATGGCTGTTCTATCTGCAAGAGGTAATCAGTGATTTCTGATGCTGAGTGTGAACAGGGAAAGGAGCAGACTAATCTGAGTTTACAAGGAACCTAAATACAACCAGCATAGGTACACAGGGACACATCAGGTCTCTGTCCAGTTGCCTGGTTTAAATTCCTCAGTGTATCTAAACCCAGAAGTAAACCTCAGAAATCAATGCAATATATTCTTTCATGTGAGGGCACTGAGAATATTTAAAACTGCTGAAGTTTTGAAAGATGTACCAGGTGAAATGCCTGAAAAATGTCAGGCACATGCACCTGTGTTTTAGCATCAGGTGAACCAGATGAACCCTGTCCCAGTTAGGTTCTCACTTGGGCAGGCTGAGCATTTTCCCATGGAAATTTGATGCTAAAATTAAAATTAAAATTTAAATTGCATAATGGGTGCTGTGGTATAAGTCTCGGGCTCTGCACAGTTTGAGTGATCGGATTATTTCTTCTGTTTCTCTGAATGCAGATCACCCAAGGAGGATAGAGAGGAAGATGGTTCACCTTTTCATTAGCTCATATCCAGACAATAATGAAAGCCTTCTAAACATTTATTTTTTGTAAACTAGCTTCTCTGATCAGGAGTGCTGCCCACTCCCAGTGGAAAGTGGACAAAACCCCTCCATATCCTGGTGTTCTTATGTCCATTCAGGGTGACAGTATTAGCATGGCAAGAGTAACAGATAGTAAAGGAGAGTTTGATTTTCTAATAGTCTGGGAAAATTAAGAGTGAACCTGGATCATCAAGTTATTTTTGAAAGAAATTTTAGTGAGGTAAACTAATGGTTTTACTTCTTTCTCACTCAAAGCACTGGAATAAGTTTTTAAGTTGTCTCAGTGTTTTGTAGGTTCTTCATAAGTAAAACACTGACATAACAGAAGGGAGGTTACCCAATATTTTAGAACACTGTTAGAATTTTGTCCTCAAAAATATCCTTTAATTATTTTCTCTGGGCGTTTGTACTGTAGGATTTGGCCAAATGCAGGAAACTGTAGATAAAGACAGTGAGTGATTTATAATTTCAAACTAATAAATTAATTGAATACCGTTTTTTGTATCTATTCATTAGAAAACTCAAAATAGTTTTAAATTCTGACAGTGGTCCTGCGTTATGGATTAAATCTACACAGTGAGGGAATTAATTTTGTATAATCCATTTATCAAAAAAGAAAAAGACAACAATTAACATTGTCAAAATAATGCTTCCTAAGACGATTCCAAAAGCAATTCATTTAAGGAAATTATTTTTAAATTTTATGCATTATATTACTGACACACTTAACTTCACTAAAAAGGTTTACAAGACATACTACTGAATTTTCTCATTTGCCATTTTCCAATTGTATTACTTCTAATACATTTACCTTCATTATTAAAAAAAATCCTATTTCTCAGCGCATTTTCCCCCCACTTGCAGTGCCATATGTGTATTCTTAAGGGCATGTTTATGTGGACCAAGCATTGAAATTTGAGCAGATGCCAGCTGTGTGATACCACACCTTTCTCTGTTGCAAATGAGTGGTTTGGCTGCTTTAAGACACCATCAAAGGTATTGGTAAAAGCAGGGTTTAATATGAATTTGTGGAAATGTGACTTTACAAAACTCGGTGACAAGGTCCACTCTATTACTTACATCCACAGGAAGATCAAATTAGAAGCAAATTGGAATGGCTTAGAAGGAAGCTGGGAATGCAAGAGAGTATCAGGGTACAAAGGATATGGATGCAAAAATAAGGGTACAAAAGGGTTTAGCAGCATTTAATCACTTTAACATTTGCAAAGCAATTCAGTAGGGTCCACAATAATTGTAACAGTGCCTTAGCTATGGATCTGAGGCAGCAACATCCAAACCATAATCAGTTCATACACCCACAGGTAAAACCTGTGTGTGCAAAGGCACCTATCCAAAGTTCCTCTTGGGATCACTGAAATACCCACATCAAATCCCCTGGAGTTTCCCAAAGGGAAGGGTTGCACCTCAAGGCCTGTGGAGGGGTGGGGTGGGGGGATATTCTTGTGGTCAGTAACAATCCTTTGTGCATCACAAGCTTAGGGTTTGGCTCCACAAAGGGAGGTGCTGGCACAACCACTGCAATCCAGGAAAGCTCAGAGGGGCTCCCTCAGGATTGAACACTGTTTATAGGGTCTTCAGATGATGGCTTTGGTCACCACACAGTTTCCATCCTGGCCATAACCCAAGCTGATAACTGCTGCACTTCTCTTGCCCAAAGTGCAGTATCAATCATAACATTTCACTCAGGCTATAACTCCAGTGGGGCTGTTTCATTTGGGACACAATTCAGGTGAAAAAAAAGGGATAATTGCTTATCCTTTGTTTCCCACCTTGACTGGGCAGCTGATGGTCCCAGCTCTGTCATGCAGGAGCTCCTGGTACAAACAGTGAATGCCTCACAGCTCCACTGGTGTCCTCAAGGCATAATTCACCAGTTAGGTCAAGGCTTATCAGGATCTTCTCAGATTGTACAGCAGGTCCAAGGATGGGGAAGGGAGGGGGACAGAGTAGAGATGTACCCACCACAGCCTATTAAATATATAAATAAATAAATATATCTAGATAGTGTAAATAAATAAATAAATAGTGTAAAAATATATATATGTATGTATGTATGTATTTACACAATAAACAGTAAACTGCAGGAAATATCTCTGGTTAGGTTACCAGTTCTAGAAAAAATCCTCTTTGAATATCTCATGAGGTACGTAGATCTTGGCAAGGAAAAGAAAAGATAATTGTTTGACCATTGAACTCTTCTGATAATTAAAGACTAACATGATCATCACTGCCTGCTTCCTGGGATTATATTAACAGTTAAACACCCACTCTGAAGAATGGCTAATAAATATTTCACTGTCTGGTTCCTAAATCACTTTCGTCAGAACACCAAAGGGCCCTTGTCAGCTGTGCTGATTTGGTACCTTTCTCCCAAGGAAAACATAAAGAGAAGTCAACAGATATTACAGGGCAGGGGGGAAATGGAGCAAGTTGTGGGTGTACAAACACACATATAAATACACCTTTATATCTCAAGGAAAGTCTTTGTAATGGGGAAGGGTAGAGGAATGTAATCTTATTTTTCTTATTATTTCTAGTGAATGCATGAAGCATTACATGAATCTGAAAGATTCTCAGTGCAGAACATTTTAACATATGGGTTTGGTTTGTTTTTTTCCTGGGAAGATGCTTCTTTGCATTTGACACTTTTCAGGAAATACTGCTGAAGATTTTAAGTAAAAAGCTTTGGGGAGGCCTAAGGTTGGATGTTTTATATTCTTTCACTTTTAGCTTCTAAGATTTGCATAATTAGTACTCTACTACAAAATAAATACATTTGGAATTGGATGCATTTGACAAATAAACATTAAAAAATGCTTGCTAGACTTTTTTCCCAAAATTGATGCCTATCTGTATGTCCCTGAAATTGCCGCTCAGATAGTTGATTACCAGAGGAAACTGAAACTGCTGTTATTTAGGGATGTTCTCCCACACTAGATCATTACAAAAATTCCTGGTTCCATTAATAAAAAACATTTTCTGTTATTATTCCATGCAGTTTATATAGTGAATTAATCATTCATATTAATTAAACAGTGAATTGCTACTTTGATACCTAAGATTAACACAAATACTGCATGAATTATTTTTACAATAGTGCATATAACCAAGGAGAAAAAAATTAACTATTCAAGATTATTGGGTATTTTTGCTCAGTTGGGTCTTTTCTTTGTTTGCTTTTTGTTTTCCCTGAATCTCCTCTACTTCCTGTTTGATAACTGGTTTTAATTTTGTATCAAATACAGTAAGATTTCCATCCCTGCACTGGTTTCTGGCATGGAGTGCAGCTGCTCAGAGGGATGCAGGAGTTTTGTCCCTTGCTCTGCAGTTTTCAAGCTTCCACCATCTTCAGGACAGGCAGAGCAGGGAGGGGATGGATGTCTCTGAGCTTCCACACACACTCTGCCAGAGGATTTTTCATTAGTTCGACTGGCAGGAGTATCAAATCCAACAACTCCAAAGGGATTAAAGAACAATCTTTTCGCTGTAAAAACAAATCAAATCACGCTGGGTTTTCTTACTGAGTTCTTAAAGGCAGGGATGTCACTTACCAACTGTTTATACAACCTCAGAAAAATAAACCCCAACAAAAACACACCAAACTGAATTTCAATTGCCAGCATTTTGAGATAACCAAGGTGATTTTTCATATTAAAATTGCAAACTGCTGGATGGATAAGCTCTGTAATAGAAGAGGAGTTGGGGATTTTTTGGCAGCCACTCCTGTTTTCCAAGGGTCAGCCGTGTACTGACCGCTGTGCTTCCACCCTGAGACTCATATGAGCCATCTTATACATGGACAATTGGAATGGGGTCTGCAAGGCTAAAAACAGAATGTGCTTGCAGAAAAAAAAAAATCAAACAAATGAAGTCATTTGTTTGATTAAGACATTACTATGTGAAGTGCCTGTATCTCTGTGCAATTACTGTTTTTATCAGAATGATGTGCAGCAGGTCATGAGCAGTAAGGGATGCTCCAAACATGGGAAAATGAAAATCAGATTTTAAAAAAAAGATCCATTTTCTAAAAAAATAATTTTCTTCTGTTTTTTAATTTTTCTAAGCTAAAGGCTGTCATGCAGTGGAAAGAGCATTATTATGCTGTGAAAAGAGTCGTAAAGAGAATTTTGTATTATATCAATACTTAAAATATGCAAATATGATATCTTCACAACGCCCCAAAATTATGCTTGGCATGAATTCTTAACAACAATACAAATATCATCATCTTCAAATAAGCAGGTATAACATGCTGCTCAAATAGCTGTAAAAACAACCTCATCACAGCTCTGGGAGCATCCAGATTTCATCTTTGATGTAGGTAGATTTCAAGTAGGAAAGGGAAGAAAGTTGTCTTAAACATCAGGGTGTGTTGGGATGAGCCTTAATGGGATGAGCAACTACATATTTAACGTGGAAAGGAGACCTGCTGGCGTGCATTTACAGAGCTGTTGTCAGTGTAAAAATGGAGTTGTAGTGCTGTGCAGGCAGAGCTGTGGGGGCTGAGTGCTGTGGCACAGCCTCCTCCTCCCCTCCCAAATCCCCATTGAAACAAGGTGGCCTCAGGTTAGCTAGAGTCTGTCTTGGTCACTGCACCTAAATTGGCTGTGATTTACAAAAGGGACAGAAGGAAAATAGCAAAACGAGTTCTTACACAGATGTTTCATTGTGGGGTAGATACCCTTTCTCACCTCCTTTCACTGTAAGTAATTTCACAAGACTTGATCCTGACCTCCTTAAATCAACAACCACTCCTCTAGCTTTGGTAGATTTATGCCAGCGTTTGAGATCAGGTTCAGATCTCAGCACTCCATTTTCTTTTATTTTTTTTCCTGCAGGTTTGCAAGGAAAAAAAAGCAGCTCTTTCTGCTCACTCCAGAGCAAGAGTGGCAGGAGGGTTTTGCCTAAGGAACAATGCATCTTTCTTTGTACACTGTACAGAATTCCCATCTTGTGCATTAGAATAGATGTTGAAACAGTTCTAATTAACATTTTTAATTTGCATTTTAATTGCCTGCCGGGGTGTGAAATGACATGCCTAGGTAAAGGAACATTTTCTTTAGTTACAGGGGTTTGCACAGGCCCAGTGAGGCTGAAGCACCCTGGCCACTGGTCATTCCCACAGCTAAGGCAGGGCCTGATCCAAATCACAATCACTTGAGTTGAAAGGATTCACATGGATGTTTGTTTGCTTGTTTATTGTTAATGAGTGGGACCTCCATAATTATTTTCTGTCTGAAGATACACATCAGACCTTGATTTTAAAATTGCCAGTTGCAAAGATTCAGTGCAATCATTCAAAGGTTGTTTTGGTGGCTAATTACTGTCTTTGTAAAGAAAGCACCATATCCAATCATATGAATACATACATTTTTAAGATGGTGTCCTTGTTTCAGACACGAATTTGCCTATGTGCAGCTTCCAGCTGGGGCACCCCGCAGTTACATAAAGGTCACAGCAAAATCAGCGTAAACTTCTGTTTTCCGCAAGACAGAGTGAACTTCCCAGATTTTCACCTGTTAGGGCAAATTTTCTGGCCCTTTCCCCATTTCCACAGGCTTTCCTGGAGTCAATTTCATCTCCTCAAAATCATGCTCAAATCAGGGAGGTCTGAACTGGGCGTTTTCAAATCTCATCCATAGGGATGCCAAAGGCAGAGGGTGTGCAGCCTCCCTCTGCCAGCTTTGCCCAGTCTACTGCTGCAATTGTTCTTCTGGGCACACTTTATGCCAGCCAGACACACATCCAAGGCTTCTTTTTTCAGACCTCTTCTCCCCAAGGCAAGTCACTCCATGTCCTTGTGAAGAGGGATTCAGGTGTGTCCATGCTGAAATGTAGGACTGATTTGCTGGACCTAATTTTCTAAAAATCTCTGGACCAGAGTGTCTCTGTGAGATATTCCATCCACTATTTCCTGCAGAACAACACTTGGTTCATCT
Source organism: Toxostoma redivivum (assembly GCA_013397375.1). Taxonomy (NCBI): domain Eukaryota; kingdom Metazoa; phylum Chordata; class Aves; order Passeriformes; family Mimidae; genus Toxostoma; species Toxostoma redivivum. Next base: position 285,811 of record VXBI01001022.1, read on the forward strand.
TTAAAGCTTCAGTGACACCTTTTGGGGCAGGGGAGGCGAGTTTCCTGATCAAGATGTAGCATGTAATTCATATCAGGGCAGGAACCAGTACCTGGATGACCCTGCACAACATATAGACTCTTCAAGATGATTCCTTATTTAATTACATTAATTTGGTGGGTTTTAATTCATTTGTTGTGTGCCATGTCGAAAATATATCGTTCCTCTTTCCTCCTAAAATACCAGACAGAGGTGCCAAGTCATGTGCTTTACAGAAGTCTATTACCAAGTCTATTACCTTAAGACTAATTCATTTGTCATCCAAACTTGTAATCTCATAAAAAGATATCAAATTAGTTTGAGAAGATCCATTTACCTTAAACCCACCTTGATTAGCATTTAATTTTATTAGTCTTTTAATTCTTTATTGCTAAAGCCTTGCACAATCAATCCCACCACTGCTTTTTCTCCCAGGGATCAAAGTCTGGGTAATGCTCTCTTGTTTTGGCCATTCTCTCTCCCTTTTAAAGATATTGGCACAATTTCAGCCTTCTCTGGACTGCTGAGATCTCTCTCATGTCCTAATGTGTCTGAACATTCATTCATTATTAGCAGCTTATAAAACCTACCTTGTCATATACAATTCTGAGTCAACAAATTTGTTAAATTGCCATTTAATGTGATCTTTCAGGACTGCTAGGCCTAGAAGTAACTGTGTGCAATGTCCCACCACTACCATTTTGTCTGCAATAGCAAAGAGATCTTAAAATTCCACAGTTTTAATAATATCTCCCATCTCCATTTGCTTTTGTATTCTTTTTATTACTGGTTTAAGCCATTGATAGCCCCTTTGTGTGTTTGTTTTACTTGGTCCTTTTTAACACAAATTTCTCCCTTCTATATCTTTTTTTCCAAATCTGTTTTTATTTACACTCCCAACCAGGGTGGGTTGTTTTTGTTTTTTTTTTTTTTTAAACTAATCTGAGTTTCTCTTTAGTCTGGGATTGTTCTTTGGCAAAGAACAGTTTAATTAAACAGTTTGCAAATACCATTTCTTTTTTCCTGTTTAAATGTTTTTCCTCCTCACTGGTGTGTTAACATTTGGCTTTGTGAAATTTCCATTTTGGAAGACAAAGAGTTTATCTGATGTGGTTTGTCTCCTAATTTTATGTTCACACGGTGGATGTAACCAAAGTTGTGCTGCTGCTACCTCAAGCTGCTTCAGCTCCCTCATTCTGTGATCGAGTTCTCCTTGTCCGCCAAGATGAGACATGATGTAGATGTCCCTGCTGAAGTAGCCTTTCTGTCAGAAAATCGCCATCTGGGGACTTCAGAAATTCTGGCGGATTGAAATTTCCATTTTTTACCATTCAGAACAAGCTGCCTCACAATGACAAGTGAGGGTTTGCTACAAACAATATTGATATGTGGTTAAGTAGTAGTCTTGCTCTATAGGGATAAAAGATGAATTTAATTTCCTTTTATGACAAGGTAACCCACCTGGTTGATAAAGGGAAGCTGGTTGATGTAACCTTTTTTGGTCCTCAGCAAAGTTTTCAGTACTGCCTCTCCAAGGATGTCTCAGGACAAACTGTCCAGCCACAGCTGGATAAACACATGCTGTGATGCGTGAGCAGCTGGCCCAGGGGTCAGCACAAAGGGTGACAGTGACCAGGGTGACACCAGGCTGGCACTGGTCACTGTGGGGTCCTGCAGGGCTCCATCCTCGGCCCTGTGCTGTTCAACATCCTCACTAATGACCTGGATGCAGGACTCAAAGGAACGCAGGGATTTTGCCAATGACACCAAACTGGGAGGAGCTGTTGAGTCCCTCGAGGGCAGAGGGGCCCTGCAGAGAGCCCTGGAGAAATGGCAGGGCTGGCACTCCCAGCCTGTGGGGTTCCACAGGGGAAGGGGCCAAATTCTGCCCTGGGATGGGGCAGCTCTGGCTGTATGGACAGACTGGGAATGAGAGGCTGGAGAGCAGTGCCAGGGAAAGGGACCTGGGGGCTGCAGGCTGTGCCAGCTGGACATGAGCCAGCAGTGCCTGGAGCCAGGAGGGACATCCCTGTCCTGGGGCACCAGGCCCAGCATGGCCGGCCAGGCCGGGGAGGGATTGTCCCGCTCTGCTCTGGGCTGGGGCGGCCTCACCTCAAATACTGTGTGTGGTTTTGGGTGCCACAACATAAAAAACATAAAAAACACATTGAGCTATTGGAGAGTGCCCAAAGGAGGGACATGGAGATGGTGAAGGGTCTGGAGGGCAGCCTCACAAGGAGTGGCTGGGGGCACTTGGTCAGTTCAGCTGGAGGAGAGGAGGCTGGGGGGAGACTCATCACAGCCTGAGCTTCCTCACGGGGGAAGCAGGGGGTCAGGAACTGATCTCTTCTCACTGGTCACCAGGGACAGGACCTGAGGGAATGACATGAGGCTGTGTCAGGGGAGGGTTAGGCTGGATATTAGGAAAAGTTTCTTCCCCAGAGGCTGGCTGGGCACTTGAACAGGCCCCCCAGGGCAGTGGTCACAGCAGCAAGGTTGAAGAAGCATTTGGATAACACTCTGACACACATGGTGGGATTCTTGAGGTTGTATTTGTCCTGTGCAGGGCCAGGAGTTGGATTTTGATGATCCTTGCAAGTGCCTTCCAACCCAGGATATTATATGATTCAATTGAATGTAATGGTGTGAAGCATGTATCACCTAGAGGGACACCACAAGCTTTACTTCTTAGGTGTAATGGATGAATAAATATTCCAGTTGACTAACTTCATAGTTGCCAGCATCAACATTTTATAGTGTGAGCAAGTTTTATTTCCCTTTTGCCCAGTTGATCTTTTCTAAAGCGATTATAAACAACTTAATCAACATTCCTGTCGTGTCATCCTATTAGGTTTCATTAATATCAGCTAGTTCTAATGCATGGCTCTAAACAGGCAATTTCTATTCCTTGCATTTATTACCTGGGCTTTTAATCTTGATACATAATCAATTTAGGAATTTCTGCACAGCATAGTCTGTCTCTATTATATGTTGCCAACACCAAGCTTTTGAACAGTCTGAGGGTTTGGGGGTACCTTCTTTTCAGACATTTCTGTTAATTGAAACCTCCCCTTGCAGCTCCAGACAGCCCTGTCTTCTGCAGGAGTGGAGCTCTTCCAAGCCATGCAGTTTCTCTGTTGCCTCAAAAAGCAGAAATTATTTAACTTATACCTTCCAAGTAAGCAGCATTTTCACTTCACTGTCAGGTCCTTGCATCTTCTGATTTCCTTCATTTTCCTCCAAGCAGACATCCCTCTCTGTCAGTCCCATTAGGAGTGTAAATTTTATAAAGTTAGATCATGAATCAGTGCAGCAATGTCTTCTGTTTTCAGGAGGTATTGTCCTTTGTGCTCTGGTTCCACTGTCAGTTCATCATTTTGGTGCCAGCCTGTCCTTTGGACGATATTTTTCCTCCTCTTCTCCAAGCAATAGGAGCTGACCTTCCTCCCTGGTTTTGTCTTTTCCTGCTTCTTCCAGGTACCCAGTGAGGGGATGCTCTCTGCCTTTCATTGTCCCAGTACACAAAATTCCTTAGACTTCACTTGTGGAAATAGTAAGAAGGCTATGCACCATATTTACTTATCAATCATCAATTGAACAACTTCTAAAGCAAAATCCTTCAATAATGAATGGATCTTTTTGCTTGCCATAGCTCCAGTTCCTGCACGTGAAATCTCACATCCCAGCTAAACCTTTCCCACTGAAAGGAGGCTGCTCTCAAAGTGAAGGTTCAGGACAGTGAGTGTCACTCTCGGCTTCTTCAGCCCAGCCAGAAAAGAGCACACGGCAAAGATGGACATGGCTTCTCTTGAAAATGTCTTGATAAGTTTCATAAACCTTAGGGTGAAGTCATATAAGGATGCTTTTGACTCATTTAGGTGCTCATTTTGCTGAGCTCCGTGCTTATTCTTCTGCTGAATTGACAGGGACCAAGACCAGCACCCACTTCTTCAGAGTGGGTTTTCTTTTTGCTCTCCTAAAACAACCAAAGCAAATCAAGCTATTGCACTAGACATCAGAGTACCAGAAATAAAACTGGCAGACCCCAGGATTTTGCTGTGGCTTTCCACATACATTAAGATTTGGAGTGGCCTGGGGCATCAGGATGTGGTGGCTGCCTGGAACTGGCCACCACTCTGGACATCACCCTGAAGGATGGCACTGTGGAGCCACATGGGCTGGGGAGCAGGGCAGGTGGCTTCCCTTGGGAAAGCAGGGCTTGAGCTTTCCAATTCACAGGACAGAGCATTTTACACCATGAGGGTGGTCAAACACCAGCATGGATGCTCTGGGTGATGAGCTCTGCATCTTTGCAGATACTCAAAGTTCAGCTGGAGCAGCCCTGAGCAGCTTCCACAGCTTAAAGCAAGAGGTTAGACTGGGTATTTCCAGAGGTGCTCTGATCCGAGCAACTTGGAAAAGAGACTTGGGTCATTTAGCTCCTCACAGCTGGTTTCCAGATTCAATGGACCCTGGGCTTCTGGCAGAGTCACTCCCACTGGTATCAGCACCCTCTTCTTGTGGGAACAGCTTCACAGGTCTCTGAAGGCATGTACACAGGAAAGGAAAAGCCTCTGTGAAATCATCAAGGAGTCAGGAGAAGTAACTGCCTCTTACAACTGCAAGGAACTTGTAAAGAATAAAAACAGTCTTTATTTTCCCTTTATTAAAAAATAAAAAACACACATAACACCTTCCCATTTCAACTCTACATGAAGGCTCTGAGTTCCTGATGATTTTTAGACCAATATCACAACTGCAGAACACAATCACTGTTAATAATGCCTAGCAGAGACTACTAAGACAAGGGTGTTCTTTAAAGCATGCTCTCCTTTTCCACTCAGAAACAGAAACAAAGCCAACAGGGAGCATAAAACATCACCAGCACTTCTGAGAGCCCCATTCAAGTAATTTGCTTTCATACATTTTGTTGTTTGCCATCTCCCCGCTTTGAGTTCCTTTTGTTGTTTCTAATAGATAACAGCAGCTTCAAAGTTTGGAGGAACAGTTCCTCTTCTGCCACTGTTGTCCTTTTTTTCCTTTAGCAAATTTGTTTTTGGTTTTGGGTTTTTTTGTTTTGGTTTGATTTCGTTTTGTTTTTTGCAAGTTAAAAGGAGCTGCTTTAACAAAGCATGTCCAGGATCCAGGAGAGATGGATGTCTTACACTGTGGCATCCTGAGTTCATGGAGAGATGGAAGGACCCTTTCCTGACTAGCAAGTGCAGCTGCACCCTTTCCCCTCCATCCACACAGCCTTGTGGGCTTGGCAGAGAAAGTCCTACTATTCTGATTAAAATGTGTGCACTAGAAGCTCCTGTACCTTTCTTTTAAGGGATGGCATAGGCTTGGTAGCAGTTGGATAAAAGCAGTTAAGAAATTCCCTATTTTTAACTCAGAGGAGGGCACAAAATTTCTGAGTTTATTGCAGCATTTGTGAGTTCTTGGTGATTCCAGCTGTCATGCAACCAGCTCAGTGTTGACTCCAGTGCAAACACACTGACACAGAGCTGCAGGCAGCTGATGAAGTGTCTTCATCATAGTTTGCTTAGAGCCTTGTCTATATTTTCATGATTTATTACTTCCCTGACTTTCTTAGGTGTTAGAAAGAACAATGAATCAATCCAAGCATTTTCAGAGTGGGGACTGCTAATTGCATGAGCTCTGTTACCACTCGGGAGCTGCAGTTTTGACAAGTCTCTTGACCCCATGTTAATATATATGATTAATTATTGTTAAGGGTGTCTGCAGAAACGAACTGGACAGGTAACTCTTCAGAGCTTTTATTTCTTTCTGAACAAGCAATAAACATAATTATGTTTACACTGCATTCCAGCTGGAACAGGTGGGGAAAGAAGGTGCTTTTGAAGGCGTGGGGGTAAACCATGGCTCTCCAGAGATGGGCATCCAAAGATCACAGGCTGAGGTGATAGGAAGCAGGTTGAAAGCAGTTCCTTTCATGACTCCCTAGTGGCTCCACTGTGGCTTTCCCTTTCCTGTGTATGTCACTACAGAGGACTGAAAGCAAGGGCAGAGGTGCTGCACTCCTGGTGTGTGAATGAGGGCTGGGAAGCACCACGGGCAGGCCACAAGCTTATTGGGGTGCCAGACATTTGTACCATTTCACAAACTGATGGAACAAACCCTGGTGCTGTGGACCCTACAGGGCCATTTTCTCTGGAGGCTTTCCCTGCCCTGCCATGCTTTACTTTGCTGTTCTGCTCTGCCTTTGCTCTGTCTGGTATTGGAATTCATTCCTCCCAGAACAGGGCTCTCCCTTCCCAGTGGAGGGAACCCACCCCATATGCTACTGGCTCACCTGGAGAGACTTGGGGTGATGCCAGGAGTTGTCCCCAGGCTCACCCTAAGCAGAAGGAGCTGTCTCCTTCTCTTACACCACTCCTGGCTTGTTTCTAGGTCTTTGGAGCTAATGCTGCTGGGGAAGGTGTTGGGGCTTGTCTGTGGGCTCAAAAACAAGGCCAGGATGGGTTAACCCTCATACATGACCCTTGGGGAGCCCAAAGAGGTATCCAGAGTGAGGGTGTCCATGGCAAAATGCTTCTCAGGGAGCCCCAGTGTAAGTGCTGAGAAATGGCAGGGACCAACAGGAAACACAGGGAAGCACATGGGAAGCACAGGAGGTGCTGGTAAAGGCAACATAATCAGTAGTTGACACAAGTGAAGCAGCATTTTAAAATACCACATAGCAGATGCAACCAGAATGGCTGTGCCATGCAACAGCCTTAGAAAGGAGTAGAAAAGTATAGAAATATATTTTCATCACCTGTATTAAATGCAATTAAATGCTTTATCCTGCATAAATTTATTATTTCTAGAAAATTTGGCACCTGTCATCATGGTGGGAGGTAAAGTTGGCAGAAGACCCTGAAATTTGCCACTGTGGGTTATTACACTGCACAGAGGAGAGTTGTCTCTGTCCCTTGTGTTTCATCAGAGCAGCAACACCACCAGGCTGAAAGAGAAACTCAGCAGGGACAAGGCTCTCTCTGAAGTTCACAGCACAGAACACCAGGGCCACCTGGCTATGTGTCCTGCAGAGGTACAGATAGAGTCCCCTAGTCCTCTCCACCAGCTTCAGCCCGACTCCCCCACAGGCAGGGTCCCCACCAGGACACATTTCCCTGTGGACAAGGGGGCACTCATTGAGAGAAGGCACCTCAGCACCCTTTGAGACCCCTTCTCACCCTTCCAGTGGAAAGGTTTGCACCACCAATCTTGATATCTTGTGGTATTCTCAATTGGCACTTGTCAGTGAGCTGGGCTAACCCTAGCCCCCACATCCAGACTCCAGCTGCAGTGGGGAAGGGGCAGTTGGGGCTGCACTGGTAGGTGAGTGCTTTAACATCACCTTCAACTCTCCCCAGCCTTTCCTGGGTGTTGGGCAGCTCATGTGGTTGGGCAAAGCTTTTTCCTTACTCGGATTTTGAAGCTTCATTCTACCATAAGCTGCTGCAATGTGTTTATAGCAATCAGCATTTTCCCATCTGGCCCTGCTCAAGTTGCTCACCCCATTCAGAACACAGAGAGAATGACAGGGTCAATGTAATGAGAGTACTCCAAACAGGCAGCCTGTCTGCCTCATTGTTTCCCATGGCTGTCCCCCTGTCCCCAAGACCATGCAGAGGCAAGACCAGAGCTCTGAGGGAGAGAATGGGCTCTTCTCCCACAGCAGGAAGCATCTGTCCACTAACCAGGCCCACATGGCCCAGGATGGGAGCAAAGAGCACGAGGGCACAGTGTGCACAGACCCAGTGACATGTGGTGAGGTTAATTGCTCTGCTCAGTTTTAGTCCATTATGCTCTGGAGAGGGAACACACTTCACTGGGAGGGGGGAAACAATGCTGACCGATTTGTGTGAAAGAAAACCCATTCCTTTAATCTGCTTGAAAGCTTTTGTACATCAAAGTCCTGGCCAGAAGAGCTATCATTGATATAATTGGTGTAGACAATTGTGAAGGTTCTGATAAAGACCTTTGTGGAAGAGCACTTCATGGGAGCCAAAGAAGGCTCATGTTTGGGCAGCAGCTAAGAAACAAAAATCCCAAAAGCGGGATGAGGGCTGTGCAAACATCACACAGCTCCTTACCCCACCCAGCAGAACCCTCAGCTCCCCACACATGGTGGAAGAGGCTCCAGCAGCAAAACCCAGCAGGGGGGGATGAGGATTGCCAAGGGCATCATCAAAGCCAGGGGAACAGGCCAGAGTGGGGGAAGATCCCCACCACGGACACAGCCTGGGTAAGACTTCCTGAGAAGAAGGCGTGGGGGCTGTGGTAAGTCCAGATCAGTTCTCACCTCTTGAAGAGAAAACTGAGCTAGGGCCATGGGCAGCTCACATTAGTGGTCCATTTGGGTTACAAATATATGCTATTATCCCAAAAGTTCCTAAAAAATTAAGATATTGGATAAAAGTCAGGAGAGAAAGTAGCAAAGAGCTGTGTCTAAATGCTCAGATAGGAAGGAAGAGGAGGTCTTCTTCTAGCACTGCTGCCTTACCGACTCCCAAATGACACATCAAAAACAGAGAAGGGGAGTATTTCCAAGATGGGAAAGTAAGGGAGTTAGAAATAGAGCCAAGCAAGTATGGAAATTATTTTAATTTCTAGATGAAGTGAGTAAAAACCCACATAATGGCCAATATACAAAATAACAAATGGCACAAAAGAGGTGTGTATAAGTGCTCCTATTTTCACTTTTCACATAAAAAGAGAACAAAGGGACAGTCAATAAACCCAAGCAGCAGCACACATACAAGGATAAGTGAAATACTGTTGTTCTAATGCTCTCTGCATAATCATCCAGGGTGCTCCCTGTTCCAAAATATCACTAAAATCACAGATGCGGAGAGACTTGCAAGAAAGGGACAGGAATGTACCTGAAAGGAAAGACCATTTGCAGTTATATTTGCTCTGTGTGAGTTACTTGAGCAGAAAGCAATAATATGGGTTTTAAGAGAGAAATTTTCACACAAACAGCAATAAATGGGAGGGGGACAAAGATCCCCATGGGCAGATTATTCCAAATATTGCCTTCTAAGGGATGTCTCGTTCCTCCTTCCTCTGAAGTATTTGCATTAACTGTTGGCAGCAGTCAGTGACTGGAAATGACAAACCACTTCTCATCTCCTCTGGCTCCCTCCTGCAGCAAGACCAGAGCACCTTCCCACCTTCTGTGTCCCCAGCATGACCCTGAGACAGAGTTTTTGATCCTTCCTGGGGCACCAAAAGCAGCTGCTTGGGTGGGTGCTGAGCTCCAGCCTTCTCCTTCCTTCTAGTCAAGGAACATTTCACATCCTCAGCCGTATGTGACTGAGGGAGGTAAAAATAATCTTGTCATTTTTTTCTTTTTTTTTTTTTTCATTGACGTGCAGTGATATCTCCCCTATTCATTGCTGAAATGAACCAGAATTAATCTCAGCCTACAATTCTGCCTGGTGATGGGAATGCACATATTAGTGATACACATCAGCACACCTTCCTTCAGGAGTACTGCCACCTGGATAAATACCAGTGAAGGTCAGCAATGGGGAGGTGTGGCAGGAAATTACTTGAGAGGGCAGCCCAAATTTAAATGGAGCTGATAACTGCATTTGTGGACATCTTCCTTTTCGCGGCCTCCCTTATCTGAGGTAGATAAGAAACTCAGATCTTTCTGTGCCCACAAAGTTAAAATAAAAATATTAACCTCCCTCTCCTTACACCCACCCCAGAGCAGGAACTTTCCTTCCCCCAGCTGCTCCCGCTCCCAAAGGATAGCATCCCAGGTCCCAACCTCTCCAGAGCAGTGCTGCAGCACTCCCACCATAGCTTTTCCTTCCCTCCTAGACACACCTGGCACACTCTCCCACCAAAATACATCCCCTACAGGCAGTGGTTGCTATTTTCCCCTCTCTCTGCAATCCCAGCCTCGCTACCCCCTGCAGCAGATGTGGTGGCTGGAAGCTGGGGGACAGAGCTGATCCCCTCCATAATTTTAATGTCCCACAGCCTGTCTCCTACCCCTGGAGAAGCTGGCAGTCATTCAAACATGGGGTGATCGCATGAGCTGAACATTAAGAGACCTTATTTTTTGTTGTGTGGTTTTTTGTTTAGTTTTTTTTTAAGACTTTATTCGTCTAACATGCTTGACCAAAAATTACAACACTCAAGTTATGTCAAAATGATTAAATAATCTTTAAGCTTTCATACCTCAAGTACTTTAAATGATATTTTGAAGTAACAGTTGCTTTCATATCCTTTCCACATAAAAATACACAGTATTTGGAAGATACCTTAAGAAAAATTATTTTTAAGAGAATATCTTATGGTTGACATAGAAATTTTGCTGAGGCTAATAAAAGGACCTCTTCCCTTCATTTTAACATTTAAGTGCCATGAGCGAATGTAAACATTTCAGACTTTAACATACAGCCAATTTCCTGCCACATTTGTTGCAAACCACTTGAATTGTGACTAGCTAAGCCACTTTTTTCTAACTACATGCTATTGTTCATCTTCCCAATGATGACAGGAGTTCATATTCAACTATGAATTTCAGTTCTAACTGATTTAGAAGCTGATCCTGAAATTTCTACACCAGTAACTCTGACAAAAGTGGCCTCATCTGAATTAATGGCAAACTGCTCATGCACTTGTGAACCACTCACCCAAAAACCAGTTGTAGGCATCATCAATTGTTTCAGGTTTCGTTTTCAGGAAAAAAGGCAGCACATTAGTTTAGACACATGGTCACCAAACAGATTACAAGAAATGACGGACCTATGACTTTTCATGTTTTCTGGGGGTCTGGTGGCTTCTTGTGGGTCCACAGCATGAGTCAGTTACTGGGCTTGAACATCTTGGCTCCAGGCAGCACCTGGAAGAGCTGCTGCACATGGAAAGCCAGTGAAAAGCAGAGCTTGTGCCCACCTTGCTCAGAGTTGAAGCTCACATGGCCTGCTTTTGCAACATAGGTATTTTAAATTGTTTATGTGTATAATGTACATGCAGCTGCTACGTAAAACTCACATTTACATCCATGTAGCATACACAATTCTCCAATGCATGTGAGCAGGTGTGGGCTATGCACAGACCTGCAACCAACTCTGAGCTGGCAGTGCTGTGGTCTGCCCAAGGTGTATGAACAAGATTAATGTCTAGATGCTATCAGCCCCAAATTCAGGATGTCCACATTCAGAATAAAGCAGTAAAATTATCTCCATCAAGTCAAAAGGACATGCTTGTTAGTTCAAGGCAGAAATCCATTTCTTGCAGGACATGTCTGAAGCCCTTGGATTTTTGGTGGCTTTGTAATCAATTCTTAAGCTTCTGCCTAGGACAGGACTGAAATCCTTGCAGCTTCAATGCCTCTGCTGACACTGCAGGAGAGCTGCACAGGCAGTACCGTGGCTGTGGACCATCCCAACCAGCTCCTGACACATCCCCTGCTTTGCCTGGTGCCAACAGCAACACAACAGATGGGTTTGTACTGGGTTTGTGCTGGGCCTGTCTCAGCAGTGTCCATGAGTGGGCAAAGAGCAGTACCAGGTCCCCCAAGGTGACGTCTGCTCTGCACACTTTGGTGTGTACCCATTACTTACAGCCACCCAAAAGTGAGTGCACAAAATACACCTTAGGTTGATGCCTTCCTCTTTCCATCTATGCTTCTCAAGGGCAAAAATGATCACAATGTCATTTAACCACTCCTGACCAGGGCCAAATTCAAATGAGTAATCTCATCATTGGCTGCATGTCCCATGTTAGCAGGTTTTAAACCAAAGGTCCCAGTGGGTTTTATTTAAAATACCATTACTAATCATTGGGTGCTCTCTTTGCAGGTTTTTTCTCTTTCTTTTTTCCTTAAATACAATCACATATCGCTTTACCGTATGAAAACACAGTTATATTTTTTTTTTCTTTTTTTTTAAGGGAAATGTCATCTTTTTTTTTTTNCGAGGCCAGGTTACAAATTCCTGAGTTTATACTGCACTTAACACAGTCTCCCTTCTTGAATGTAGAGCTGTTTACAGCATGCTGGCAATATGCACCATTTCCCTTGCCATCTGTAATGCCAGATGTAGTAAAACTTCATTTCAGTACAGTGAATTAGGGCCTCTATTGCATTGATTTTGAATAGATGCAAAGACTTAGACCTGGAGGACTTGGAGAAATAGCTTTCCTCCTGTGACTGGTCATTTGTGCACCATCTTTTATATTTGCCATGTTGATTAAGGGAAAACATCTTTACCATCATTTTTATTTTACCAAGAGCTCACTTGAAAACATCTGAAATGAGGAAATCCTAGTCTAAACACTTATGTTTAAACTGCAAACTTTCTTAAAGAAACACTCCTTTGAAAGACATTGTTCTTTTAATAAGTCCAATATACGGTATGTACAAAAGCCCCTACTAGAGATATATATATAGATATATA